>CM030359.1:38139309-38510508 GCA_017893485.1 Hemerocallis citrina
GTTCCGAGCGATCTGCATGACGTCGTCGCCTACCGAACCCGCCCTCAGCGCAGCTCGGTCTTTGGGGGTCGGCAGGTGCTTCACCGCCTGCATACAAATGCCCCCATCGCTGAGGAACCCTTCCACCTTCATCACCAGTCGGGAACGAAGAGGCGCTTGTGCTCCTCGGTAAGTATCTTCTCGGCCTCGGCGGTGAGAGGGGGACCTCAAGAGCTAAGGCCGCACCCACGTTGAACGCCCCGCTCGACGACCCGAGCGCCTCAACCTGAGCAGCTTGGGCCGGTACCTCTGAGGAAGCTGGGGCGGGCGTCTCCAAAGGGCCTTGGGTGGGTGCATCCGAAGGTGCCTCAACCACTGGCTGCACGACGGTCGGTGAGGCCGAGGGGACCTTCGCAGCTCGGCCCCCCTGAGGCCCGGCCACAGTCCTCTTCCTCTTTCTCGACTCCTGCTCCTTCGCTGCCCCGGCCTTAGCCATCAGCCCTTTGTAGTCCATACCGGGGGCCTCTGAAAAAAACTGAGCAAAAACAGAATTTTTTTTAACCATAAGATAAAGCTAAAGCGAAAGAAGAAGAGAAAAGCATACTAGGGTCGATCAGACTGGGACCCCCACGAAATAAGACCTCCTCGGTGATGTCCTTCCAACTAAGGGTCGAAAGACCGAGGAGCTTCTCTACCACCTCTTCTTCTTCTCTGGTGAGCACGGGCTCCTTCTTCGCCCGCTTCGGAACCCCGGTCGTCTTCCACACCGTCGGAAAGATCCACGGCTCGGGAGCACTGATGAGAAAGTACTTCTCTTTCCAGTGCTTGATCGAGTCCGGGTTCTCGATCAACTTCACGCCCTTCCTCAGCAACAGATAGTATCTCTCCTCCATCTTGTTCATCTGGCAGAGGCGGTAGAGGCTCCGAAGTATAACCATCTCCGGCCGCACACCGATCTCTTGGCACTGAAGGACGAAGGCAATCACGTACCGCCACATGTTCAGCATAAACTGAGCGGGACTCAGGCCGAACCATTGCAACACCTCAATTACAAAAGGGTGCAATGGTAGCAAAGTCCGGCGTTCAGTGCGTCGTAAGGAAAGATGCAAGTATCGGCCTAAGTCGACATGCATGCTCGGAAACCGGGGCCGGGGAGTAGAAGTACATACTCCTTGGGAATCCGAAACCCACTCCGGATCTGATGCAAGTCTGCCTCGGTCAAGATCGAGGAAATCTGATCCACCTCGGAAGGGTCCCTCGGATCATTCTCCTCATAAGACGGAGCCGTGCCCTGCGTCACCTTCTCCAACAGATCTTCAGGGTAACTCCGCACCCCGCCGACACTAGATAAGACAGACGGGTGCCGACCCAATTCTCCCGCTGTCTTAGGGTGTTCGACTATCGTCGTCACCTCGAGCGGCTCGGCAATCTCCTTACCCTTGCTCGGCCTAACTGGAGTCACATCGATCGGCTCGGCAACCTCCTTCCCCGTGTTCGGCCTTACCGTCACCGCTCGGTCGACGTCTCGGTCTGAGGTGGGGGTCTCATCCTTAGAAGAAATCTTAACCATTTTTTCTCAAGGATAAGGGGAGAGACTAACCTTGAAGTGACTAGAACGGCCGAAAAAGATCGCTGGAATCTGAAAACGCCTTGCCGCGACAGCTAGTAGTGCCACCCGAGAGCGGAAACTTCTCTAGTAGAAAGTAAAAGAAAAAGTAAGAAATGAAAAGTGAGGAATGAGGTAAAATGTGAGAGGGGTGAAGACTTATAGTAAAAGAAATGACTCTTGGGCTTTGTAACGTAAAGACGCAACTCTTGAGCCTCCCCCTAAGGCATTAGAGAAGCCTAAACGATTAAGTAGAGAAGAGCGGCAACTGTTCGCAAGGGTAGCGACGGTTCGATACAAATCATACCGCTCGGCTGTGCCACAAGACCCAAGACACCGAGGCACCTCGCCGAGCAAAATGGGCGACGCTCAGGTCGCCCTACGATTCCTCGGACACCGAGCAACTGCCAATCCGAGCTGTGAAATGGGGAAAAACGACTTTCTCCCCAAAATTCGTGCAAGATCTCAATCAGACAGCTCAGATCGTGCCACCTCCACAAAACGACAAGATAGTGTTTTCTCGAGAACTGAGCCTACCTCGGATCCACGCCATGATCCAACGGCTCAGATCCCTTCACGTCCCTCGGAACCAAAGCCCGAGCAACAAGCAATCCGAGCTGATCACACAATAAAGAAGCTCGGAAACCGAGCAACTGCCGATCCGAGCTGCGAAATGGGGAAAAACGACTTTCTCCCCAAAATTCATGCAAGATCTCGATGAGACGGCTCAGATCGTGCCACCTCCACAAAATGACAAGATAGTGTTTTCTCGAGAACTGAGCCTACCTCGAGATCCGCACCATGATCCAATGGCTCAGATCCCTTCACATCCCTAGGAACCAAAGCCCGAGAGACAAGCAATCTGAGCTGATCACACAATGAAGAAGCTTGAAATCCGAGCGACAAGCGATCTGAGTGGAGAAAGTAACTCCGGATCCCAGTCCGACCGACCAGAGTTCCGAGCTGCTCGTAGATACAAAAAATGTCAGAGTTACCTCACTCGGAACTTGAGCATATGGCAATCTGAGCTGCACATTAGAAGAAAAATACTACCGAGCAACCCCAGCCGTTGGATTGTTGCGAAATTCATGCCAAAAGTGATGAACGGCTCAGATCGAACCATGCCCACAAAACGACAAGATAGTGTTTTCTCGAGAACTGAGCCTACCTCGAGATCCGTGCCGTGATCGAACGGCCCAGATCGCTCCACGTCGCTTGGGATTCGACCTCCGAGCAACGTGCGATCCAAGCTGCTCACACGTGGAAAAGGGCGCCGAGCGACCACAGCCATCGGATCTCCTCAAAATTCGCCTCTCGACCTGATGAGCGGTCCAGATCATCCCACATCGCTCGGAATCTGCGCTCTGAGCGACCGGTGATCTGAACTGCTCATGCGGAGAAATGGCACCGAGCTACATCGCTCGGATTCCGAGCAACCGGCAATACGAGCTGCTTACGCGAAGAAAACGTTGTCAAGCGACTCCGGCCATCCGATCTTTCAGAAATTCGTGCCTACACGAGATGGGCAGTTCAGATCATGCCACGTCATAATTCGTAATTAATATCAGTTTTTATTTATTTACTTATTTATAAATTACAAAAAATGATTAAAAATTAGGGAAAATTAATCAAAAATTCTAAAAAATAATTATAAAATCAGGGAAATATTTATGAGCCCCTGAGTAAATAATTATTGCTTAGAATAATTGGTTAAGACCCCCGAACAGCGAATCGACACTTCGCAAGGTTAAATAAATAATCCAAAAAAATAAATAAAAATTAAGAAAAATCACCAAAAGGGCTCAGGAACAACCTTGAGCGCACAACTAATCCAGAAAACCACCATACTGCCTTATGCGAAGATTCAACACCCCTCCTGTGGACTCCGGTACCACCCTGTAAGCCATTAAAACAGTAAACCTACTCCTCAAAGGCTGATCAAACTCAGTCTTTGGGAGTGGGGGGCTCGTGATATGGCTAAAAATAGGGTTAAATCGGAACCGTCCAAATCGGGCGCGAATCTCAAAGCCTGGGGGCAAAATGGTAATTTTACCTACGAACGGGTCTAAAGTGGGTACTGGGTCTTCTTTCCAAAAGCACAGTAACCCACAAACGGGCCCATCTCAACTGGGTGTGGGTTTCAACCCGCAGCGAACCCGGTCCAGCAGGATAGAATTAGGGTTTCTGATTAATCCTAATCAACGGCACTGATTCATATCTATCCTTTCACTGGGAATTAGGGATTACATTCCTAATCTAATCCTAGGGATTACATTCCTAATATGATCCCAAAGGCGGCTATAAATACCCCCCATCCCCCACCATTAACAGGTAATCAATCTTTTGCCAATTTACGCTCTCTCATAATCTTCTCTGATTACTGACTTGAGCGTCGGAGGGTGCGTCGCCGGGATCAAGCCCGGTGTCTCGCACTTTTTGCAGGTGAACGGCAGGAGTCAACGGTCCAGCCAGCGGAGAAGGTTAAGGTTTGACTATTCAGTTTCCCTAAGAACCCACAAATACTATCTGTTTACCCCCACACTAGATTTAGCAGCAACAACACCTAATTGATCATATCTGCAAGTTGTCATATCTGCAAATATCATATCTGTAGATATTAGGAAAGACTCCATCAATTTTCTCCAATATCGTTTGTACAAATTATAGTTAGGGGCTAATAATTTTAATTTCGGATCAGACTCGGGTTCATGTTTTTAAGCCCAAGAAAAATTCAGGCTGGACAAGGACTTAAGTACTTATGTCTCATTTGTCCGAATCAAATTTATTTAGGCATGTGTATATATGTATATATCATGTATATTTATATATGAGCTTTTTTTAAAAGAGAATATTCATGTAGGGTAGGATTTTGAAAGTGGTAGATGATGAGATTGTGGCTGTGGAGGGTTTAAGGTTTTTTATTTTATGAAAAATGTATGAGATACACATATTAGTTTAAATAGGATTTCTACTTTTGATATTCTCTCTATTTCAAAATTGAGGAAGGGGTAAACCTATTATCTTAATATATAAGTTATAACGAGTACTAAATGTTATAGAGAGAGAAATTATATCTTATATATAGAGTTAAAATGAAAATAAACAAATTAAAAATGAATTGTACAAAAATTTAAAGTAGTATTCATATTATTGCTCTTTTTTTGTCTTATATTATTCTCGATGTAGTTTTATTCTCTTGGAAATATTTAAAACATGTACAAGTAGTTCGGGCATAAGCACAAACCTATTTTTCAAACCTAATTTGGGTCCGTGCTTGAGCCTATTTTTTTAACCTAGAAGAAAAGTCGGGTCGGGCATGGGCCCATGTTTTTAACTTTGGGAGCAGGCTCGAAATTATGTGGGTCCGGCCCAAATTCGGCCCGTTTTCAGCTTTAGTTATACTATGTATACATCTAACCAGGGTCGGCCCTGAGTTCTCGGAGACCCAAGGCAAAAGACACAAATAATTATTTTTGGGGGCCCCTAATTGCAATATAATTTTTTTACGCGCAAAATACGTGTCTATATTTATAAGAAAAATACAAATTTGGGGTTCCTAAAATTGTAAAAAAAATGGGGGCCTGTGTTGGCCGCCTCACCCGCCTCAATGTGGGGGTATCCATTATTTAACTTTCAATAAGGTTTTATGGTTTTTCAAAAGTTATATAGCAATAATTAGATCCCACTTTAGAGAGCAGTGGACTTTGTCGAAGATATGACAACTATTATGATATTGATACCAAACGATCAAAAGAAGATAAAATACAATAAATTTACAATAATCTTGGTTAACTATCATGGGCAGGGTCACTTGGGGATAGGAAGACTCTCAGAGCTCAAGGGATTCAGATGGGCTTGAGCTTTTGGTGGCTTGCTTACATCAACAATAATCACCCTAGTTAATTTTTCTGTTAGTGCAGATTTTTTTTAATAAAATGGCAAAGACATATATATACGAGGAGTGATCCAATGAGATGCATCTTAAAAATCAGATAATGAGGTACATCAATTATGACCATTAGATATGAGTGAATTGAAATGAGTGGCTCTCATTTATTTGGATTAATTAACTAAAAATTGGGTTTTTTTTCTATATATCTATTATTAAAAAACTTAATTTCTCTCTCACCGTCCCTAATCTCTCATCTCTCTCTCTGTTTCCTTTTCAAAACCCAACCTCCCCTCCCAAACTCCTGTTGCCAACTCCGACCACCTTCCACCTTCACCATGATGCAATCAAAGTCGCATCACTACCATTAGAAGAGCTCAAGCACTGAACTGATGGTAGAAAGTAATAGTGTCACGCCCCGCTTCCCAAAAATAGGGAATACGAGCGCGTGACGAAGCCCAGCGAATAATTTTAACATCATCCATAAGCTGTAGGATCGACTCAGCATCATAACAAGAATATAACAAGATTTATATATACCAAACATGCATGAATAATTTATTAAGAAACAGAAAACAATTGAAATAATAATAATATTCAAATAGTTTTCGATTCTGGAACAAAAGGAAAAACTCGGGAACATCAGCCTATTACAAGTTCTTAGGCAGAAAGAATAATTCAAGAAAAAAAAATATTCTAAGCAAGTCTTTTCTCCACTTGAAGACTAATACCTCTGCTCACCAATTCCAGCTGGTAGCACGTCTTCAAAGTCTGTTTAATAACAATAAAAGGAAAAATAGGGAAAACAAGAGAAAATGCCCTTAGTGCAAGTTAGGGCCACAAATAATAAAAATGAGTACAAGTAATATGGAACAAGAATTTGAAATCAAGAATGTAACAGGGATACAACAAGTAGTGAAAATCCAAGAACTAGCTAGCAAGGAGGACAACTCAAGTGAACAGGCTGGATAACATATACTAATGGCGAAACAAGTGACAAGTGAACCTGTAGGGATATCTAACCTCAAGTGATAGGCATCAAGTCTAGTGTCAAATAACAAGTGCCAAGTCTAGTGTCAAATATTATATTCAAGTGCCAAGTCTCAAGTAACAAGTTGTCAAGTATCAAGTAACAAGTGAACAAGTATCGAGTTCAAGTTTCATGTATCAAGTAGTCAAGTATTGTGTAAGCATGTATCATGTTCAAGTCTTGTAGTTATTACTATCTAGGTAGCACTTCATGCATCTATACTTTTTCTACATGGTTGCTACAGTCAATACAATTTTGTTTAGACCTAGTAATGGAGTCTATAGGGCGGCATACTCAGGTATCAAGTATCAAGTATCAAACAGGCACGGTTTATGAATACGAAAATAAATAACAGGTTCACGAAGCAAGTTTGTGAATACTAACAGGTTCAAGATCCACACAGTGGGTTCATGAATACAACAGGTTCATGAGCCAAGTAACTGGCTCCATGAATACAACAAGGTGCAACAGGTTCATGAACCGAGTACTGGGAAACACGGGTCCCCCTTCCGAGTACACTTACCTATATTGTCTACTACTATGGTCTTTTCCTTAAACCCCGGCTTGTTACTTTTATTAATTTTTATCAAGCAAGCATACAAGTGTGTGAAACAAGTCAAGAAAACATAATCATGGACATGGGACAAGTTTAAGATATTTATATAGCATATTCAAGGGTCGACATGAATAAGAATAACACGAACAACGAAAATCCCAAATCTGGACAGCACGACGTTGCTGTACCAAAACTGCGATTCCCGTTGCTACGAAATAGCAAAAGTGGATCCGTCAGGAGATCTAGAAATTAGACTCCTGCCCGGTTCCAACGCATATAATTAAGGTACATGAAAGTGGTGGGAACCTGTGTCAAAACAGCGAACCACACTGCTAATGTGTTCAGACAAATTTTGTGTTCCTAAGTTTAAACACGTGAAACAGGGTTGAAATATTGTTAATTAATTCTAAGAAAATTTGGAAAGGTTCTCTAGGGTGTCCAGAAACAACATATAGAATTTCAAGTCAAACGCTTGCTGCTAACATAGTTAAATTAATATGCAAACTAAAGGTGTGCAGCAGTTTTACGAATTTGCGATTAACGACGCAGCTGCAGTAAAATTGCGATAACTCCTAGACCGTAACTTGGAATTTAAAAATTCAGGATGCTATCAACATCTAGAAATCTAGAGCTACATTTACTGTTCAGGGCTCAGGTTCATATTCTGATTTTAAAGGGGTTAAAACTGCAAGTAAAGTTCAGGACAGTAACAAGTGTGAATGTCTTACGTGTATAGGTTGCATGAAAATTTGTTATTAGGCGTCTAGGTTAATGTGTGATATAAATACGGGGTAATGGTTATCAAAAAAGCAAGCAACATTATTTCTCAACCCAAATGGGTGCAAGTTCATCACATACAAGATATAACACACATCTACAAATCTAGGGTTCTTAATTTCATGTGTTCATGTATCTAGGTGATAAAATGAGTCCAAGTAGTTGTAATATAACAAACAAATTGTTGTGACTCTTAAGATTATGGGATTGATGAGGATTAATATTTGATCAACAACGACGAGTCAAGGAGGAGTCACAAATGCTAACTGTTTGCGGTATTTTTAAATTAAACGCTTGTACTAGAACAAAAATTTGTACAAGATGAATACTTGCCTTGATTGGATGAGGGCGATTAGATCCGATAATTGAGGAAAACGGGATCGAAAATTCTAGGCGAAATCTCCCAAAAGCACGTGCAAACCACGTGCAAGAATCCAAACAGCAACTAGGAGAAGACCACACCAGATCTCGTCCAAAACAGCAAACGGCGATTGGATCTGCTGCGCCCAGAACATGGAACACCATAATCAACCAATGGGTGACCTCCTATGCAGCGGATCGGGGGCAAACATGGGACAGCGAGCGGCGATTCGATGTGCCTGAACACCGAACAGCGAAACCAACCACCTGCTGTTCGTCTTCTTCCTTACGACAGCGAGAGAGAAAGCGAGTGGCACAGGCTGGTGCGACCACTGTGACAGTGACAGGCGGACGGCGACGACGACAGTGGTGATGTTGTCGACGCTGCGGCGCGACTGTGGCGGCGATGGCATCGAGGAGATGACACGATGGTGCGACTCTGTTCTTGGGTTCGAAACAGGGGAATGAGAGCGGGGGATTGTGGTGTGGGTGTTGACGGCGCGAGCAGAGGTCGGAGCAGTGGAGGATGGCGAAGCGACGATGAGGGCGATGATGGAGGTGACTGGCGATGGAAATGGCAGAGTGGGTCCGATGGGTTGTCAGGAGTTGGGGATGATGGCCATGGAGGTGAGGGTGGTGGGGTTGACGAGGAGAGGGGAATGGGGACGCCGATGGGGGAGGCTAGAGGGGGTCGGAGGTGGTAGGGAAGTGGCGATGGTGAAGGGGAATTGAGTTCGATCGAGTGGAGAAGGAAACAGGAGGAAGAAGAAGGAGAGCGGCGGGTTTGTTTAGGTTAGCACAGTAGTCGGGGTTTTGGGTTAGGGTTAGGGGTGTTTAGGGTTTCAAGTTTTTGGGTATTAGGGTATTCGGTTTGAGAGGGATCCAACTAGGGACTTGGTCAAAAATCCATAAAAATGGGGGGAAGGGGAAGAGATACATGGATTGAATGGTCCATTTCTTCAAGAAGAACGACACAAAAGAGCAGAACGGAAACACAATTGAATTAACTAAAGGCACCAAAAATTGAGTTGAAACAATATAACGATTTTATTCAAACGGAAACAAAATACTGGATCCTAAATTGATATAAGAGTACAATGGGACAAAATACAGTATAAAAATACAGGTACGGGAAATAGAGGTTACAAATAGAGAGGGTTAGGGTTAGAAATCAAGAACGGAAGAGCAGGAGTTTAGCAAAGGGTGAGAAGAAAAATCAAGAAGACAAGGAGACTTCTTTCAAATCAGACATAGCTCATAACTGAGCTATCCTCTTCTATTTATAAGATTCTATTACACGTGCTTAACATGTATATTACTCTTTTTACACTTAAGTCTCTTTACTTTCTCTATTTACATTTGGGTTGATACACATTTATACACTCTTCAGCTTCACTCTCTATTCTGGCGTGCATCAACTCCTTCTCCCATTCATTACGACCTTGCCTCAAGGTTGAACAAGGAACCCTCTTCCAATGACACCGCAAACTTTTCAAAAAACAATCGAAGATCAGCCCGTCCTTCACCTCTGAAACGTGATGCGATAAAAAGTGTCTTCCCACCCGATGCAGCGCACAATCAATTATGGTTTCTCCTAGTTGAGGGGCGAACACAGACACGACAAGGCCTGCACTCTCATCTTGCACTGAACACAAACCTTCTCTTAGTAACCAGCTTGAATAACAATCTGCAAGCCAGTCTGTACGCGAGCAAAATCATCCATGTAAGCAAACAATTCATGTGGAACCTTTCGAGTTTTCAGCCGACTAACAAGATCAACCCTTGTATAACCTTTTCTGGTGTTCACCCTGAGGCTGAAGCTAGGACGACTGTTGTTCCAATTCATAATTCTGACAGCCTCCTCTTGCCCGCGAAACTTTGTCCATCTTGTAATGCCCCAGATCCCTGTTACCAGACATCCGTGACACTCACCAGAATCTTTGTCCTCAAATGCATCTCAACATAGTAATAACATGGAAATTTAAAAACTTTTTATTGCCAAATAAAGTCATTACATCATTAATTACAACCGGTACCTTGTTCTTGGACAAGGAGTACAAATTACATCCGCTCATTACAACTTATTACAAATAATTACAGACTCCACTTGTAAAGCTATCAGCTGCCTCCTGGAATGGTAATCGACTGATTACTACTGAACTTTGCTGAGTGGCCCATCGGCTCTCCTGGGACTTTCTCCTCGGCTTGAGGCTTCTGCTGCGCGACTCTGATATCTCTGCACCTGTTTGTAAGGTAGAATCGATACCTAAAAGGTGGGGAACGTCAGTACTTCGATTGACGCAAAGCTGATGATAACAGCGATCCTCTAAAATTCAATCACAACCAATAATTTATGCAAAAATAGAAAGGTGTTGTGCCAAAACAAGGGTTTAATGGATTCGGGTTCTAGTGCAGTGATATGCCATGACCCTATGACTAGATGCAGCAAACTCACATGCTTGACTTTAATGCAAGCAAGACTTTGGAGCACAAATGCATCCAGTACTACATATGCCCCCAAATCTAGCCATCTTTCTCCACAGTTTAGGGATTCGAACCCTCGCCATGCATCCTACTCTTGTACTCAATCCAGTTCCCAATAGATTGTCCGTCGCCCAAGGAGGTTGCAGTAGGTCGGTCTAGTTCCGCCACTGTAGTGCCTAAGTGGTAGCCTCCACTTGGTACCTGCGTACGGACCTCCTCAGAAAGTTGCGTTGAATCCGGTCACCCGACCGATTGATTCTCCATGTCCATCCCTGGATTGACGCATGCGTGTTCACCCCTGATCGGGTTATGAACTTATATATATACCAAAAACACAAAACCCCCGCGCATAGGGACGTGAGCACCTCGGGAGGTCAAATCCTCTTAGCCTCCCGTACCTTAATCCGGTAAAGCTTTGGAAATTAACAGATCGAGATACGAGCCGAGGACTCATCCATGAGTGCCGAAAACGTATCCCTACGACTGGAAGGTACAACACCGACTATGGTCTGCTAGGACTAATGTAATTTCCTAATCCCTTAATATGTCATTCTAACCCCGGCATTACTCTAACTACTTGGGTAAAGATAAAACTGCTTCCACACTTGCCTATCAACCTCTGGCCCTAGCGATACCGGTACGGTTCGCCACTTCTCCGGCTTGGAATTGTCCAGCATTACGGCCTTCATTCGCCGTTACCCCGGCTGTGAATGTATGTTCATCCTTGTGAACTTATAATAATGGCACAGCTCGGATGTCCTACGCTTCGGTGGAAGTTTATAACGTAGGGTTGACAGGTGCAGAGTATCCCTTATCCTAGTGACTAACTCGAGTCACACACCCAGTATGGGAGTCCACAACACCAACAACAGATATCAACCATCCCTAGACAAGAGTCATCAACTCTGATAGTACACAAGCAAAATGTCCTCGCAATACCTAGTTAACACTCCAGACTAAGCAGCCTATAGGATTTCTGCCCGAATCTTAAAATGGTCATAACGCTCTCGATACAACTCCGATTGGAGTATACGAGCCCAATCTGGAAAGGTAAGATCCTAGGCTACAACTTCCTAGTTGATCATGAACTCAAATTCAATCATCTTGCTCCCCAAAATAGCCTTTCAAGCCTCAGCCTGCGTGCTTCCTGTACACGGGCTGCATCTTACCGGTAGCACAAAACACTACTCGTTCGTTAGAACGTCACAAACCCAAGTTCTATAGAAAGGTGTGGGTATCCTAAACAACTCTCTAGTTGGTCATGAGTCCAAATTATACCCATAGATCACCCTAACACACACATCTCTCACCAATGCACCAAGTCACACACTAGGTCTCTCTAAATCAGAGCACTCAGATCCACTTTAGGTCTCTGTCCAGTATTACAAAAATCACAGTAAATCAACCCTTTACTGGAAATGCCTCAAATTGATCTTGTTAGAAAGGTCTAGATGTCTACTACAAATCTCTAATGAATCAGGTTCTCAAATTGTGCTTTTAATGAGCCTCAAATGTCCAATCTCTACAGGGTATCAAAAATGGCTGAAACCAGCATAGCACATGATAATAAAATCATATTAAATTTCTTACTCATCTAAATGACACAAAATTTATGGTGATGAAACTAGAGATCATACTAAACAATATGCAAAAGATCTCATGTCAAAACTTTAAGTATACAGTGAGTTCTCTCTATTTCAATTTAGCACAGAAAGTCATCATGTTCTTCAGTTCAGCTTCAGCTACTGGTTAAAAGACAATTTTTATCAAGCCTATATATTCATCCAAATATTTTCCTGATTTTTTTGTAGAATCTAGATGCATGTAGGAATATAGGGTAAATATTTCAGGTCAAGAAATTCTCCAATAAATTAGGAAAATTCCAACAACATCAGTCATTCTGTTAACCAATTGCTGATTCTGCCTTACGACACAGTTCTACCATTCGATTTTATTAAAATATCAAATGACCTCATAAAAATCCGAAATAAATCATCAACTATCGACACATATATAGGAACAGTCATTAAAATTTTATGGTCTAACTCTTTGTAGTTTGCTCTCGGAAAAATCTACAAAATAGCATTCTGAACAAGTTTTCTAGTTCCAGTTCTGATTTCACCCTTCAACTTCTTAGATAATCATCCTAGCACTTCCTATCATACATGCATGCAAGAAAATCAATTAAGAAACATAAAGGGATGTTTATAGAAACTCCCCACCCTTGGTTGCTGTAGAGGAATTGATCTCCTTGAGCTTCCTTCCTTGAAAAATCCTTCCTTGGGACCTTCTTCTTCACTCTCTCTTCTTTCTTCTCTTTTTTCTCTTGAGGAGTTCTGAAATTTCCAGAGCAAGGAGGTGGAATGGAGTGGAGAAATGAAGGAGAAGAGAAGGGGATATGGGCCGGTTTTGGGGTTGGGGGGGGGGGGGGGGGGGTAGGCTAGGTTAGTGGGTGGTTTTGGATCAAAACCATGGCTTCTAGCCACTAATTTTGTGATTGATGTGTTGGCTGCCCGTTTTAGTTTAAATGGGCTCTTTTGAATGCGAGACGAGAGGTTATCGAGCGTACGCAATATATATCCACTGTAGTATCATACAGTGTTATAGTTGTATAGGCGTCGTACCGAAAACTAGTGTTTATACTAGTATCGGTCCTCCTCATTCTCGTGTATCTCTTAGAATGCAATCCTCCCATGACCCGTCCCATAACCCTAACCACACACTATGATAGCAAAAATAAAACAAAACACTGTAATCATGTGCACGCATACAGACAATATACTTACATACATATATATATACAAGCATCATACAATCCGGGGTGTTACACATCTCCTCACCATCCAAATTGGATGAGAATGAATAATAGCAAGAACACGTGCTTGTGCACAATCATCACCCTCAATCTTTGGCAGGGGAAGAGAATTTGTCTCCTTAAGTGAAGCTAGTTTACGCAAGATTCCATTAACAAAGTTCCCTGCACCAGGCCTTAAAGCAAATTTTGCCAATTTGACATTCTCATCAATAACAACATATGATGGCATACCTAACTTAGTGATCTTATAGAAACCAATTCGGAGAATCTGCAATAGGAGTAGCTCCATGCCTCCAAATGCCCTCTCATCATTACATAGAGACATAATAAGATGATCAAGATAGTGTCTCCAACGAACAGTACCTCCAACAACATCTGTCACCAGTCTCAGATTTCTATCATCCAACTTCCTAGTGCGAAAACCTAGAGTCCTTTCAACATAATCCATTTCATTCCTAGCTGAGTTCCTTCCCTTTTCAATCCTCAACAATCTTACTGCAGCGACAACTCTATGAGGAGAGATCTCGAGATTCAAGTGATGGGTCTTCTTCTTCCTTGATTGCTCTGCAACCAGAGTCATTCCTGAATGTAGAGTTGGAATTCGATGATTTAGCTGAGAAGGATTCACAAGTAGTTGTGGTAACGCGGCTCTGTACTTGATGTAAACCGACTTCAACTTCACTCTTGGAAGAATTCCATCAACGCAGTCAGAATTTGTTGCACCGGCCAAGATTGAACAACATCCTCTGACAACTTGCACACTGGTGCAACTAACATTGCCCCATCCCATTGATCAGGTTGCTCAAAATGAACCTTTATAACAACACCTCTACCCAAGAATTGCCTAATGAGGGAAGTTTAAAGAACTTGGTACGCTGGGTTTCCTTTTAACCTTGAAGAAGTGCTCACATACATCTTGAACAAAAATATCAAAGCTTGGTATACACCCATGAAGATATTCTGTAAAGACCAATCCAGGATAGTCCATAGCAAAAACTCCATACCCAGTTATGGCAATATTCTTTGCAACTCGTCTTGTATCCACTGCTCTTGTTTCCACAATCTTGTCACTATGGTTTTGTAATTTATCTTCTCTAATTGTTATATCTTGCATTTCCTTTGGAAATTGTTCATCAAAAAACTTATTATCTTCATCAGCCAAACTATCACCATCAACATATTCTATAAAAATGAAGTATGGTGGTGCCAAACCCAATTTAAATCTTCCACTAGAGAAACAAGTAGGACATATATCACAATTGAATACTTTGTTACTCTTGTATCGTTTATAGGAACATTCAGCGAAACAAATATTGCATTCATACTCTTCCATAGGAAATCGATCAAGATTAGGATTAGGAGTATGCTTACAAATGGATTTGAAGGGTGGAATCTCCTCCATAAATTCTTGAATTGGTGTTGATGAAACAACCAATTTCTCAATTTGATGAGTCAGATGCTGCAACTGTGCAAGAATCGCCGAAAATGTAGTGGGGACTTCTTGAAGATGACCCCCAATTTGATCGTTCAAAAACTGATGTTGAAGGTGTTCTTCACCTTTAGGAATTGCACCTAAATCTCCCAAGGTACTCACCCCTTCCATTTCTTGATGATGATTCTTCATCGTCGATGAGAATGACTGGAGAATCAACTGCTCTGATACCAATTGATGCAATCAAAGTCGCATCACTACCATTAGAAGAGCTCAAGCACTGAATTGATGGTAGAAAGTAATAGAGAGGGTTAGGGTTAGAAATCAAGAACGGAAGAGAAGGAGGTTAGCAGAGGGTGAGAAGAAGAATCAAGAAGACAAGGATATTTTTTTCAAATCAGACATAGCTCATAACTGAGCTATCCTCTTCTATTTATAAGATTCTATTACACGTGCTTAACATGTATATTACTCTTTGTTGCTGCTGATTTTGGTGTGGGAGCAAACAGATGAATTTGTAGATTCTTGGGGAAAACAATAAAGCAAACCTGTTTAACCTGTTGACTTTCACCAATGTATTGACTGGTTTCTTACTACTGCCATTGACCTGCAAAAAGTGCGAGACACCGGAATGGATCCTGGCGACGCACCCTCCGACGCTCTTGTCAGTAATCTGAATGATTAAGAAAGGGCTTTAATTGGAAAAGTATTGATTACCTGGTAACAGTGGGGGGGAGAGGGGTATTTATAGTCGCCTTAGGGATCCGTTTCAAGATATGAACATATCTCTACTTCCCGGTGTGAATAGATAGAAGCGGTTAAGATCACTTCTTAGGGATAATTATGAATCTGAATTCTTCTTTATCCTTTTGAACTGGTTTGTAACGGGTTGGGACCCATACCCAGTAAGACAGATTCGTTCATGGGTTATTGGGCTTTGAAGAAAGACCCAGTTCCCATTTTAGACCCGTTTGTAGGTGAAATTACCATTTTACTCCTGAGCTTTAAGATTCGTGTCCGATTTGAACGGTCCTGATTTAATCCCATTTTTAGCCATATCACGAGCCCCCCACTCCTGGAGACTGAATTCTACAGTCTTTGAGGAGTAGTTTTGTTATTCTAATGGCGTACGTGATTTTATCGGTGTTCTTAAGGGAGTTTGGATCTTGCTCAGGGTGTAACGGTATTATTCTGGACTTGTAAAATGCCCAAAAATATCCTCAAATTTTTTTGGATTTTTTGTGAATTTTCCAGATTTTTCTGAATTTTTTTCTTATTTTTTTGAATTTTTTATTCAATTTTCGAATTAAATAATTAATTATCGAAAATATTAATTAATTATTCTAATTAAATAATTATATTTTTCAGAATTTTTAAATTATTTTTCTGAATTAATAATTATTTTTATAATTTTTAATTAATTTTTTTCGATTTTTAAATGTTTTTTGCATTTTTTAAATAATTAATACAAATAAATAAATAAATAAATAAATAAATAAAATAAAATATTACCTAGACACGTGGCGCGTTTCTAGACGCCGATCATAATCAGATAGCGCGCATCGCAAAGCAGATCTTGTTCTGGACACGTGGCGCGTTTCTGATCGTCGATCGTGTCGTAGCGCGAATTTTGAGATGATTGGACGGCTTGTGTAGCTTGGCTGCGTTTTTCTCCACATTTGCAGCTCGGAACACGTGTTGCTCGGAATCCGACCCACTTCGCGCAGCCACACGTGTTGCTCGGAATCTGACCCACTTCGCGCAGCCACGTGGCTCGGTCAACGCTTGCGTTAACCGCCACGTGGCACAACTTCTTTTTTTTTCTTCTTTTCTTCTTCTTCCCGCCCATTTCTTTCCTTCTTCTTCTCGCCCTGTTTCTCTCTTCTTCTCCTTCATCTTTACCGCCTCGCCCCCAAACTCTCCACCTCTCCGACTTCGTCTGGCGAGGAGGTCGATGACGAGGGGATGGAGCTCGGCGATGTGGAGCTCGAAGGAGAGGAGCTCGAAGCTCGGCGATGTGGAGCTCGAAGGAGAGGAGCTCGAAGCTCTGTGGCGGAGCTCGGAGAGAGAGAGCTGTGAGCTCGGTGGCGGAGGCAGCTGGCAACGAAGGGGGGAGCTCGGTGGTTGCTCGAGCTTCGTCGAAGGGTTGGTGGGTTCGGCGACGGAGACGCTTGACACTGGAGGTGAGGAGTTAAGCTCGAGGCTTCGGAGCTCGACGAAGGGGACGTCGGAGCTCGAGCTCGGCTGCCGTGAGGGTTCTCCTCGACATTGGAGGTTGGAGATGAGCTCGTCGATGGAGGGGGAGCTCGGAGACGACGAGTTTGGGCGAACGTCCAAAGCGGACATGGCAGTGTGAGGTCGAGCTTGGAGAGGTGATAGGTTTGAGCTCGGCAATGGAAGGAGCTGATGAACGACCGAGCTCGATGACGACGTGGAAGGTGGCAAGGTCTGAGGTTGAAGATGGGTGTTGGGTTCGAGCTCAGTTAAGGAGAGGGGGACAGAGCTCATGGGTCCGTCGAGAGTAGCTCAAGCTCGGCGGAGGCTGACGAAGAGGTGGCTCAAGCGTGGAGGTCGGCGAGGTTGGGCGAGCTCGGCATTGGAGAACTCGAGCTCGACGAAGCTTGGGGGAGTGGAGCTCGGTGGAAGTGGTTCGGAGCTCATGGGTTCGTCGGGAGTAGCTCACGCTTGACGGAGGTTGACGAAGAGGTCGCTTGAGCGTGGAAGGAGTTTGGTTCTTCTTGGTTGGGTTTGGCGCCAAAATGTTTGAAGAAGAAGAAGGGGGAGGAGACAGGTGTTCGGGTTTTAGGTAACGGATCCGAACCCAACCCGTTAGCCTCTTCTTCTCTGATCTCTCTTCCTCTTTATCTGCTTGCTTTTGGGCTGCTTCTTGTTCGGCAATCCGAGCACGGATTTTGAGGCACATTTTTTGCCACTTTGCAGTTCGGTAGGACAGTAGCTTGGATTGTAGATCCGAGTTACGTGGCTCGATCTGGACGGTTGATCATGATCGTAGAGCGAATCACGAGATAAGAGGCTCAAATTTCGAGAAAACGTATCTTATCGTTTTGTGGTCGTGGCGCAATCTGAGCCATTTGATTGTGATCAGGCGCGAATCATGATGGTGAAGTTGTTTTTCTCCAATATGCAGCTCAGAATGCAAGTTGCTCGGATTGTAGATCCGAGCTACGTGGGGGGATCTGAACGGTTGATCACGATCATGGCGCGAATCCCGAGGCGATGGTTTTTGCCATTTTCTTGCTCGGCGCAGCTGTGTTGCGATCCACTTTCCCGGTGCTACGGAGGTCCGATCGGGGCGTGCGACCCCTCGTTTTGAAGCTAATTCGGAGATCTACAACTTCTCTTTAGGATTGGGATGAAGATTCACCATTCTTCAAGGTCAAAACACTCCTCAACTTCGACGAGGCAAGGGGTCGGAGCTCGATGAAGCAGGGGGTCGGAGCTTGACGTCGGCATTCTTGAGCTCGGCCAGGTGAGAGGGGGTCGAGCTCGGTGATGTGCTATTTGGCTTTGGCGCCAAATCAAAGAAGAGGAGCTCCACTCCTAGGAGCGAAGAAGATGGGCTAGGAAGATCCTCGTAAGAGCCATGGGAAGATTCATTCTTGGAGGTGAGTGCAAGAAGCAGCTCTTGGGGAGAGTTCTAGCTCGGAGCCCATTGAGAAGAAGGGCACTCGTGAGGCGAACGGAGTGAAGAGCTCGGCTCTAGGAGAGAGCCATTTGTGAGACAAGTTTGAGGAGCAATTCTAGGAGAGAGTTGTGAGCTCCGAACTCGTTGAGAAGAGGTCCGCCTTGGAGGTGAGCGGAGTGAAGAGCTTAACTCTAGGAAAGAACCACTTGGAAGGCGAGTGTGAGGAGGAACTCTAGGGGAGAGTTGTGCTCCGAACTCGTTGAGAAGAGGTCCTCTTTGGAGGCGAGCGGAGCGAAGAGCTTGGCTCTAGTAGAGAGCCATTTGTGAGACGAGTTTGAGGAGCAACTCTAGGAGAGAGTAGTGAGCTCCGAACTCGTTGAGAAGAGGTCCGCCTTGGAGGTGAGCGGAGTGAAGAGCTTAACTCAAGGAAAGAGCCACTTGGAAGGCGAGTGTGAGGAGGAACTCTAGGGGAGAGTTGTGCTCCGAACTCGTTGAGAAGATGTCCGTTTTCGAGGCGAGCGGAGTGAAGAGCCCAGCCTTAGGAGAAAGCCATCTAGGAGACAAGTTTGAGGAGCAACTCGAGGAGAACGTTGTGAGCTCCGAACTTGTTGTTTAAGTGAGGTTCAACGGTTGTGGGAGCAGTTCCAAATGGCGAACCACTTCTTACGCGCTTATTAGCGAATAATTTGAAACGGAATCGAGCCAAGTGTTGACTCCGAACTCGTCGTTAGAGGGGGTCAACGAGGTGTAGGAGCAATTCCGAATAGCGAACCACTTCTTACCCGCTTATAGGCGAGTAATTTGAAGCGAAATCGAGCCAAGTGTTGGACTCCGAACTCGTCGTTAGAGGGGGACAACGAGGTGTAGGAGCAATTCCGAATGGCAAACCACTTCTTACCCGCTTATGAGCGAGTAATTTGAAATGGAATCAAGCCAAGTGTTCGACTCTGAACTCGTTTTTTGAGCTTAGTAAGTTGCGGGAGCAGCAATGTAGAAGAAGCTGGACTCTGAACTCACCATTTATCGAGTCGTGACTCGGAGAGATAGAGATGAAGCAAGAGCAATAATTTTCAATGAAAAAATTAAAGTTTTATTGAGATAAACTAAGTGGCCGCTTCAACAGGACGAGCCATTATTACATGCTATTGGCCGGGTTACAAGCATCGGCCTTATTGAAAATCAAGATCCTACTTCTACAATAAGGTGAAGAACTCTTGGGAGGAGCTGGGAGGTTCTGAGTCTTGAAGCTCGGCTGGCCTTTCCGTTCATTTGTAGGCTCCTTAAGGGGGAAGCTCGACCCCATCTTTTTGGACGAACTTGGTCAGGTGTCCCCGCTGTATGAGTTCTTCGATCTCCTCCTTGAGAGCCCGACAATCACCCGTGTCGTGGCTGTGGTCCCTGTGAAAGCGGCACCACTTATCCTTGTTCCTCTTTTTGCCAGGGGTATTCATTCTAGGGGGAGCACGGAGTAGCCCTTCCTTGTCCACTTCCATAAGAACTTCTGATATATTAGCAATAAGGGGGGGTGAACTTCTTAAAATGAGGATTCGGGCGGCGCTGGCCATGGCCGTCCTTCTGCGATTTTTGGGACCCCTCTTCGCTTGCATTCTTCCGTTTGTTCCCGGAAGATGATTCTTCAAGAGTAGGGGGGTTGAGAGCCTCTTCCGCCCGTATGTACTTCTGCACCCTAAGTAGGGGTTCTGAGAAGTCCCGAGGAGGCTTCTTGGCAAGGGATGCCCTGAGGTTGGCATTAGTGACGTTGCGCTCGAATGCAGCTGAGGCTACTGATTGGTTGAGGGATGGAATGGACCGGACTTCGGCGGTGAAGCGTCGAAAGTAATCCCTTAGGCGTTCACATTTTTCTTGGTTGAGGGTCACCAGAGATACACTTGTTTTCTCGGCCCGGCGGCTACTCACGAAATGAGTAAGGAAGAGCCCTTCGAACTGATCGAATGAGAAGATGGAGGCCGGGGCGAGTCGAGAGTACCATTCTCTCGCAGGTCCCTTCATCGTGGCAGGAAATATCTTGCAGAGGAGGGCGTCTGAAGTATGGTGGATCATCATGAGAGTTTTGAAACTCTCTATGTGATCCGCGGGGTCCGACTCCCCGGTATACGACTCGAAGTGAGGCGGCTTGAAGTTCTCTGGGATGGGAGCCTCCATGATGGTGCGGGAGAATGGAGGTCTGCTCGGACGGAGGTTTATCGCCCGTTGCTCTTCTTCCCTGTCAATTCTGTTGAGGCGCCTCTCCATCTCGTGAAGATGGCGGTAGACTGAGTCTTCTCTTTGATCATATCTTGCTGAGCCCCGGGACTCATGTTCGTACAAGGGTGGACTGGGGCTGCGGCGATGGTAGCTTGGAGATGGACAAGGACTGGGAGTGTGAAGACGGTGGCTCCTAGCTGGCTCATGAGTAGGTGGCCTCTGGTCGTTCTTTGGGGCGATTTTGAGGGACCGTAAGACTGTCGCTTGGAAGTCTTGAAGATCTGCCCTTGTGACTGGTGCCTCTCCAGCTTGGCGGTCCCTATGTGTGGCTCGGCTTACTAGAGAATGAGTTCTCCGCCGATGACGCTGAGGGGACTCTCTTTGCCTCCTCGGGGGAGGAGATCTTCTAGCCCTCGATCGGCGGGGGGTCTGGACTCTTGAGGCCCCTGGGTGCTCAGGTTGATTGACTCCCCCAAGAGCTCGCCATCCATTCAGGCAAGTTCGGAGGTCGAACCCATATTGGCAGTCGGCAATCACTTGACGAAGATCCCGCCCGAGAGGGCTTTAAGAAGCCATAGATTCAGCTGAAGGATTAGGACCCGTGACATGGTCATGAGGAGGATGTTGCTTCGGATGACTCCGATGGGAGCCCCCCTGGGCAGCCCCCCGAGACCCTGGAGGGGCCTGTTGAGGAGGAGCACCTTGAGCTGGAGGAGGGGGAGGAGGAAGAGAAGTGGTTCTTCGGCTGGAGACCACTGCCTTCCCCTTCTATTTTGGATGCATGGTTCGAAACTAGTCCCGCTGATGAAGTTAGGTCGGGTTGCTTTTTCGTTTCCCACAGACGGGGCCAATCTGTTGCTGCCGATTTTGGTGTGGGAGCAAACAGATTAATTTGTGGATTCTTGGGGAAAATAATAAAGCAAACCTGTTTGACCTGTTGATCTTCACCAATGTGTTGACTGGTTTCTTGCCGCTGCCGTTGACCTGCAAAAAGTGCGAGACACCGGGATGGATCTCGACGACACACCCTCTGATGCTCTTGTCAGTAATCTGAATGATTAAGAAAGAGATTTAATTGGAAAAGTATTGATTACCTGGTAACAGTGAAGGGAGAGGGGTATTTATAGTCGCCTTAGGGATCCGTTTTCAAGATATGAACATATCTCTACTTCCCGGTGTGAATGGATAGAAGCGGTTAAGATCACTTCTTAGCGATAATTATGAATCTGAATTCTTCTTTATCCTTTTGAACTGGTTTGTAACGGGTTGGGACCCGTACCCAGTAAGACAGATCCGTTCATGGGTGGGCTTTGAAGAAAGACCCAATTCCCATTTCAGACCCATTTGTAGGTGAAATTACCGTTTTACCCCTGAGCTTTAAGATTCGTGTCTGATTTGAACGGTCCCGATTTAATCCCATTTTTTGCCATATCACTCCTTTTACACTTAAGTCTCTTTACTTTCTCTATTTACATTTGGGTTGATACACATTTATACACTCTTCAGCTTCATTCTCTATTCTGGCGTGCACCACACCATCATCCTCTTCACCAACCCCTCGTCACCTCCAACCCATCGTCGCCCCTCCGATAACCCCCCTCCACATCATCCACCGCCCAAAACGTCTCCACCAAACCCACTGCACCATCGTCGTTCCATTGCCACCCTCGTCCATTGCCACCGTGATCCCTCTCCACCAAACCTCCCTTCAACCACCGGAGAATCCCCTCGTTGTAGTCGTCGCCGTTCCAAGCCCCGTCGTCTTCCCCTGTTTTCGAGCGAAACAGAGTTTGCCGTCGAAGCTTCACCGCTGCCATCGCTTCCCAACCGCAGTGCTAACTATTTTTTTATTTATAGCAGTACTAACTATTTTCCATACTAAAATACCAGCTGAAGTTTGACAACAAATTGCAATTTTCTTCATTATTGTTAATGAGACTCGTTATGACTTGGAATTAAATTAAATGTGCAGCTTGCAGATATTTATCTCATTGATGAGCCAAGTGCTTACCTCGACTCAGAACAACATATTGTTGCTTCAAAAGTAATAAAAAGATTCATCCTACATGCAAAGAAAACTGCCTTTGTCGTTGAGCACGATTTCATTATGGCAACGTACCTAGCTTACAAGGTTATTGTCTATGAGGGGAAACCCTCAATTGAAACAAAATATTGCCAAAGTGACCTCTTTTGTGTAGATTAATTTATTTAAAATATCAAGATGATTGTGTGTTTGTAATTCATGCGTTTATTAACTGACCCAAAGGTAAGTTGATATTTGGCCGAATTTCATACACATCTGTGGTAATAAATATGTGACAATTATAAGGTATTCCATGTGAACAATAAGTCAGTCCAAAGAATGACTTATTATTTGACAGAATTTATTGTCAATATTTGATTACTACAACAAGAGTACCGCTTACAGTTAATGTTACTGTCCAAAGACTTGATATTAACGTTGTGCTTGGTATCTTGAGATGGGATTAACCATTATTTGAATTTATTGTTTTATATGGATTCTCATGTGAGCTTATTTTGTTTATTTTTGTTCTATATTCAGCTAGTGTATCTTCTGCTGCCTCAATAATTGCTAACATCAATTCTATTATCATGCTTAATGGGATAAATTTCAAGGATTGGAAAGGGACCTTCCTGATAACTTTTGGTTGTATGAAATTAGACCATGCATTAAGGGAAGAACAACCTCCACCTCACTGCGGAAAGCCCTCATGATGGTAAAAAGGTATTTGAGAAGTGGGATCGTTCAAATCGCATGAGTCTAATGATTATGAAACACAGCATTCCAGAAGCCTTTAGGGGCACAGAATCCGATGGGATTACTAAGGCCAAAGATTTCCTCGATCAAATTGAGAAATGTTTTGCTAAAAACGATAAGGTTGAAATGACTACACTTCTGACTTCTTTGATGTCTATGAAGTATAAGGGTCGATAAAATGTAACGGAGTACATTATGGAAATGTATCATGTTGTTTCAAGACTTAAGGCACTCAAGCTTGAATTTCCTGAGGACTTGCTTGTGCTTATAGTTTTGGTATCACTTCCTGCACAGTTTAATCAATTCAAGATCAGTTACAACTATCAAAAGGAAAAATAGACTCTAAATGAGCTCATTTCTCACTGTGTTCAAGAGGAAGAAAGGTTGAAACAAGATAAGACTGAAAGTGCTCATTTGGCCAAAGCCTCTAAGGATAAGGGCAAGAAGAGGAAATCTGAGGATGAAAAAGCTAAGGATCCAGCTCAAAAGAAACAACATAAAGATATAGAGAGTTGTTTCTTTCGTAACAAGCCTGGACATATGAAGAAGAAATGTACTAAATATTACGCATGACGTGCAAAGAAAGGTATGTTTCTTACTTTGGTCTGTTCTGAAGTTAATTTATCTTCAGTACCTAGAAACACTTGGTGGATAGATTCTGGTACTACTACTCACATAAGTGTTTCTATGCAGGGTTGCCTGAGCTGCCGGAAGCCAAATGATGGTGAAAGACACATCTTCATGGGCGATAATCGGTAGAAGTGGAAGTAGTTGGGCATTTTAGGTTGTTATTAGGAACTGGTTTCTTATTTAGATTTGAAAGACACTTTTGTTATTCCGTCTTTTAGATGAAATTTAATTTATGTTTCTTTGTTGGAAAAATTTGGTTATTAGTGTTCATTTGGAAACAATCAGTTTAGTTTGTCTTTAAATTCGAATGTTGTTGGAACTGGTTATTTGAATGCTTATGACAACCTTTATTTGTTTGAAACAATTGCATCCTATATGAAACCTTGCATGTAGAGTTACGTGGTACTAAATATAAATTAAATAAAGAAAATTCGGCATCATTATGGCATAAGTGCTTAGGTCGTATCTCAAAAGGTAGAGTTGAGCATCTTATGTCTGATGGCATTTTGGAATCCCAGGACTTCACAAGACTTTGATGTCTGTGTAGCCTGCATAAAGGAAAAACAGATCGAAACTAAGAGATTATGTGCCAATATTCTTAATGTTAGGTGTTATGAACACATTTGTTATTTACTTCGAGAAAGCTTAGTCATGGTCTCCACAATCCAGAATATGTTCTTATAGTGTTGCATTCCCTGTTCTAAAGTTTAGTTCCGGTTTGGAGTTAAATATAGCATTCTGATCATATTTTCTCGAATCAAAAGGAGTAGTATTAATCAGATATTTATGAAATGACTAATGATTTTAAGTATTCAAACCAGTTTTTTATATCCTAGCTTAAGAATATGGTTTGCAAATTGACAAAATCCATCTATGGACTCAAGCAAGCTCCTCGTCAATGATACCACAAGTTTCATCAAGTAATTATCTGATTTGGTTTTGAGATGAATGTAGTTGATGATTGTGTGCATCACAAGTTCAGTAGGAGTAAGCATATATTCCTAGTTCTATATGTCGATGACATATTGCTTGCCACTAATGATATAGATTTATTGCATGAAACTAAAAGGTTTCTATCCAAGCATTTTGAGATGAAGGATCTTGGGGATGCCTCTTTTGTATTAGGAATTCAGATATACCGAGATCGTTCTCGAGGTATTCTAGGATTATCACAAAAGGGATACATCGATAAAGTACTCAAAAGGTTTGGCATGCAAGATTGTAGACCAGGGGATATCCCTGTTGCTAAAGGAGATAAATTTAGTCTCGTTCAATGTCCTAAAAGTAACCTTGAAATTCAGTAAATACAAAAGATCCCCTATACATCAGCTATTGGGAGTCTAATGTATGCTCAAGTATGTACGTGTCCGGATATTGCGTATATTGTTGGGATGTTAGGCAGGTATTTAAGCAAACCTGGTATGGACCATTGGATAGCAACCAAGAGGGTTATGAGGTATCTTTAGAGAACAAAAGACTACATGCTCACATATAGGAAATCAGATCATTTGGAGGTCGTAAGGTATTCTGATTCGGATTTCACTAGGGGGCCAAGATAGCAAAAGTCTACTTCAGGCTATATTTACCTGTTAGCTGGAGGAGCTATATCTCGAAAAAGTGTCAAACAGACACTTATAGCTTCTTTCACTATGGCAGCAGAGTATGTAGCATGCTATAAGGCACCAAATTATGAAATATGGCTGCAGAATTTTGCCACTGGGCTGCGCATTTGGAAAAACCACTTAAGTTATTTTGTGACAATAAGTCAGCAGTGATGTATTCCAACAACAACAGGAGTTCGATAAAGTCGAAACATATTGACATAAAGTTCCTAGTTGTGAAAGAAATAGTGCAAAGTGGACAGATGTCCATAGAGCACATTGGGACAAACTCCATGACAGCGGATCCGCTCATAAAGGGATTACCACCCAAGGTCTTTTATGAGCATACTGCTCATATGAGTGTTGTATTATTTGAGGATATCATAATTTAGTGGGAGTTTGTATTGTATTTGCATTATGTTTGTGTGAGACATTTATACATTTGGTTATTTTCTGATCAGAAATAAAGAATTCAGTTTTTTCACTTATTTATTATGTTTTGGTTCTGACCTCACTTAAGTTTTAAAGAGGACCAGTTGGAAATAGGCATGTGTATAGATCACATTGCATGAAATTTCCATGCAACACATCCACACTTGATCTATGTCGTTTGATTATGTTGATATATGTGACCATTGATGAATTTAGTTACGATAAATGTAACGAAAATTGCTTTGATCCTTTATTTACATGATCAATGGACGAGATTGTTTGGCTATGCTTTTGGTTATGATAGCAAAATTTTGAGCTCATAAAGTATGTGCATTTATAAGGAGTAACATATGTGGCCCAAGTGGGAGATTGTTGAAAAATAATCTATGTAGGCTCACATATGTGACTAAATGTATAATTGCTATTCTAAAGTCTAACCCAAATTAAAGTGATCTAATTAAGATTAAGTAATGGGTTAAAAGCATATAATTTAAAGTGTGATATAACATGTGTAGAGACCGTAAAGTAAATTTCTTATTTTGTGATGGGCAAAATTGGAAATCAATAATTATCAATTAGGGTTATGGTCCCCTATATATACGCATCGTCTTATTCCATCTGTAATCCCATCAACAGAAGAATAGAGAGACGGCATCTCATAAAAGTGCGTATCATATAGGAAGATCCAAACCCTCTGCGCAATCTCCATCAATGGCTTCAGGTTAGTGCTTTCGCTTTTAATGTTCTTCTTTTGATTTAGCAAAGATCTATAGTTTCATGAATTATGATTTTATATTAAAGCACTTTTGCAACATGATTAAGATCTAGATTCATAGAAACATGTTTTAGGTTGTTATTAATGTTTTATGCATGTTCTTAAGAGTATATAAAATTCCATCACGGGGCACAATATGTTTTTCACATCAAACAAGTGAGAAATATTGCTGGCTACATGATTGGATGCACTAGTGTCAATAACCACAAATTTACATTAAACTTACCACTCAAACGATCATCAGAAACATTCATATTACCGAACTCACTTGGTGGTGGTGGTGGCGGTGGGGTGTCTTCGCCTACCATTGTTATGGTTTGTGGAACTTTGCTGACTCTGATACCATATAAAGTTTAAGCCAAAAAGTCTGATTGTATTGATGTCAAAACATTGAATATCTAGTACATTCAAAGATCTATGCCAACCCTGAAAATATCCTACAAGATATCAAATCTGCATATATTAGGAAAGACACCTAATTGATCATACTGGCTATCAGATCTGCATATATTAGGAAAGATATCCTGTGCATATATTAGGAAAGACACCTATTTGATCATATCTGCATGTTGTCATATCTGCATTAGGAAAGACTCCATCAATTTGCTCCAATATCGTAAGAGTTGGACAATTGTACAAATTATAGTTAGGGGCTAATAATTTTAATTTCGGACTGGACTCGGGTTCATGTTTTTAAGCCCGAGAAAAATTCAGGCTAGACAAGGACTTAAGTACTTATGTCTCATTTGTCCGAATCAAATTTATATATGCATGTGTATATTTATGTATATATCATGTATATTTATATATGAGCTTTTTTTTAAAAAGAGAATATTCATGTAGGGTAGGATTTTGAAAGTGGTAGATGATGAGATTGTGGTTGTGGAGGGTTTAAGGTTTTTTATTTTATGAAAAACGTGTGAGATACACATATTAGTTTAAATATGATTTCTACTTTTGATATTCTCTCTATTTCAAAATTGAGGAAGGGGTAAACCTATTATCTTAATATATAAGTTATAACGAGTATTAAATGTTATAGAGAGAGAAATTATATCTTATATATAGAGTTAAAATGAAAATAAACAAATTAGAAACGAATTGTACAAAAATTTAAAGTAGTATTCATATTATTGCTCTTTTTTTATGTATATTATTCTTGATGTAGTTTTATTCTGTTGGAAATATTTAAAACATGTACAAGTAGTTCGGGCATAGGCACAAACCTATTTTTCGGACCTAATTTGGGTCCGTGCTTGAGCCTATTTTTTTTAACCTAGAAGAAAAGTCGGGTCGGGCGTGGGCCCATGTTTTTAACTTTGGGAGCAGGCTCAGAATTATGTGGGTCCAGCCTAAATCCGCCCCGTTTTCAGCTTTAGTTATACTATGTATACATCTAACCAGGGTCGGCCCTGAGTTCTCGGGGACCCAAGGCGAAAGACACAAATAATTATTTTTGGGGGCCCCTAATTGTAATATAATTTTTTTACGCGCAAAATATATGTCTATATTTATAAGGAAAATACAAATTTGGGTATCTTAAAATTGTAAAAAAAAATCGGGGGCCAGTGTTGGCCGCCTCACCCGCCTCAATGTGGGGGTATCTATTATATAACTTTCAATAAGGTTTTATGGTTTTTCAAAAGTTATATAGCAATAATTAGATCCCACTTTAGAGAGCAGTGGACTTTGTTGAAGATATGACAACTATTCTGATCTTGACACCAAACGATCAAAAGAAGATAAAATACGATAAATTTACAATAATCTTGGTTATACTATCATGGGCAGGGTCACTTGGGGATAGGAAGACTCTCAGAGCTCAAGGGATTTAGATGGGCTTGAGCTTTTGGTGGCTTGCTTACATCAACAATAATCACCCTAGTTAATTTTTTCTGTTAGTGCAGATATTTTTTAATAAAATGGCAATGACATATATATATATATATATATATATATATATATATATATATATATCTCCAATGACATGCATCTTAAAATGAGATAATGAGATACATCAATTATGACCATTAGATATGAGGAAATTGAGATGAGTGGCTCTCATTTATTTGCATTAATTAACTAAAAATTGGGTTTTTTTCTATATATCTATTATTTAAAAACCTCTCATTTCTCTCCCAACGTCCCTCATCTCTCATCTCTCTCTCTGTTTCCTTTTTCAAAACCCAACCACCCCTCCGAAACTCTCGTTGCCAAATCCGACCACCTTCCACCTTCACCATCATCCTCTTCACCAACCTCTCGTCACCTCCAACCCATCGTCGCCCCTCCGATAACCCCCCTCTTCGTCATCCACCGCCCAAAATGTCTCCACCGAACCCACTGCGCCATCGCCGTTCCAAGCCCCGTCGTCTTCCCCTGTTTTCGAGCGAAAACAGAGTTCGACGTCGAAGCTTCGCCGCTGCCGTCGCTTCCCGACCGCAGCGCTAACTATTTTTTGATTTATATCAGTACTAACTATTTTCAATACTAAAATACCAGTTGAAGTTTGACAACAAATTGCAATTTTCTTCATTATTGTTAATGAGACACGTTATGACTTTTGGAATTAAATTAAATGTGCAGCCTGCAGATATTTATCTCATTGATGAGCCAAGTGCTTACCTCGACTCAGAACAACATATTGTTGCTTCAAAAGTAATAAAGAGATTCATCCTACATGCAAAGAAAACTGCCTTTGTCGTTGAGCATGATTTCATTATGGCAACGTACCTAGCTGACAAGGTTATTGTCTATGAGGGGAAACCCTCCATTGATTGTACGGCCAATGCACCTCAGCCATTGGTGTCTAGAATGAATCTCTTCCTATCTGTAAGTGCCGGCTTTCTATATTACGAACTTTGGTTATTACCCTTCTTTTGTTTGTCTAACATTATGTATTTAATTATGTATTTTTTTTTTATCAGTTGGCTTTGTTAGACTATGCTGAAGTAATTTGTGTGCTTGGAATTAATCTCCATGTATTACTCCAAAAGGAAGAGGGCATATGAGACTCGAGACTGGGTGACCTTAGCACATATATAGTTATAGTGTATTACATGTGTTTTTTATTTCTATTACATCATTCAAAATTTATGCAACCTTGGGAGTTTAACTTAATGGTGCATTGAAGAAATAATAAAGACAGAAATGCTCCGCTCTGTCAAGGTTCCTTCCTTAGAAATGTAAATGTAGGGTGTTTAGTTACTAATTCTTCTATATTACTGAGCTTGCAATTTATATGCAAAAAGGTGAGCAGCATGTACGTTCTGTTATGTTATGACCCAAATTATTTTGGGCCCATTGGGCTTTGTATCTTCACATATATAAGCTTTGAATCAAAGGAAATAATCAATCAACATTTTGGCAATTTCTCTCTTAGCAGTCGGCTCTCTCTCTTCCCTTCTCTTCCTCTTCTCAAATCCATAAACCCCAACCCTAACAAATTGGTATCAGAGCCAAATACTCCTACCCCCAAATCTCCACCATCGTCTTCTTCCTCAAATCTAGGGTTTCGAATTTCCACTTCGATTCCATCAAAATCCATCAACAACAACGTCAACCTCGCATCCGATCACGGCTCCTTCTTAGCTTCAACTTCCTTCCGCCACCTTGCTGAACTGGACCGGCGTTGTTCAGTGATAGCCAGATCAGATCGCCGGAGACTGTGGTTCCATTGCAGAAGACTGCGGCCATTGCTGAGACGGGAAGGATATCAAGGAAGGTTTGATTTTTGTGATTTGATTAATTAATTTTTGGGAAAAATTTTGGAGTTTTTTTGAATTGGGTTCAAGAAATTTGAATGGATATGTCGAGAAAATATGATATTGAGAAGTATGATGGGAAGACGAGTTTTGCATTATGCAAGTGCGTATGGCAGCGATTTTGTCGAGCCAAGGCATTAAGGATGCCATTTTTGGTCAGGAAAATTTGATTGATGCGGTGGCGGATAAGAGATGGAGAGAGATGGATGATAAAGCGCTATCTATTATCCAATTGTGTTTGAGCGATTCGACATTGCAAGAGGTCTTATCGGAGAAGACCGCTAAGGCTTTGTGGGAAAAATTGGAGAACATTTACATGAAGAAGTCTCTCACCAATCGACTGCGGTTGAAATTGCGCCTCTACACCCTTCGCATGGTTGAAGGTACATCATTTTCCAATCATATTATGGAGTTTGCATCTATTTTGAATGACTTAAGTAAGACTGATGTTAAGGTGGAGGATGAGGACCAAGCTCTTTTGTTATTATGCTCATTACCCGCACATACAAGGCTTTTAGAGACATGTTGATTTATAGTAGAGATAAAATTTCTCTAGAGGATGTTAAGAGCAATTTGCAAGCCAAGTTGCACATTGATAGTGAAATGACCAATAATGAGAAAGGGAGCCAAGATGTTGGTTTAGTTGTTGATCGAGGTAGGTCATGGGACCGAAACTCGAAAGATACAAGGACCCGTTCGAAGTCTAGTGATGAACACATTATTATTCACATTTAGAAGCAATAATCTTATTGCAAATTCACATTTAAAAGCTCTATATGTGATATTTAACTCTTATTTTCTCTTTTCCATAGGAAACAGCTTATAACAGCAAAACCAAGCAGATTCAAGACGTCAAGGATAATACACAGCAAACTGCAGAGGATCAGTCGACTGATGACCCAACACAGGCGACTGGACAGGAGAAGCTGATTTTCCACAACTCTCGTCACAGTCGACTTACTCCCAAAACCAGTCGACTGGTATGATCAAATAGGAAATCTTCAGAAGTCTCGACTCAGTCGACTGGTTCGAAGACAAGTCGACTGGTCTGCGGCGGAGTAAACAGATAAGATATTCGAAGATTCACCCAAATCTAATTTCAAATCTATTTGAACCCAGATCTTAGGCAACAAATCAAATCTAGAGACTGGGGATTTCCAAGAGCACGTGGTGAACAGATAAGGAAGGAAAGAAGAAAAGAGAAAGATATAAATCATCAAATCAAATAAAGAAGGACTTTCCTGAAAAATTGCAAAACCCTAATTCTCAGCCGTGTTCTATAAATATCAGAAAAGAAGCATTATTCGAGGATCCAACATCTCTTGGAAGCGACTAAATCACCAAGTTCCTGAACAAGCAACCAGTGCTTCATTCCATCAACATCGAAGAAGGAGAAAGAAGATCCAGCAACCAGAAGGCAGTCGACTGTGTGACAGCCAGTCGACCTTATTGCCGGAATCCATTAGTTTATTTCTTCTCTCTTTATTCTTTTATGTTGATCATGTATTTGAACTTGTTAAGCAATAAAAGTATTATTATGTGGAACTAATTTCATAATTGGGTAGATCGAAACCGTAGTTATGTAATGCTATATTCTTCTGAATCCTTCTATGTTACTTATTGATTGAATCTAGTTGAATTGACATAGATTTATAACAAACAAATTTGTTCAGGAGTTATAAGAGCAGTCGACTGAAGGTGAGAGCCAGTCGACTGCCATACAGAATCTGATATTATCAAGTTTGTGAGTTAGGAATCTGAATCTGTTATATGAGCATATTGAGACGACCCGTATCTCGTGCTTATAACGTGTAACAAGGGAATCTTAGGATTCTTGGTTTAATCAACTTGAAGGATCTAGATCTGATACCAATTTCTAGAACTTCAAGTGTTTGTTCGTTTCCACTGTTCTTATATTTTCATTAAGTATAACTTAGTAGATACTATGCTAAAATACTTAAGGGAAGAAACGAATTAGAGTAGATACCATGCCTAATTCTTGGCCTAGGAAAACATTACTTCAAGGAGTAGATACCATGCCCTTGAAGTGAACAAACATGAGTAATTAGAAGTAAGTTCAGAAGGTAACTTAGCATTACTAACTATTGGTGGAGACCAACAGCCCAACTATTCAAGAGATATTTGTGATTCAAACACTTCTTAATTTAGTTTTAATCTTTTTAGTTCTTTTAGAATATTATAACAACTCTTATTCATTTTTATTATTAGTTTTATTGATTAGTAAGTTGAAGTCTACAATCTCTGTGGGATCGACCCTTGCTATTACTGCGATTCTATAAACGATTCGTGCACTTGCGAGGTTTTTAATTTGTGTCTAGTTTATCTATATATTTAGGTAGCTAGATTTGCACAACATCTAGGCACAAGAATTTGACGTGCAACTATTGTAAGAAGAAGGGACACATTAAGACCGATTGTTTTAAACTTAAAAATAAACAAAAGACAGATAGTAAAGGTTCTTCTTCGGAGGAGGCCAATACGGCTGAATGTGACACGGTTGATACTCTTTGTGTGATAGATACTGATGTTGATGATATACATTGTTGGGTGATGGATACGGGTGCTTCGCAACACATGACTCCGAATAGAGATTGGTTTGAGACTTATGAGCCTACGGATGGTAAGGTTCTCATGGGGAATAACAATATGTGTAAGATTGTCAGAATTGGTTAGGTGACAATTGAGTTCCATGATGGAAAGGTCCAAAGGTTGATGGGTGTGAGGCATATACCCGATTTGTCTAAGAATTTGATTTCTTTGGGGTCTCTTGAAGAAAAGGGGTGTAAGTTCCAAAGTGAAGGTGGAGTCCTTAGAGTCTCTAAAGGGGCTCTCACAATCATGAAGGCGAAGAGAATTGGAACTCTTTATTTTCTACAAGGTTCCACGGTCACGGGCTCGACCGCCATTGCACGTTCGGGTACTATGTCGGATGAGGATGCTACTAGGCTCTGGCATATGAGATTGGGGCATATGAGCGAGCGAGGAATGATCATTTTGAGCAAGAGAGACTTGTTGTGTGGCCAATGCATGGGTAACTTTGAGTTTTGTGAGCATTGTGTATTTGGCAAGCATAAGAGGTTGAGCTTTTCCACGGCCATTCATTCGACCAAGGGAACACTGGACTACATCCATTCGGATCTTTGAGGACCTTCTCGTGAGCCTTCCAAAGGTAATGGTTCTCGTTACATGCTTACTTTTATTGATGATTTCTCAAGGAAGGTTTGGGTTTATTTCTTGAAAGAGAAAAGTGATGTGTTTCACACCTTCAAAAAATGGAAGTCACTTTTGGAGAACCAAACAGGAAGGAAAGTTAAGAGGTTGAGAACCGATAACGGTTTGGAGTTTTGCAACCGTGAGTTTGATAATTTTGTAAGGTCGAAGAGATTGTTCGGCACAAGGCGGTGGTCAACACTCCACAACAAAATGGTGTTGCAGAGAGGATGAATAGGACACTACTTGAAAGGTCTAGAAGTATGCTTTCAAATACGGGTTTGGGTAAGGAGTTTTGGGCGGAAGCCATTAACACATCTTGCTATTTGGTAAATCGATCTCCTACCACTTCAATTGAGTTGAAGACACCCGAAGAAGTGCGGTCGGGTAAGACGGCCGATTATTCAAATTTGAGGGTGTTTGGTTGTCCTGCTTATGCACATGTGAATAAAGGAAAGTTGGAGCCTAGATCGAAGAAGTGTATTTTTGTTGGGTATCCCGCAAATGTGAAGGGATATAAGTTGTGGTGTCCCGAATCATCCAAGTTCCTTATTTCAAGAGATGTCATTTTCAATGAGTCGGTCATGTTGAAGGCAAATGATGTTGCACCCGAGCTGACTATTAAGAAGAATGAGACGGTTGAGAAGAAGGTGGAGTTTGAGGTTCCGGTCCAAGAAGGTGATGATTTGATCTCACATGATGATGAAAGCCCAAGAAGAGGCACAACCATATGCATTGGCAAGGGATCGAGCTAGAAGAGAAACAAGACCACCTACAAGGTATGGATACTCCGACTTTGCTTATTGTTTAGCAATTACAGAGGATGTGGAGTATTGTGAGCCATCTTCCTACAAGGAAGCCATTTCTTCTAAAGATACAGCCAATTGGGTTGCCGCTATGAATGAAGAGTTACAATCTTTGCAATAATATGAGACTTGGTCTCTTGTGAAGCCTCCAAGTGGTAAGAGGATTGTGGGTTGCAAGTGGGTGTTTAAGAGGAAGAATGATGGCTCAAATCCCACGGATTTTCGATACAAGACAAGGCTAGTGGCTATAGTCAAGTCCAAGGTGTGGACTTCAATGATGTGTTCTCTCCTGTAGTTAAGCACACCTCCATTTGAGTTTTGCTCTCTTTGGTGGCAATGAAGGATTTGGAATTGGAGCAAATGGATGTGAAAACTGCCTTCTTGCATGGTAATTTGGAGGAGCAAATTTATATGAGCCAACTAGAGGGTTTTGAGGTTGCGGGAAAGAATGACCGTGTGTGTCTTTTGAAGAAGTCCCTTTATGGCCTTAAGCAATCACCGCAGCAATGGTATAAGAAGTTTGACTCATTCATGGTGAGTATTAATTTCCATCGTTCCAATTATGATAGTTGTGTTTATTTCAAGAAGTTGGATGGTGGGAATTTCATTTACTTGTTGCTCTATGTGGATGACATGTTGATTGCATCCTCAAACTTGAAAGAAGTTAGGAGGTTGAAAGAGCAACTAAGTTCGGCATTTGAGATGAAAGATTTGGGGGCCGCCAAAAGGATTCTCGGGATGGAGATCACAAGGGATAGGTCCAAAAGAAAGTTGTTTCTTTCACAAAAGAGTTTTGCCGAAAAAGTGCTACGCCGTTTTGGCATGGAGAAAGCGAAAGTTGTTTCAACACCTCTTGCGGTGCATTTCAAGCTTTCGGTTGCTTTAAGCCCAAAATCCGATGATGAGAAGAAATATATGGAAAAGGTTCCATATTCGAGTGCGGTCGGGAGTCTCATGTACTTGATGGTGTGTACTCGGCCAGACATTTCTCAAGCCGTTAGTGTGGTAAGTAGATATCTCTCTTGTCCAGGGAAAGGGCATTGGGAAGCGGTAAAGTGGATCTTCCGCTATTTGAGAGGTACTATTGATGCTCGTTTGGAGTTTGGTCATGGCAAGAAACTAACGGGTTTTTTGGATGCGGATTTTGCGGGTGATTTGGACAAGAGGCGTTCTTTGACGGGTTATGTTTTTACCCTTGGAGATTGTGCAATTAGTTGGAAGTCTACACTTCAAGCCACCGTTGCACTCTCAAGTACCGAGGCCGAATATATGGCAATTACTGAGGCTATTAAGGAGGCTACTTGGCTCAAGGCGTTTGTTGGTGAGATGTCTTCACTCGAGGTAACTATTACGGTATTTTGTGACAACCAAAGCACGATTCATTTGACTAAGGACCGCATGTACCATGAGAAGATGAAGCACATTGACATTCGATACCATTTTGTTCGAGATGTGATCTCGGAAGGCAAGGTTGCCGTGAAGAAGATTGATACCAAATCGAATCCGGCCGATATGCTCACAAAGCCTCTTCCAATTGCAAAGTTCAAGCTTTGTTCAAGTTTGATGTCGGTTTGTTTCTAGCTAGTTTGAGCTAGTTTTGTTTCTAGCATGTTGCTAGTATATCTTTATGATTACCTCTGTTTAGGTTATGTTTGCTTTATGTATTTGCTTTATGTTTTAGTTTATTTTAGATGCAATTTGGTTCAAGGTGGAGATTGTTATGTTATGACCCAAATTGTTTTGGACCCATTGGGCTTTGTATCTTCACATATGTAAGCTTTGAATCAAAGGAAATAATCAATCAACATTTTGGCAATCTCTCTCTTAGCAGCCGGCTCTCTCTCTCTTCCCTTCTCTTCCTCTTCTCAAATCCATAAACCCTAACCCTAACACGTTCCTTTTGAAATTATAATAGTAAGATATCTAGTAGTTTTCTAGCTGCTAGATACTAGGTGTTTACAGAAAATATGATACGATGAGTAAAAAATTGGAAAAGTATACTTGGAAAGTATAAAATTCAGAAATCATGGTTCAAGAGATTTTTATGTGTGCTCTCATCTGATCGAACAAATGTAGAATCAGTGAGTTCTTCTTAAATACCATCTGAAATGACTTGAATAGTTCGAGCATGTATAGATTTAATTTTCCTCTTCCAATCCTTGTTTTCTATTGAATTATTTGTCAGGTAGATGGGTATGATTAGTTGTATTTATTATCCTTTTTAATGTACACCCAATCTGTTAAATTTTGGAACCTTCCTCTTGGTCGCCATCATTTTTTACCCTTAATGGGGGAATATCTCTAAGACTCTAGTGCATCTAATATTATTGCATGTCAAATATTGATATATTAAGGTTAGCAAGGGATTGGTTATGTTAAAACCTACTAATGCTTTTTGCTCATTCTAACCTGTATGCATGTTGGCCTGAGTTTCTTGGTAACTTTCTCTTTAATGAATCAATCTAGTCAAATTTGTTTTCTCCAAAAATCATTCTCATGAATGTTCTTATCTGACTCGTGCTTTGGTATTGGTTTGATGCAGCAACTTGACATTACTTTTAGACGAGATCCAACCAACTACAGGCCTCGCATAAACAAGTTGGATTCCACTAAAGACAGGGAACAGAAAAATGCAAGATCCTACTACTACCTTGATGATTGATCCAGTATCTTCAGGACTTGACAATCTGAGATATTCCAGAAGCAGGTTTTAACCTTTTGTACATGCCTGCTTCTGCTTCTCAACTGCAACCTGCTCCTTTATGATCTCTTTCTTTAAAGGCTTTTGTATCTCCATCTCGTTAAGCTGGAAGGTGAACCTCGATTCTGACGCAAATAAGGCGTTCATATCTTGCTATCCACTATAGTTGTGTTAAAACCTGACTTAAGCATGTCTCTGCCGAATGCCTGGCCATGCCTGGTTTGGATGGTCTACTACTACTATCAGGTTTTCTTGCAGTGGAGATTTGAGTCATAATTAGATTAGTGTGCATCTGCAGAGAGAAATACATATATGTTTTTGTCATAATTGTTATTTATATTCTTATTTCAAGGACAGCTTGTTCGATTATTTAGGGTCTTGCTTAGAGAATGATGCCTGAAGAATACTGAAACCTTGTCACAGTTTGGGCTGATGCAGAATAACGGAATTTGTTTGTCTTGCAATTTTCAATGTCGAAATACTTGTTTAATTCACACTATTGTTTGAGTTGAAATTCTGGTGCTTATGACCTGCCATACAGACTTTGATTTTATCTTGCATACTCTAAATATTCTTGCTTTTTAAATGCTCTTTTGAGGTACATGCCTGCACCGCTGCACGAGTGTATTATGCCTGTTGCTGTGATTCATTATGTTGGCTACTTTACGATTCAATATTGTTGGCTAACTTTATGCATTCGCCCATCGACTAGCAAAATGAGGCTCGATGCCCCGAGCGTGAATTTGTAGGATGTGGTGCAATAGATGTAACACCCCTGCCCCGGGCCCAGACAATTTATACAATTTATAAGACAAATTAGATACTATGTAGTACAACTGCCCACCACAGGCTGCCTCTCAAAAGGTAGTTAAACGAATTGGTGACTCTTGATCCTTGGCAATTATATTTATATAATACTTTATTCAATCAAATTAGCGATATGGGATTAAATCCCTTCTCCCAAACCCCGTGCACACCCCAGGGAATTAATCCCCAGGTGCCACGTCACCTTTTTGAAGAAGCACACAGCACGCATGTGCTGTGCCTCTCAATCGGTGGGTCCCCCCACCTATCACACAAACCGGTTTTCAATCAATCCCATTTTCAAATCCATTTAATTCTTTATAAATCCCTCCCATAGAATAATTCTATAGGACCAAGTCTCAAATTCATTTACTATATATATTCCAAACCATATATATATTTCAGAAATACGGGGTATTACATACACCCCCCCTTCAGAAATCAGCGTCCTCGTTGATGAGCACGGGGCATGCACAATCTAGTACAGGATCTACTTTCTAGCCGATGCAGAGCATTTCTGTGAGCGTCACTCTCGTCTTTGGAATTCTGGAGACCAATCCCACTCTGCGGATCATTCTGTGGATCTCTGTCCATCGTCCCAGACTACTGGGGATTGTCTGTCTCTCTCCGCCGATCATCCTGGAGTCCATAACTCACTGCTCTCACACACTCGGTGTCGAAAGTCGGCTCTGATACCATTTGTAACACCCCTGCCCCGGGCCCGACAATTTATACAATTTATAAGACAAATTAGATACTATGTAGTACAACTGCCCACCACAGGCTGCCTCTCAAAAGGTGGTTAACCGAATTGGTGACTCTTGATCCTTGGCAATTATATTTATATAATACTTTATTCAATCAAATTAGCGATATGGGATTAAATCCCTTCTCCCAAACCCCGTGCACACCCCAGGGAATTAATCCCCAGGTGCCACGTCACCTTTTAGAAGAAGCACACAGCACGCATGTGCTGTGCCTCTCAATCGGTGGGTCCCCCCACCTATCACACAAACCGGTTTTCAATCAATCCCATTTTCAAATCCATTTAATTCTTTATAAATCCCTCCCATAGAATAATTCTATAGGATACAAGTCTCAAATTCATTTACTATATATATTTTAAACCATATATATATTTCAAAAATACGGGGTATTACAATAGAGGTGTTTGATGGAGTGGAGCAATGAGTTGACTGGGTTTGTTAGGATTGATGGGGTAAGAGGCATGTCCTCGGAACTTTAAACAGTCACATTTGAATAGAACTAAAGAAAAATAAGCTGGTTTCAGTAAATCAAACAGAATGAACCACAAGGAAACAGCATTTTGACTGCAATGGTGCAGTAGGAAGTAGGAACTAGGAACAAGTGCATACATATTCACCAGTGGGAAAGAATCCCATGTTCGTTATCTTGTAGACGCTTTGTCAGAATACAAAATTTTGATTTCTGACTTGGTTATATTTGCAATGCTCGCCATAAGAGTCCTCACTTTCATGAATTTGATTCCGTAAAGAAACCGAACAAACTGTCTAAATTAACAGGTATAAACTTAAGAATCTCAATTGCCTATAAAAGGGAGAATCATACAGTTAATAAATAGAAATTCTGAGTAAGCTAGATATCTAAATGTAATTGATGCAAGTTACTGTAATAGAAAACTGCTAAACAAATATTAGAAACAGAACTCACCAAATTAATTAATCTCATGGTAAACTGGCATGAGTCATGACAAAGTATCTATGAACTATTACAAGTAGTCCTGACCTGTTGGCAAATAGTTCAGTAAATCAGTTCATGAAAACAGTTCAGACGATTATCCTGTTAAGCAAAGACCCAAGGAATTCCAAGTTCTGGCGAAAATTCTTAGGATTCATTATTTTTTGGACAATTTCGACTATCAAATTTAGGATTCATTCTTTTTTGGACAATTTCGACTATCATGGCCGACATACTTGTTGCATGTTCTACAAAGTCTAAGATTCTTCTCTTGTTGTTCCATGGCCTTCTCTTTCCCTCCTTTTAATCTTTTCCCACTTCCCACTTACCTGTTTTGTTTTGTCCAGTTTATCTTTTACAGCATTACCAATTGATGGACATTGATCTGTAATGAATGCTGATATGGGTCAGATGACGTGGCCCCTCCTGGGCCACAGGATCCCCTTAAAGAGCGTGTACCGCCGGATCATTTGGGTTGCCACGTCAGCTTGGAAACCACCCAGGTCTCTGCCACGTCAGCCCTAAACCACCCCAGGCCCGTGCCGCGTCAGTCCTATACCGTTTGGGCTTCTGCCACGCCAGGCCCACGGGCAACCGGGTCCAGACCCGGTTGGCTTCTCTTATAAATACCAGACCCTCTACCCCCTTCAGAAGGTGATCAATTTTTCTCTTCAAAAACCCTAGTTACTGTTACTCTCTTTCAGTAGCTAACTAGACCGTCGGAGGGTCTGCCACCGGGACCAACCCCGGTGTTTCTAGACCGTGTGCAGGTACACGAGATCTCGGGATCCGAGCCTCCAGATCCGAGCCGAGCATCACCTCTCCACCTCACTCCCGCCTACTCCCGAGCCGTTACCCCTAGTGAGGGTCGGGGCCACCGTCCGCACTAAGGCTTCCGCAAAAATACAAATCGAGAAGAACCCACACCTAGTGCATCCACACCCCCCAAAAACAAACCGCATCAGGTTGGCACCGTCTGTGGGAAACTTTTAGTGCAGACGCCGGTCCGAGCTCAACCATCAACGGTATCCCATCCATCCGAGCTCACATGGTGCCTAAGGTCAGGAGAGCTGTCACCTCTGTACGTCGCCAGGACATCCCCCCTCAGGATGTCCCCGCCGATGCTCATGAATCCAACAATCCGGGGATCAGCCGCGGACACCAGTCGAGTGCCTCCCGCTCGGTCGTACCCGACCTACGCGGGGTCATCCAGAATCGGCAAGCAAGCCGAATTAGGGGAGGGGCCGCTTCCAACTCGGTCCCGAACCATCCCAGACCTCTGCCCCAAGGGCGGGAGCCGGCACTCAGCCGCGTCGACAGGAGGCCGCCCGCCCAATGTAGCCAGGCTGAGCGAGCTCCGGTCACCCACCAGGAATTCCAAGACTTCCGGAAAGAGATCATGGAGGCTATCCGGGGGACCCCCGTCAACGAGACGGTCCGTCGCTCTCACTCGCGTTCGGATGTCGAGGCCAGTGCATCTCGCAGCCTGACAGTCCCGCCGGAGTATGACGATGACATCTTGAAACGCCTCCAAGAAATGGAAGACCGCCTTGACCACTTCGGCGATGGAGGCCCGAGGCCGGCCCAGGGCCACAGGCCTACCCGACCTCCTTTCTCCGCCGCCATCTTGCAGGCGGAAATACCCCAGAATTTCTGTCCCCTACAATTCGAGATTTATGACGGTGAGGGTGATCCTGCTGATCACATGGAGGGCTTCAAGACCCTCATGATGATTCACAGCGCATCGGATCCCCTCCTTTGCCGCGCCTTCCATGCCACCCTCCGGGGTCCGGCTCGGGAATGGTTCTCCAAGCTCACCCCCCGGCTCTGTCTACTCCTTGGACCAACTGGAGGGTAACATCCTCGCCCACTTTGTGACCAGCGGAAAGGCCGAAAGGACGAGTGTGTCCCTACTGGGCCTCCGACAGAAGGAAGGGGAGTCGCTCCGGTTGTTCGTCCGAAGATTCACCACTGAGGCGAGGTCGGTCTCCTCCCTCGACCCAGGGGTTGCCTCGGCAGCATTCCGGCACAACGTCCGACACGGTTAGCTGAAGGCATCCCTGGCAAAGAAGCCTTCGATCGATTTTCCTGACCTCCTCAATCGAGTCGAAAAATACATCCGGGCTGAGGAGGCCCTGAATCCAGAGGACTCCAAAGAAATTCCCGGAAAGGGGAAATGCAAGGCCGAGAGGCAGAGCCAGCAAAGAAGGTCCCAAAATACTGGGGCGTCACGAAAAGGGTCCCTTCGGTCCCCCGCTTTGAGAGGTACACCCCGCTGACACAGAACATATCAACTATCCTCTAAGCAATCAAAGACCGGGCCCTCATGCAATTCCCTCCTCGATCGACCAACAACAACAAGAAGAGGGATCAACGGTTCTACTCCCACTTCCACCGGGACAACGGGCACGACACTGACCATTGCCGCGCCCTGAAGGACGAGATCGAGGCCCTCATCCAACAAGGGTATCTCTGGGAGTTCAAACGGGAAGACGCTCGGGACCAGAGGGACACGAGGAACAGGAGGCCTTCCCCTCCTCCTCGACCACCCAGATAGCATCCCGAGCGGGACCTCGAGCCTGAAGAACCTGAGGGTCAAGCTATCTTCCATTGCGTCCATGGAGGGCCCATGGGAGGGGAGTCCAACACTTCTCGCAAGGCGTTCGTCTGAGGTGTCAATGCTGTCCAGGGACCCCTCTCCCCCCAGGTCCAGCAACTCCCTGTCTCCTTCTCTGGGGAAGACCTGGAGGGAGTTCGACTCCCGCACTACAATGCGCTCGTCATCAGCCTCAGCATGGCGAATTTCGAGGCCCGTCGCATCCTCGTGGATAATGGAAGCTCGGTAAATATCCTCTTCCTGGAGACATTCGAGAACCTGAAGCTCTCCCGAGATAAGTTGAAGCCAGTCGGATACACATTGCACGGATTCTCCGGTGTCCCGGTGCCAATCGAGGGGATCGTGACCTTGGACGTCACCGCCGGTATGACCCCTCACAGGCGAACCGAGTCAATGGACTTCATGGTTGTAAACGTCAAGGAGCTTCATGATACTCCGGGAGTACACCCTAATCCTCCCCGGACTAGGAGTGTGAGCGTGTACGGCGATCTCGCGCGATACGTGCATCTTCACCTACGACGCACTGAATGCAGGTCTGCGCCTGCCCCTTCACCCCTTCGTGACCGAAGTACTGCGATGGTATGGGCTGAGTCTGATTCAGTTCATGCCGAACATGTGCCGCCACGTGCTCGGCTTTTTGCTCCAGTGTCGGGCGGCGAAGGTGGAGCCTCAGCTCGTCCTTCTTCGGAGCATGTATCAGATTAACCGGATGAAAAAGATGGAGCACTGGTACTACTTGTCGCCGCGAAAAAGCATTAAGTTGATAGAGAATCCGGACTCTATCAAGTCGTGAAAGGGGAAGTACTTTTTGATCCGAAGCCCCACGGGGTGGGACTTCCTGACCAGGTGGAAAGAGGATGTGCCGAAGTGGGCTAAGGTCGAGCCAGTGTTGACTCCGGCCAAGGCAGAAGATGCGTGGAAGCTGATTAATCTTCCGACCCTGCGCTGGAAAGACATGACCGAGGAGGTCCTTCACGTGTCGGGTCTCAGTCCGATCGACCCGAGTACACTCCAGACATCTTGTCTCTTTTTTTTAACTTCTCTTTATACTGCGTCTTCCTCATTTTAACTTAGTTTTTTCATTTTGGCAGAGGCTCCGAACATGGACTTCAAGGCAATGATGGCGAAGCGGAACGTGAGCAGCGCCAAGGGCAGCAACACCAAGAAGAGAAAGATGATGATCGCGGGACCAGCATCTGGCCGACCCGCTAAAATGCCTTCTACCGCGATCGAGACTGTGGATCTGGCGTCTCCTCAGTGGTCTGCCCCGATTACTGCTCTCCCTCAGCCGACCCCGTCTGAGCCTTCAGTCGAAGACTTCTCCATCTCCGCGGCGTTGGTGCTCGAGGTTCCTTCCCTTACCGAGAAGACCGAGGCAATCCTGGCTGAGGGCCACAAGAAGCTCTTCGTCCCTGACCGGCAGGTGAAGAATATGATGGCTTCTTGGGGGATTCGACCATGTGCATGTAGGCCTTGAAACATTTGCCAACTCCGAAGGACCGAGCAGCCCTGAAGGCGGGGACCACGGGCGACGATGCTCTTGAGATAGCTCGGGCGATGATGTCGGTGAGTCTCCTAATTGTTTCATTGATAATCCAAAAAATTTCTAAGTCATTTGCTCGGCTTTTCATTATTTCTCTTTCTCTTTTGTTTAGATTACGTGCCACTTCAGCCACCTCCTCGAGCAATACTCCGAGCAAGAGAAGGAGTTGAAGCTGTCGTGTGACAGGGATCGAACCGAAAGGGTGAGGGTCGCAAAGTTGTATGAGGCAGAGCAGTGCCGCTCGGAGTCCCTGACAGCTCAGGTCGCCTATTTTGAGATGGCCCTGGCACAGGCAAACGAGAAGGAAGCTTTGGAGGCAGCTCGGGCGGACGAGAAGAAGGAGAGGACGAAGAAGGCCTTAGAAGACATGGCGAGGGAGAAGGACGAGGCGGTGGCAGCGGCGAGGGCGGCAAGGGCGGTCGAGGCGAAGAAACACATGGCGTCGAACATGGAGCAGTCCTACGCCATAGCCCTCGAGCACGTCGAGGCTCACGTCCCCAGCTTTGACAGGTCGGGATACAGTCTGTGGGGCTCGACCGGTGGCGAGGCTGTTAAAGTCGACCCAGAGGGAGGCGAGGAGGGCGAGGAGGGTGAGGAGGAGGAAAGGGGTGATGAGGTCGTGGCCGACCCCCCGGCAGCGATAGTGGAGGTTGGGGAGGCGTCCACTGAGGAGCCCATCACCGAGCTACCACTCAAGGTGGCCCTCTGACTACAGCTGTCTTATTTTGTTGCCTTTGCCTCTTGTATTGCCTTATAGCGGACTGGCCACCGCTCTTTTGTAGTAATGAACTTTTAAATGAATGAAGTTTTCTATTTTGAACAAGTGTTGGAGATTTCCTTTGTTGAATTCTTTGATTGTCTTTTGGCGAACAATGGCTAAGTGTTGGGGATTTCTCTTGTTGAATTCTTTGGCTGTCTTTTGGCGAAAAATGGCTAAGTGTTGGGGATTTCTCAAGCTTAGTGTTGTCGTGCCCTTGCCTTTTCAGGTTGCCAAGCCGTATCAGATAGTCGAAGCAACATCGACAGAGGAAGTGGCGGAGGTGTCTCGTCTTCGGTCTGACCTAGGAGCGTCTAGGCTGGCTTTCTCTCGAAGTCGAGAAAGGCTTCTCAAGAGCGAGGGAGAACTAGGTCATCACAAGATGACGCTGACGCGTCGCACCTCCGAACTGAAGCGACTGAAGGAGCAAGCTCGGAAAGTGGGGGAGGTGAGTCCCTCGAAGTCCAGCAAGCTAGGCAAGAAGCTAGAGTCCCTTCGATAGTCTTTGTTCGTGGCTAGAGCCGAGAGAGATGGTCTGAAGAACGTGGTGCTCGAAAAGAGTTTGGAGACGGCGCAGCTTCGGCGGAGTATCTCTGAAGCTTCTTGTGCGGGCAATACGAGTAGAATGCCTCGGATACGTGTTGAGGTAACAGATGACTCGCTGAAGGAGCGAATCGTTGAGTTAGAGGCAGAGGTCCACCGGCTGCGACGTCTCTCAGCGGGAAGCAACGTTAGGACCACTTCTTGCCCCCGAGGAGAGTATTCACAGGGACGATCGTTTCATGAAATGGCGCTACGTTCGCCTCTGACCTTGGGGTGTTCCAGAGACGCGCAGAGCGGAGTGGTTGGCTCATAGAGCGGGGCCTCAATCGGTGCAACTCTCGATGACGCAACTCGGCTCGTCGGCGTAGTGACCTCCACGGGCATAAGTTCGCAGCGGCAAGGTGTTCATCGACCCCATTTGTCACTCAAGAGGAGTATCCAACTCTCTAGGAGGCGTTAGGGCGTCTCGCTTGTGATGTTGCAGATCTATAGCTTTCCCACAGTCGGCGCCAATTCTGTTGCTGTTAATTTTGGAGTGGGAGCAATCAAATTATGAGTTCTTTTATTAAGGGAGAAAGCATTGATTTGACCATCGATCAGTATCTGGATGACTGAAAATGCTATCTGAGTCTGGACGGTTGGGATCTCCTAAATTTGGATCTGGACGGCTGAAAACGTTTGGGAAGCTGCAAAAAGTCTTACACCGGAGGTGGTTCTGGCTTAAGATCCTCCAATGCTCAAGTCAGTAACCCTAAATAAAGGTTATAATTTTGCTTAGTGGAGAAATATTGATTACCTCTGACTGATGAATGGGGGAGGGTATTTATAGGCTAATAATCAGTTATAAAAGATAGACCTGAAAATGTATCTTTTAAGATTCAGTTGGAGATTCTCATAGTGAAGGGATAGAATTGGCAACTAATCACTATTTAGGGGAATTTAACTTACAACTGTAATTAGTTGAAAATCCCCATCTTCTTAAACTACTAGTAAGCCATAATTGTGGATCTAGTTGAGTTGATGGGCCTGCCCAAACTCCTTAGCTCCAACAACTACGATTTATCAACTTAGACACCACCAAGCTTTCAACATCCAATCCCACCCAAACCTTGCAAGTTGCAACCCACTATTAGCACCCCAGACTGCATCAACGCACAACATAATCGTCGTATCTATTTGAAACCTATAACTCATTAACTTGTATGCTCTCATTACATACGTTATTTGAAACTCCAAGAACCATTAAGAGCATCCACTATCGTTGATGCTAAAATATGCATATATATTATTTGTAAATAGCATTTGAAAGAGAGCGCTGCAATCGTTAAAAGTCGAAAAATAGAAGAGACGGAATATGATCTTCCGTCTAACAATTGTTTTGTTTTTTTAATTTTTGAAAATGACATTTTCGTAAATATGCAATGACATTTTCGTAAATATGAAAAGAAAGTTGTTAAGAAACTTATCGGACGAAAGAAGATCTTCTGGCCAAGATTTTTTTTTTTCTTTTCATTATGGCATTTTCGTAAACATGCAATGACATTTTCGTAAATATGAAAAGAAAATTTGTTAAGATTGTCTGACGGAAGCCATCCGATATATATATATTTTCTTTCATAATGACATTTTCGTAAATTTGAAGAAAAATATTTTGAAGAAAGTTGGCAAACGGAAGAAGATTTTCCATCAGTCCCACTTAATTTTTTTTATAAAATAGACGGAGGATGATCCCCATCTTCTATTTTTGATGATTGCTAAATGAGATTGCTATATTTAGACGTCCGTTAACTTCGTTTGCTAAACATGAACGACAGTGGGAAATCTTTTGTCAAAAAAATTTATTTTTGGAACAAACAGCAAACGATAGTGCCTTTTTTTTCTAGAAAACAGTTGGGCCACCCACGAGTTGTCTTCCCACCAACAGCCCACCAATTCCGAACATATCCAGAAACATTTCCCAGCTTTGAACGAATCCTCTCAAGCTCTGAATCCCACCGTCCATCCAATCCTACATTGCCACGTGTAACCGGCCACACCAACCGCCTTATTTAATAATAAAAAATAACAAAGAAATATTTGACGCGGTTCTAACCTCGTCTATAAATACCGGCCTCTACCAGTTATTCCCAAATTACTCTCATCGTTCATCTTCTCGGTTCGATTTCTCCTCTCTTTTTTACTAATTAATTATATTTTATTTTCTGTTCTTTTTAAATATTTATGTTACAACTTGTTGATTGTTTGGTTAATTAGTTGTTGTCTTTGATTTAATCGTGGGATGGTTAGTTCTTGATTAGATTCGATTTTGGTTGATTTCGTGGGAATTGGGGAAACCCTAGGAGCTGATTAGATGGATCGATGTAGAATTAAGATTCTTCTTTGAGTTCTTGTTTTTTGTCGGATCATTAAATTGGATTAAGTGGCATAAATTTCCTACAAATTAGAATTATTTCATAGAAATTAGTGTTCTTGTCAAATTTCTATATATTATTACTTTGGATTTGGGATGGATTGAAGTGGATTAGCGATCGTCGTCTTTGATCTTGTTTGGTAGTGTAATAAAATTGGATTAAGGCTATGTATTCAGATTAAAGCTTATATCGTTGTTGATTCAGGATATTATAACATAGAATTTGAGTCTTATATAGACCAAGATTGTGATTTATTTGGATATCTTATATCTTATATCATTTGTTATTTATTTGGATATAGACCAAGATTTTGATTGATTTTGCAGGATGGGCAGTCCCATACTTTGCTTAGTTTGTTTTTCTATAGAATACCTTGTTTTGGGGTGCACTTTGGTAGGGTCGTGATTGGAGTTCGTGTTGTCGTGGTCAAGATTGTGCTTTTCATATTGGGCTGGTATATCTCATATCATTTGTTATTTATTTGGATGTAGACCAAGTTTGTGATTGATTTTGCAGGATGGGCAGTTGTTGAATTTAGTGGTGGTCATTTATTGGTCAGTTACCCATACTTTGCTTAGTTTGTTTTTCTATAGAATACCTTGTTTTGGGGTGCACTTTGGCAGGGTCGTGATTGGAGTTCGTGTTGTCGTGGTCAAGATTGCGCTTTCCGTAGTGGGCTGGTATATCTCATATCATTTGTTATTTATTTGGATATAGACCAAGATTGTGATTGTTTTTGTAGGATCGGCAGTTGTTGAATTTAGTGGTGGTCATTTATCGGTCAGTTACCCATACTTTGCTTAGTTTGTTTTTTATAGAATACCTTGTTTTGGGGTGCACTTTGACAGGGTCGTGATTGGAGTTCGTGTTGTCGTGTCAAGATTGTGCTTTTCGTATTGGGCTGGTATATCTCATATCATTTGTTATTTATTTGGATATAGACCAAGATTGTGATTGATTTTGCAGGATGGGAAGTTGTTGAATTTAGTGGTCGTCATTTATCGGTCAGTTACCCATACTTTGCTTAGTTTGTTTTTCTATAGAATACCTTGTTTTGGGGTGCACTTTGGCAGGGTCGTGATTGGAGATTGTGCTTTCCGTAGTAGGCTGGTATATATCTATCATTTGTTATTTATTTATTTGGATATAGACCAAGATTGTGATTGATTTTGCAGGATGGGTAGTTGTTGAATTTAGTGGTGGTCATTTATCGGTCAGTTACACATACTTTGCTTAGTTTGTTTTTCTATAGAATACCTTGTTTTGGGGTGCACTTTGGCAGGGTCGTGATTGGAGTTCGTGTTGTCGTTGTCAAGATTGTGCTTTCCGTAGTGGGCTGGTATTGCATCTGTGTTAGAAGAATTAAATATTTTTATTGATATTGGTTAACAGTGTTTTCTTAATAATTGCTTAATCATTGAATGCACAATATTAATTCAATACTTAAAGTAGTTTTGCATGTATAATCTGTTATGCTTATGTGCATTTTATGTTACATACCTTCTAATCTAAATTACTCATAAATTGACATATTTCTTTATCTAGAAGACAATCAGATAGAACATATGACACGAAATCTTGTTTGACACATTGCATCCTATATAATAATATAGGAAGGTCTTCTTTGGTTTTCATATGCAGAGGGAAGGATTTCATCATGCATGGCTTCAGCAGCAGGTTTGTCACCGGTTGTTTCTCTGTTCATATTCTTTATTTCTGCATCTAACATATGTTCAAAGCTCTAATGTTTATATACCTTTTAAGATGCATGGGTATACAACATTGATATATCTTTCAGGACAGAACTAGATACACCAAATCTAAGTTACATAAATAGTAAAAGATGATGTAGTTTACATTGTTGGTAAAAAACACCTATAAAATAACCCTATTAAAAACATCTATATTTTCACATCTATTGGGGTGCAAAATAACCCGTTTGAATAGTTGAAAGCACGTCTTGCATATCCTTATAAGCACAAACTAAGATAGACTGTTTCAGAACGTACAATTTCATGCGGTTTTATGTTCTGTATATTGTCACGGTTGGATGTTGGGATCACAAAATGACTATTCTCCCAGTCCATTGGTCTAATACTTTAATTGCTCGCCTTTTCAATATTTTTTTTTGAACTTGTCCTTGTGATCTAATTTGGCTTTATCTAATAATGTTTTACAAATTTATCTTGCACAACTTCACTTGATCTGTACATCCATTTTGTTCTCATAGAGCTGTATTTTGACTGTAGTACTATTTCTGTCGTTCAGCCTGGCCACTTGTAGAAACAGGGTGTGCTCATGGAGAGTCAGACCAGTATGGTCCTGTCTGGGGGCCACTTGTAGAAACAGGGTGTGCTCATGGAGAGTCAGACCAGTATGGTCCTGTCTGGGAAATTTAGAAGGACGCCCACTGCTTAACCATCCGACAACACAACTGGGTAGCCCATTTATCGTAATCGGTAGGTTCAATAAGATAATATCCACAAAACTGAAGTTCTTTAGAGTAACCTGGTATTTTGGGGAGTTGAAGGAGATGATGATAGAACTTGAAATTGTAGAAGGAGAAGGGTAAGATGGAAAAGCCAAAATTTTTCTAGAGAGTGCATCCTAGAGAGAGAGATTTGGCTGGATTGGTTCAGGGATCAGCAATTTGTGTCTTGACTATGATAGAATGGTAGGTGAAGGGGACAGTTTGGACATTCTGTTAAACTGGTTAAACTGGTAAGGATGGCCTTCTTTAGAACAATAATTGTCTAGATAGTGGCAGAATTGAGTTAGTGGAATCGATGTAGTTGTCATTGAAGCTCAAGCCATAACAAAGTTGGAACTCTTGAACAATGTCATCCTATTTTTGAAGATTGTGATCCGTAATTTTGTAATTTTTCCTGAGCATACACTTCAGCCTGCTTTTCAAGATTAAACTTGTAAATTTTGCATGATCCTTCTATTGAGCACAAGGTTTTAAAGTGATACACAATTGTAGTATTACGGAGATTGATGTCATGGATATAAGCTTGGATTCTATATGTCTCGTTTTATCTTTTGTGCAAGTGAATGGAACCGTAGGCAGCTTATTCAATGGAAATGGTGCAGTCATGTCTTCAATCTTCAGTAACGTGAACACAAAATGGAAGCAAAATGCTTAGACAGAGTTCATAGTTAAAGAGCATTAACTAGTGGATTGACAAAGATTATATGCCATATTCACGTTACAGCTGTAGTTGAATTTGACATGTGTGAGCTGAATTTAATGATATCTTCTGATATGCCTTTTGCTAAAAATGTACAGATCAAACACCCCGGAGTTAATTTATCTTTGTTGATTGAGCTCAGAACCTCGTTTTCTTCAGATATTTGATTGGTTTCATCTAGTTATCAGTGCCTACCCGACTTTTTTGGCGACATTCTTGAAGAAGTTATTTTCAGTTAAGGCCTTGCTTGAGTTTTTACATTTGTTGCTAATTCAGTGGAAGAGTACTGCTAGAATAACCCTCTGAAGAGTACCGCTAGAATAACCCTCTGGGAGAACTAGATGGATTATTGCACACATTGAGCATGATTTGCGGTAAATTTTTGTTAATGCATGGAGTTGGAAGTCTAGTTTTGAGGAGATAACTGGAATAGATTCCAGGAATAAGTTTTTGCGGATAATCATTCTCATAATATTTGTAAACTAACAATGTAAACTTATTTGTACCTTTGGGTGATTTATGCTATTGGGCTTCGGCTATATATGTTAATATATGAAGGAGCTTCTATGCCCTTCTGGGAGAAGGGACGGGGATGGGGAAATAGTGGGTGGGGAATTGTCAAATGTTAAATTATACTATTAATTGTTTAAGATTTGCTTTTATTCTATTATAATATTATTGGTCAAGACAATCTATCTTATTTGTTTTGTTTTCAATTTTTCTCATATTGGTCAAAGCAATCTATTTTATTGTTTATTGAGATACCTCTTTTTGTCTCAGTCCATCCCCTTTTAAGTTTAATCTATTGGAACAGATTTCCTAGGTTCTAGGTTATATTTTTAGAGCTGTCTCTAATCTGTCTCTAATCTGTGTATTCCTGTAGTTGGTTCGAGTCAGATATCCATTGCCAGTTCACAATTTAATGCTTAAAAGCTTGTAGGTTTAATTATTTATTGAGATTTCAATCAGTCTAAAAAATACGTCAAGTATAACTATCATGATCAATTCTGCTTCTATATATCTTGCATGTGTGTTTTTTTTTTTAAATTTGCTCAACTATGCCAGAAATAATTTAAATTTTGTATCGACCAGATCTCTTGGCTTCTAGTGCAGTTGCATTTCCAGTAAGGCAATATGCTTCCATTGGTGGTTTATTAAATGTGTCACTTATTTTCTGTTATGTCACAATTTAATGAAGGCCTATTAATCGAATCAATATATTATAACACTTACTTAAAAAGCAGTTTCAGTATTAATTTTGTCACCTATTTTCTGTTATGTCATAATTTAATGATAGGCCTATTAGCCTATACGGATGATTAGGTCCTTACGTTTTTAATATTTTCATGGTTATCTGCAATTTTGTTCTTGTTGGTAACATTATATATCTATGAACCTAACACTTCTTGGTATTAATAGATTGGGACCTGCACATTGTTCTTTTGTTTATCCATTCTGGCATTCTTTATCAAGGTGTTATTTTTAGACTAACAGTATTGTGTGTGTTATTTTCTTAATCAAATAGACTTTTAGCACATTCAGTTGTCATTCAGTTGTTGATATATTTTGCTTCCTTCTGTTGGTTCTGTTATCTATATTGTTTCTCCGATTAGTCAGATTTAGTTTTGCTGGATGATGTTGTCTTAGTCGTCAATTCAGAGGATTTGTTGCCTAATACATTGTCTACTGATGGATTAGTAACAGTTGATCTGTTAATTTTTTTTTATCGTAAATATTTGTTGGTATGATTAGTTAGACTTGATATTTTTCTTTATTGTCACTGGTGCTCTCTCCACTGTGTTATATGACATTTTGTTTACTTGATCACTCTTTTAGGAAAGTGGGGAGGAGGGACTTGGGTAAGGTAATCACTTGGGATAGGGAGTTCACTAGAGTTATTTTGTTTTGTATGTATCCTGACAGTGATCAACGAAGAGTTGAATTGTCAGCTGACATTATGGGAGAAGGTTTAACATATTAATTTGTTAAATATTAGAATTGAAAAGCGGATACTTACATGTATTAAAGTTGAAATGCTATAAAAAATAGTGACGGTCCAATCAAAAGCATGAAGACCTTGAGACATGAGTTGCATTAAGAATATAGTAGCTCTTACATGGGTTGAACCTAACGTGCCTATAGATCTGACATTTATGACCAATTACTCGAAACATGCAATAATTCCAAAACGTTACCTCATTTTAATGTTGACGGATTTGGTCGTGAATTATTCTTTTGAGCTGAAGTGTGAGTCGTTTGAAAAATTCTTAAGTTGTAGAACAAGTTCGTTAAAAATTATTAACTTCCAAAGCCTTTTCTTACATCTAGTTGGAAGAACTAATTATTTTTAAATAACATTTGTTTATGTAATAGTTTTGTCCTAATGCTTATGTATTAATTATCTTAAAATTTCTTAATTCAGTACTTAAAATTAGTTTTGCAAGTAAAAGGATATTTGTTGCTTTTATGCCTATGTGTTGCTTATTTATGTATGCCCTTTAAATTACTCATAAATTTGTATATTTCTTTATCTGAATTACAATCTCATTGAACATATGATATGAAAACTCTTGTACATAATTGCTTTGTGTCCTAATGCCTACGTATTAATTATCTTAATATTTCTTAATTCAGTACTTAAAAATAGTTTTGCAAGTAAAAGGATATTTGTTGTTACTCTTTTATGCCTATGTGTTACTTATTTATGTATGCCCTTTAAATTACTCATAAATTGGTATATTTCTTTATCTGAATTACAATCTCATTGAACCCTAATGCCAATGTATTAATTATCTTAATATTTCTTAATTCAGTACTTAAAAATAGTTTTGCAAGTAAAAGGATATTTGTTGTTGCTCTTTTATGCCTATGTGTTACTTATTTATGTATGCCCTTTAAATTACTCATAAATTGGTATATTTCTTTATCTGAATTACAATCTCATTGAACGTATGATATGAAAACTCGTTTGACACAATGCATCCTATATTCTACATTGTCAGGAACCATAGATTTGACTCTGATGTTATTTTGCTATTGGAATATAGACAGTTTATTTTTATAAATTTCATATGCAAAGTTGAGGGTTTCATATGCATGGAAAATTTTCATGTGTAACTGCAGCAGAAGGTTTAGCCTTTTTTTCCCTTTGAGATATTCTTTATTTGTTCTTCGTTAGCATATATCAGAACATCTAATGTCTAAACATTTGAACAATTTGCAGTCATCTATCGTGGATATTTCTTTCAGGTCAAAAACTAGGTTCATCAAATCTAAGTTGCAGAAAATTTATAATAAGATGTAGTTCATATTGTTGGTCAAAGATGCCTAAAAATGTCTATTTTCGCAGCTAAGCATGATTCATTCATTATGACTGGTCTGGAGAGGATGTTGTAGGAACATAGCCATGGTTAATATGGAGGAGTGCATATGGAGAACTCCTATCTCTTGAAATTGAAGAAAAATTCTTACGGTAAGTTTACTATAGATAAGAGGGGAATGAAGGCAGATTGCTCTAGAGGATAAATTCAGGAGCCAAATGATATGTATTGCTCATTAAAATTTAGGGACACTAGTTTTAGTCTTAATCATCATATTTCTAGTCGATAGACAACATTTTTGAGTTATATGCACAACAATCGTTTGCCAACTATTTTTAATAAATTATAGATAATATATTTATGTTGTGGTTGTGCTGCACATTCATGACTAGGTCGTTAAGGATAATTCAAGATTAGGATGTTCTTTTTCCTACAAGTTTAGCACAGTTTGCATGCACGCATACAAGACATACATGTGCAATGTACATATGTGATACTGTTAGAACACACATGCTTAGATGTATATTGTTGTAATGCCCTCAAATTCAGATCAACGCTTACTCTAGTTCATACTTCATAATATGTAGAACTTCAACAAATACAAAATACATACGTAAAAATCTTCATTCTACAACTTGTAGAATCATCAAGAAAATATTTACCCAATGTTTAATCATAAGCAGCCGCTATGCTGCAAGGTTTGGTACAACATTGTGAGTCACCACTACTTAGTAAACACACTACTATCTAGCTTTTAAGCTCAAAACGCCATATCGAAAAGCTTTTTCTTATATTTCTCATTTAATAACTTACCAAAAATTCTAGTATCTAAGTAATTATATAATTTAAATATCTTCCAAGTCATATGGAATCAATAATGCGGTACGTTGAAATGTTCAATTACATGTCTTATGAAATTGAATTCATACAAAGTTCATGGAGAGCTTCAATTAATTGATGCATCATTGATAGTTCCAATAGTTTAGCATAAACATTGTTCGATAAAACAACGTAGTATTACTAGTTTAGATATTTCACAAATTGCCAAAAAACAATGGAAGATCAATAGTCTCGATAACTCACAAACTATTTATAAAACAATGCGAAACTAGTGAGTTCGATAAATCACAAAATATTGATGAATTGATAGTTTTGATGGTTCATAATGGATCGATCACACAAGTCAATATCACTAGTTTGGAAGGTTCACAAAGTGTCAATAAAATAAATTAATCTCATTGGTTGGATAGTTTAAAGCAGTGCTATAGACAATGGTCTTAAACAATGGCCCTGTTAGTTTTATCCAACAGGAACGTCCATATATTCAGAAACCCATGAGTCCAAAAATCTCCTGGGTGCCAATAAAATTCTCAATCGTACGTCTCCAATGGGCCGATACACTCAGCACATACACATCCACCCCTGGTGTCAAATTTCGATAAGCAAGACCCCGTTGGTTTCCCTGTCCATATACCCAATTGGCTAATAGCCCATAATTTTCAGAAACAATTTCTGGTTATCAATTCATTTCGTACAAATAGTTTTTATCATGCTTCAAAGGCACTTCTCGATATGATAAGAAAACAATGATGACAAATATCTTCAAACATGCATGTTCATCATACAAATCCGTCATAGATGCGTTAGCTTCTTTTTAATTGTAGAACCTTCATATTTGAAAAGTAAACATTTAAGTAATACATCTTAGAATCAAGAATTATATCATTTGATGCTCATTTAGCTAAGGTATGATCATTTGAAAACACATGTAAATCTGACCGTGTTTCTGAAAACTCAGTTTACATGTAAGCGGCTACAAAATGCCTTACAAATTTAGAAATATTTAGTTACGAAACTTTCATTATTTTAAAGGAGACTTGACGTAGTACAACTTAGGATCAAGAATCAGGTCAGTCTGCTTTTTATTTGATAAAGGTAAGATCGACCGAAAACAACACAGGATTCCGTCCAATTTCTAGAGAACTTAGCTTTTCAAAATGCGCAGTCAGTACCATAAAATTTATATCAAGTTCAATAAGATTCATTTAAAAGATGATTCACTACACTCGGTTTAGTACAACTGATAATCAAAGACATTTGGTTAAGTTTTGACATAGTCATGAGCAACTGAAAACAGAACATGTAATTGTTTAGATTTCAGAACATATACCTTTGTATGTTTATCATTATCTAAATTACTTGAAATTTGCATGAATAAAATAGACTAATAGAATAGCAATCTTACCAATTTTCAAATCCATGACATTTATAGAAATTTCTAAAATTTCTGCAAGCTAACATTACACATTACTGGGGTGACACCATTACCATAACTAAAACCATTTAAAATCTTTAAGTTAAGTCTCTTTACGAACATATAATTGTCAATCAAACATAAAAGGTAGACTATTAAATATTACACAATAGAGGCAACTAAAAGGACATTGATGGGAGAGTTGCTTACCTTTAAATTTCAACATAGAATCAATCCCTTTCGTTCTCATATCTCTTCTTGTTTTCTTGTTCATTTTCTTTTCAGTTCTGATGATGTTGGAGAGAGAGAATGAATCATATAGCATTTTAGCTTATTTTACTAGTGAGTTGTTCGTTATTTAAATCAATGCTATTCACTTGTAACTCGGGGAGAGCCTTAATGCCTAATAGTTTGCCACCTAATAGAACCCTCCATCTTACACCTCATCATGTCAGGTGTCATCTTCTCATCTTTACACACAATTGTGAGAACATATTTTATATTCATACTGTCATACAAAGTTACAAACCCTCCATATTGACACAAGACCCCAATTTATACAAACTTGAATTAAATTGAATGCATAATAAATGGTTACCATTTAGCAAGTTATAATGATGGTTATTACTTCTTTACATCTGTTTTCTGTTTTAAAAAAATTAAGATGAAGGCAGTCTATTTCTTGGTTTTGTTTTAATTTTTTCTTATATTAGTCAAGACAATCTATATTATTGTTTATTAGAATAACTCCTTTTTTCAATAATTTGATACCTTATCTTGTAAATTTGATTTGTTAGAAGGGATTTGCTATGCTACAGAGCATTTATTAGACATGTAGATTAATATTTCATGATTTTCGGCTGTAATCTGTGTACGAGTCAGATATCTATCGTCAGTTCACAATCTAATGCTTAAGCTTATTGGTTTAACTATTCATCCAGATTTCCGCATTGTGCAACAGTTATTTAACCAGATTTCATTATAGTGTAACAGTTAAATAAATAAAGCAGAATTAGTTCACAAGCTATCAATTAGTTCTGCTTTATTTATATATCGTGCTTCTGTGTTGAACTTCTTCTTCTTTGAGTGCTTCCTTATTGTTTCCTTATTTGCACAATACGCCGAAAGAAATTAATTATTGACCTTATTCTTTGCTAATACCTAATGAAGGTGCATTTCTGGCTATGCTATATACTATAAGCCTTCAATAAATGGAGTTTTGTAAGTTGATTCTAAAATTTCGTCACTTATTTGTTGTTATGCATGGAAGACGGCTAGTTAGCTGATACTTCAGTGGATAGGCCTATTAGCGAATTCCTCTCCATGGATTAGCACTTTTAAATTTCCTCTTTAGTTTTCTTGCTGTTATAGGATCTCTCATGGCTAATTGCAATTTTTTTCCTCTTGGTGAAGTGAAATTTCTTTCAACCTAATGCTTCTTGATATTAATAGAATTGAACTTGCACGTATCGTTTGTTTTGTCAGTTGTGGTATTCTTTGTCGAGGTGTCTTTTGTGGTTTCTATGGTTTACACTCACTTTGCTTGTTCGTTTGCTATGTGTAAAACACATTGAAGTTGCATTTCCAAGAATGTTATATACTATAAGCCTACAACGTGTAATTCATTTTAAAAATTGCACATATTTGCTGTTATGTCATGGAAGACGATTAGTTCACCGGTACTTAGTGGATACGCCTATTAGCATATTCCATTTCTTAGATCTGCACTTTCAAATTTTCTCTTTATAATTCTTGCAGTTGATATCTCATGGTTAGCTGCAATTTTGTTCCTCGTGATGATGAAATATAACTTTGAACCTCACTTCTTGGTACTAATAAATTGGAACCTGCACATATTTTTTTGTTTTATTTGTTCGGGTATTCTTTGTCGAGGTGGTGTTGTTTGTTTCATTAGTGTATACTCGCTTTACTTATTGGTTTTCTGTGTATTTAAACACGTTGATGCAATTGCACGAAGTACACTCACATGATGTTAGGCATACATATATTATAATTATCAATGAAATATATTCTTTACGACTTTGTAGCCAAAATGTTTTCCCTTAAATTTTTATGTGAAGAATGGTGTATATTATTGTTATAGTGAAACATCTATCATGGTTATTTTACTTCTGTTCAGTTCTAATTGGACATCCTTTACACACACACACATGAACGATTTATTAATAGTGGGTACCAGGTATCTACTATCCTAATAGTGGATTAGGCATGGAGATGTATTGAACAATAGTAGGGAAGTATCCGATAGCAATTTATTTTTATCAATATCCAATATTATTCTTAAAGTATTCATTCCAAAATTCAATAATTGTGCAGGTAGAAGTTTTTGACATATCAAAGATGTTTTCATGATGTATTTTCTTGATCTACTATTTTTATAACTTTCCATCTTTGCAAGTAAGAGACCTTGCTCACAGCTCTTTTTGAGCATCTGTTGGAAGGATGGGATGTTTACACACTTATTTAATCAAAATTCCAAATACATTTATGAGACTTTCTATTTACTGTTGAATTTGTTACTTCTACTAAATTAGTTTTTGCTGTTTGGTATAGTATTGTTATTTATTATTTATGTTGTTGTTTGGTGCTTTCAGTTTCATTCTATGATCAGCTAGACATGGACATGCAACTAATTAAACTCTGGAGATTAGGACATGATATAGGAAATTATTATAGTAGCTTATCCAAATAATGTTATGTCTAATATTTACAATGAAAATATAAAGCAAGTGTTGAAAATTTTCTGAGGGAAGTTTCAAAAGTTGCAGGTTCAACAAAAAATATTATGAATTTGATATATGCTTGTTTGTTGGTTATTGGGTAGTCTTAATTAATGACACTTATAAGTTAAACATGGACATGACTTAATGAGAGCAAGTGCAGGTGCGTCATGGATGGTTTTTTTTTTCCCCTTGTTCTATGGTGACTAGTTTCTCAGTGCTGTTTTGCTTTTGTGTGTTGAGTTCTGCCATTTTGAGGTAACTAAAGATAGGCTCTGGTTTAGTAAATCCCTTTATGGGCCTTGATTTTGGATACTTTCCTGGTTAATTGCTTGATGCACCCGCAGTTGAGGATTTGAGGTTTATCACCCTAAAATGTTTGTCCTCTTTTACGACAATTATATTTGTTTTGGCAACCATTAGAGATGCATAATATATATAAAAAATTAGGTGTTAAACCCACTTTTGGGCTGACTCATTTTTATGTCTAAATTGGTCAAGATGCAGGTCATGTTGTTTATCATGTGGGTGATTCACAAACTTTTTTCAAAAAAATTACTGTCTGTTCCTCTGTTTTATTTTGTACTTACGTTTGGTGATCAATGAGCTGTTGGGTATGCTTTAACTGAGGCTCTTTTACATTTTGATTTTTAGTTGTTCCCCCTTTTTCTTCCTTTTTTTCTTTCTTTCTTCTTCCTAATCTGTTACTTTGTTGGTTCAAATAAGTAAACGAGTATTTTCTTCTTGATTCTTCTTCTTCTTTGTTCTTTGTTCTTTGTTGGTTCAAGTAGCGAGTATTTTCTTGTCGGTTCTAAATAGATTTTTTGTTTGGTTGCTCTCTCTTATTTTCACACTGCTAGTTGTTTTGTTTAACCTGAATCTAATCAGTGTACTTAAAGATTTGGCTTTGTCACGAATCGTCTGGTTCTTTAAAACTTTAAATCCTTCTCATTGATGAAATGAGGCATGAATAGTCACTTCACTTTTATTATTTATCTAAGTAATTCCTGTATGAGGTATTTCTTGCTTATTTTTTAGGCTTCCTGCCCTTCATACGACAAACCATATTTTCAATGGTTAGAGCATCCACAGTTGTTTGTTATATTTGCCAATTTCTCATTTTTTGTGAAATGGCATGCTGCAGTCGTTTGCTATTTTGCCATTTTTTGGCAAAATAGCTACAGTTACTTCTCAATTTTGAGAAATGAAATGGCCATTCTCAAATTATGAGAGATGGTAAAACATTCCCCGTCCCAATTATTTTAATTTTTTTTAATCCCTTCGGACGGTACAACATGTACCGTCCCAAATTTTTTTTTTAAAGGTGGTCGGACGGTACAACATGTACCGTCCCTTGTTTATTTTTATTTTATTTTAAAACTAAATCTAACGGTCAGATTTTGCCAAAAAAAAAGTGAAAAATTCTCGGACGGGACAACATGTCCCGTCCTTGAAGTGAGGAGGGATTAGTGGGTAGGTTAGGTTTTTTTAATTAGGTTTAGTTGGTTTTTAATTAGGTTTAGGTATTATTATATTATTTAATTTATTTAATTAACATATTTTAATAGTTAATAAGTAATTAATTTTTTTATTTTTTTAAACAAAAGAAATGGTACAACATGTACCGTCTCTCCCATTTTTCAAAAAAATTGCGCAACGGTAAATGTTCTACCGTCCCACGCAATTTTTTTTAAAAAATAAGAATATTATAGCAAACAACCACTGCAGAGCCTTTCGCTATGCTACTACAGTAGCTGCCATTTTTAAAAAAATGAGAAACACCATTGTGGATGCTCTTAATAGATCCATGGAACATCATATGACAATGTGAAATTGAGGTTAGTCTTATGATTGCTTTGTAAGATCTGATTGATGGTTCGTTTTTCAATACCGACGCTGAGGAGGTAACATTCTTCTTTTTCTGTTTCCGTCTCATTCTTTCTTTTTCTGTTTCCATCTCATTCTTAATTTCTTTTGGTCTTTGTCAGATATATGACACTTCTTTGGATATTCTTCCGTCATCTTTCTTTGTTACTTTGTCGGTTCAAACAAGTAGTGGGTATTTTCTTGGTTGTTCCGTATCTGGAAAACTTGTTTGTTGGCTCTTTTCTTATTTTCATCTTCTGCTGGTTGTTTTACTTGATCTTAATCTAATTAGGTTGTTTTACTCAAAAGACCAATACTTGATCTTAATCTAATTGATGAAATGAGGCATGAATAGTCACTTCACTTTTATTATTTATCTTAGTAATTCTTGTATGAGGTATTTCTTGCTGATTTTTTAGGCCTCCTGCCCTTTATATGACATAAACCATAATTTGATTGGTTAATAGATCCATGGAACATCATATGACAATGTGAAATTGAGGTTAGTCATATGATTGCTTTGTAAGATCTGATTGATGGTTCGTTTTTCAATACCGACGCTGAGGAGGTAACATTCTTCTTTTTCTGTTTCCGTCTCATTCTTAATTTCTTTTGGTCTTTATCAGATATATGACACCAGATATATGACACTTCTTTGGATATTCTTCCGTCATCTTTCTTTGTTACTTTGTCGGTTCAAACAAGTAATGGGTATTTTCTTGGTTGTTCCATATCTGGAAAACTTGTTTGTTGGCTCTTTTCTTATTTTCATCTTCTGCTGGTTGTTTTACTTGATCTTAATCTAATTAGGTTGTTTTACTCAAAAGACCAATAGTTACATCCTTGATAAAGGTGGATGTTAGCATACCCTATAAGAAGTTTAACATAGGGTTATTCATTTTCTATCATCATATCAGCAAAGAGAAATTTAAATTTTGTTGAATGTGCTATTGAAGGTGGTCAGAAGAGTTTGTTGAATGAAGTTTGGAGGGAGGGCCCTCATAAAGTAAAAAACAACTTTTTCTCAAGTCTACTGAAATTTCCTCCTCTGCATACATAGTTTGAGAAATTATAACATGAGAAATGGAGTTTCCACTGTTTTCTAATTAGGTGTTAACAAAAAGTGGGCAGGGAAGGAAAGAAAAAAACCCTAAGCAATGCTATGGTAGCTTAATTCAACTTAAGAAAAGAAACCTGCGGCTATTTAGCTCAATGTTGTAATTTTTTTAATATAAGCATTTTTTCGTAACTATTTGCAGAAAGAGACAATTGCCAAACTAATTGGACTCGGGGATTCGACAACTAACTCGTCGTTCCTAACAGCGAACTTAGTTATTTCGTGCTCGCCGTTGGGAACGGCGGGCCTAGTTTTATTTTTTGGAGAAACTCGCCGTTTCCAATGAGGAGTGTAGTTCAAAATTATCGAATTTTTTTATTGAAAGTTTTGCCTCCATCACGATTTTTGTGTTCGTGATTCTCTTTTCTGAGTTGAAAAGAGGCTGGCAGTATATTGACTTTTATATTCACTTTTAATATTTATTTGAGTAATTCATGTATGCGGTCTTTCTTGCTGCTGAATTTTTAGGTTTCCTTCTTCTAGTAATTGAACGTTAATTTGATTGGTTGATAGATCCGAGGTAGCATCATATGACAATATGAAATTCAGGTTAGTTTAGTGGTTGCTTTATAAGATCTGATTGGATGGTTGATTTTTCATCCGATACTGAATAGTTGACTTTCTCTGTTTTCTGTTTACTTCTCTTTCTTTAGTTCTTATGGTCTTGTATTAGATATAAGACAGTTCTTTGGATATTCTTCCTTCTTCCTCTGTTACTTTGTTGGTTCAAGTAAGTAGTGAGGATATCTTGTTAGTTCTGTATGTGGAAGATTTGTTTTGCATATCGTTAATCTATTTAGTGTACCTTCATGACTTGTGTTTTTGGTGTTCTGTTGTGAGACGAGGTAGTATATCAATTTTTAGTTGCTTTATCTAAATATTTATTTGAGTAAGTCTTGTATACGGTATTTCTTGGTACTGATTTTGTATGTTTCCTGCCCTATATAGGACTCAAACCATTTGATTGGTTGATAGATCCATAGAAGCATCATATGACATAATATTTGATTGGTTGATAGATCCAAAGAAGCATCATATGACGATATGAAATTCAGGTCAACCTAGTGGTTGCTTTGCAAGATCTGATTGATGGTAGATTTTTCATTAGTGATACAGAAGAGTCGACTTTCCCTGTTTTCTGTATACTTCTTTTTAGTAATTTTTTTGGTCCTATCATATATAACACACTCATTTGAAAATTCTTCCTTCCGCTTTTACTTTGATGCTTAAAATAAATTGTGAGTATTTTCGTGCGTTTGTGGCTCTCTTAGTTTCATCGTCTGCTCATCTACTGGTTGATTTGCTTAACCTTAATCTAATCAGTGTATTTAAAGTTTTGCCTCCATGGCTTGGTTGTTTGAATTCTTTTCATTGACATGAGGTTCTCTTTTCTCTGGTTAAACGGGATAGTATATCAACTTTTACAATCATTAATTATTACTATTTATTTGAGTAACTCTTTTCTAAGGTCTTTCTTTTGCTGCTAATTCTCACGTTTCTGCCCTTTATAGGTTTTTGATCATAATCTGATTGGTTCATAGGTTGATGAAAGCAGCATATGATGATATGTGATACAGGCTACTCTAGTGTCTCATGTATAAGATCCAATCGATTGTTCATTTTTCACTAGCGAAGCGGAAGAGTTTGACTTCTTTTTCTGTTTACTTTCTTGATTTCTTTTGGTCTCGTATCAGATATAAGACACTTCATTGGATAGGCGTATAAAAATATTTCACCACTTGACAATGTGCTTGCTTGTTTTGACATGAAAGTCACATTATAATCATATATTTGGTGCTATATTTTGGTAATGCAAGGAAACTGTGTGCTTCCGTTAAGTCATTCTTGTTATCGGTACTGAATTTCAGTTAGAAGGAGCGACCGGCCATTATGTAAGTCATCGAGATTGTTTAGTTATCGGTTTAAAGCATTAATCCTTTCAATTTGTTTTGGTATTGTAAGGGAACTGTGTCCTTCATCATTAATTCATTCCTAACTGTTATTGGTGCTAGATTTCAATTAGAAGGAGCCAATACTTTTGAAAGTCATCGAGATTGTTGAGATATCAGTATAAAGCCTTGATTTTTTCATTTTGTTGTTGGTGAGAGATACTAGGGTGGATTTTTCCTTGGGTTAGCTGTAAGTTTGACCTAATTGTAAGTTTGAGTTAAATATTTTGCATTTTTCTATCAAGTTTTGTCTTGAGAAATCCATTTCTGTTTTTAGCTCTTAAATGATTAAAGTCAATTTCTAACATTAACTGCCAAACTATGTCAAGCAAGCCTAGGGGAAATTTTGCATCTATAATACTGGTGAGGATACTCTTTCCACTGTAAGTTTGATCTGCCTGTTTCTTTTTCTAACTGACTATTTTGCATTTTACTAACGACTTTTGTCTTGAGATAAATCCATTGCTGTTCTCCTAAATGATTAAATTCAATTTCTAACCTAACTGCGAAATTTTGTTAATCAAGTCTGGGGAACTTTTGCAACTGCATTACTGGTGAGGATATTTTTCCTTTTTTTGCTCTTCTCTGTGAAGGTTTCATCTGCCATCAGCATTCATTTAAGGCCTTTTCATGTTTTGTTGCCATCTATTTAATATTTATCTGCTTTTGGAACTGTTTTTTCCATCAGATGCAGTAAGGCCGAGGTATTTCAATCCTGATGGTTCTTTATTTGGTATGTCATATGTGTGAAATTTTCTCCTTTAAGGTTCCGCTGATTTGGTATTGCTTTTTTTGCTGACTAGTTAAAAGGCACATATAATGCAAGCACAAATAGGGCTGCAAACGAATCGATATTTGAATGGGATACTGTTGCAAACTAGTAAAGTTAGTGATTTTAACGACACTTCGATTTTAGTTAGTCATGAATGACCCCTGGACACGGACTAGAGAAAATGTGATGCGGACATTCAAGCATTCATCTGCTGTACACGCCTCACGCAACAAGTCACACACATACTGTACATGCATCATGCCATAATTATCGCAGATACACACACAATCACCGGAAATTTGGCATTTAAGCATCCATATAGTGTTACATGCATCGAACAGTAATTGACACACAAACACGTCTAAGATGATACAATATACTGGTTCGTTAATTAATAATATATTCTGGGCATGTTTGATTAGTGTTTGACATAATCTTTGAGGATATCTACTCTGTGTGGGCATATCTGATTAGTGTTTCATTACTTATGAGATTAATTTGTAAGGCTATCACTATGGCGGATGGATATAGGACATGTCAAATTTGTAAAAGGTAAGGTACGGAGACATGGCTATAAAATTATTTAATTTAATATTACTTCAGTTATGTATAATTTAAATAAAACTGGAGTTGGAACAAAACAATGTGTTTCTCATAAATACAAAATATACTGTCCACAAAATGTGTTTATACTTTACTATAAACCATAAAATTGGAGATGTGTGAAAGTAACTACTAATCAGTTAAAGAAATATGAATATGTATTTAAAATTTGTTATTTTTGTGTTATAACTTTTAAGAAATGTTAGAGAACTGTCTAAAGAAGTGCCCAATGTATAAGATGCATTATAAAATTTGGGATTCGCATGAAAAGTGTCTAAGTGTTCGACACATGTCTAATACGGGTACGGCTCCTTGCTAGAAGTGCATGTTCTACATAGAAGTACCATTTGTAGTTGTTTTGTCATCGGCATGTGTGTTTCTGTTGGAGATTTGGATGAGAAGTGTGATCCAAAATTTTCTTTATTGTTTTGTCATTTTCATCAATCTCTTCTATACCTATATAAATTTCCCATCTGATTTTGGTCAAGCCCGAGGCTTAGATTAAGACAAAGAAGCCGCCGAACGCTGCCTTTGGTAAATGGTAGTCTGCAATGAGTCATGTCAACATCATTTTGATTGAAGATAAATTTTGGTGGTTATTACTAATGTTCTCGTATTCTGTCTATCGTGGAATATCTTTTTTTCAGTATAATTATATCTCTTGTAGTTTAGCCTTGCGGTTACATATGCCCGCTTCCACTGCAGGGTTTTTCCCTCTATTATAGAAGGTCCAGGGATGATATCATTTTGTAGCTCTTTGTGTTGCCTTGGTTTACGTTTATTGAAGCTTTGAATATTACCTTATCGAGTTAATTCAAATTATCTAACCTGTGAATATATTGATTTGGTTCCTATTAGATAGGTAGGTTTTGCTTTGAAGTGTGCTTAAGGTATTTGAAATTTTTGCTCTGCCTATTCAAACATGCAGAATAGCACAAATTAAATAAACTAACAACTGAACGAGAATCGTAGTATTTTCTCTTTGTAGATATCAGCTAATTTGAGCTCAAAAATTACTTTTGGATATATATGCGTGTGTGTTTTTCATTGGTTATTTTTTCACCTTTTATACGCATGAGTTTTTACTTTATATATGTAAAAGTTATAATTGAGAGGCAATGTATGCTGAGCATGAAGTAATATTTATTAGCCTTATGTAGTTGGAAAGGTGCGCACTTAACTGACTTTTGAAATTATTTGCGTGAGAAGCTATAGTTCAAGAATTTTCTTTAAGTTCATTCTCCATCGCAATTGCTCGGGATAGAATGTGTAAAATGTTATGCTAAGTCGTTGCTTGGGTGGCGTGCATGGCGTGCACAGAAGGCAGTGTGTTTAATCTATTTTAGCTTGAATACATGACTAGGCTATTTATAGTTTACCGAAAAACTGAACGTTGTTGATCAATTTTGTTTTTTTTTTTTTGATAAAAAAATGACTCAATTTTGATATTAATTGACCATTATTTGCATTTGAGGTTTTCTAAATATTGTTCTTTTTGAAAATCTACAGTCACAGTGGCATACTGTATTTGTCAGGCATCCCTTGAGGAAACAAGAGTATATTACACCTTAAGCTCTAGTTTGGCCCAGAACCTGAGACTAATATTGAAGCTGGTCGGAATTAGCACTGTGTAAGTAGGTGACTGTTGAAGATTAATTACCTGCACTCACTGAGGCTCTTTCTAAAAAAGAGAATCATAATGCTAGGGTTAATTAAATTTGAGATGATATGACACTATTTTGAAGTGTGCAATTGAAGCCTCATTCTGCACCAACTTCTGATATGGGTATTAGGTGAGACAGTTTTCTCATATGTAAATTGAGTATAATATAATTTAGATGGTTTGAGTTGTTTTCACATCTTAGGCTTTCTGTGGAATACTTCGTATATCTGTACTAACTGATTTGTCATAATTTCTGATATGTTTTCACAATACTTTTGTCCATAATCATTGGTTACCAAAGTGCAGAAATTTTCATATATTTGGATTAATGTTGGATGACATAGTATGTAAATAGAAGCCACATGTCCTGTTAGTAGGGAATAAATTGGTATGAATTATTACGTAGACCTAGGAAGAGGAAGGGGTGTCTACTAGCAACAGATATGATGCGCGAGGATACGGTTGAGAGACGGAATTATTGAGACAATCATAATATTCTATATTATTATGATAATATTTTATTATTATACTTGGATTTTCTAATAACATCCTAATTATATACTTTTTAAGTTACATAATTGTTGTTGCTTATTTTCTGTGTGGGAATAAAGAAATAGATGTGAATTCTTGAATGGAAAACTATTTACTTTGGTCGGAATTGTTCGATGTTAACCGCTCCCTAATTTTTGACGATTGTGGATGCTTGGATCTGATCTAGATATGACCGAGATCGCTCCAGCAAATCTGCAAGAAGTCTAAAATGTCGGTATGTTCCTCGACGCACTCTCCGATCCTTTAGTCAGAACAATGATTAATTTGGGAGTTGTAGTGGCAAAAATTGCAATTACCTGACTTTGAAGGAGTTGGAGGATATTTATAGCCTTTGGGTTCAAGAGATTTGAATTTTCTCATGATTTCCTTGTGCAGAGATGGAGTGAATACTCTTTCTCCTCTCTTGGATAGGAGGTTTGAGTAACAACTTTGGATCAGCTCAAACTCTTCCATGTTGGATTGCTTTGGCAGCCTATTATTGTAGGTCGGGTCGAGTTGATGGATCCGAAAGTGGCCCAAATTCCTCCCACAGGCCGGTAGTTGTTGAAATTACTGTTTTGTCTTTAGAAGCTTCAAGATTCGTGCCGGAATTGTACGGTGGAGGTTTTTACCGATATAAATATAAATAATTAAATAAATTATTGATAGAAAAGTTAGGTTCCCACAGTTATAGACTAGAATAACCAAAGTACCAAGTACATAAAATATTTGAAACAGTGTCCTTTGTTAGTTGCTCAAAAACGGGTATCCATTTCATCAAAAAAAAAAAAAACGGGTATCCAAGTAGTGTCTTCAAATTATATTGTATGTTATGAAAATTTGAGAACTTGTAAATACATATTTTAGCGAGTGTTGATGAGGTGTAAATGTCCTAAATATGTACTGCCCCATGATTGTAGTGTATCTGATACGTAGAATTTGACCCATCCATTTAATGTTGTATGCCAATTATCTTCTAGGGTTTATAACTGGAGTTGGGCTATTTCCCCGACTTTATTGATGCTTCTGATAATTCTTTGGGGCAAAGTATTTTATTAGGTGTCTATTTTTGTTTTTATTTTTATTTTTATTTTTATTTTTATTTTTATTTTTATTTTTATTTTTTTATTTTTTTTTTGAATAATGTTTTGGCCACATACATCCACACTTACCCCGAATAGATATTGAATTGGGATTTTTTGTTGAGAGCGGGATTCGAACTTCTGACCTCCATCTCACGAGGGAGAGGATAGGCGTACCCGTGGACCATACATACTATTACTTACTATTTTTTTTCTTTCTTTGATCGAGTATATCTATATATCATACCTTAAGCTTTATATTTTTTGGTTTTCTGTTTTATTTTTCAAATAAAATTTGTTTTGCCACAATGCTCAGTAACGAGGTAGCGCATTACTAATAATGACTTCCACTATTACTATGTGCTATTTTGCCTAATGACTGTCTAATCATGATTTCCACTATTACTTTGTACCATTTTGTCTAATGAATGTGTACCAACATTAGATTACACTTGGGAGTTATTATGAGTTATTCATAGTAACTTTATGTAGCATGTACTATTACGTTGCAGCTTCTGCATGACATTGTGTGTGGGTGAAATTTCATAAGATATTTTACTTCTCTCTTTTGTTTTTCTGTTCATTTGCATATTTAGGTGAGGAAGTTCAACTTCATGCTTAATATAGATTGTTGGTTTACTTTCTATAGTTTTAGTCAAGTACATAGTCAGACAAATGATCTTTTCAATTCCTTTATAGTGTTATTGGATTTTTGTTAGAAGATGCTATTTTCTTTTAATGAAATATAAATTACTTGGTGGTTTTGGGGGGTTGTGAAGTTATCTGCTAAACTCTTTAGGTTTACAGTTGAAGTTTGCTCCACTTTTGTTTGTACTTCTCGCTCCTTTTTCACTATTTACTTGGTGAAAACTGATTTCTAGTGCCGCAGCGCTGTCAGACTTTGGTCTTTTTATACTTGTTGCCTCGTAAGGACTTGATTAATGATATGATTCTGTCAAAAGCTTTTTACCCTTTTTGCATTACTTTGTTCCATTTCTTTTGCTTTTTTTTAAAGTTTGTCTATATCTGCTTGTGCTGTACGGTTGCTATATGCATTTGCGGAGATTTGAAGTTCTGATTTCCATCTGTTTGTTGAATTTGTTTTGCATGATAGTAAAGTTTTGATTTGTTGGTGAATTGAAATCTATTTTGGTTGGTTGAGTAGAAATTTCTCTGGAATAAAACAGTAGGCATGAAATAAGTGCGAAATCCACTGCCGGCTAGCACACTTTGTTTCTTCCGGAATGACCGACTGTCGGGTTTCGTTTGGCCTTGTCAGTTTTTTTTTTTTTTTTTTTTTGTTTTTGTTTTTGTTTTTGTTTTTTTTGCTTAACACTGCCAATGCCGGTCCCAAGCCCGGATGGGAAAATGTGGAGGGGGCACGCACGCCAATGGATAAAGCTTCATACTGATGTTGCTGTGACTGATAATACCTTTACTTCCTTTTATTGCTTCAGTGGCTTAGCTCCTGTGGAAATGCTGGTTATGCTCCCTGAAACTTACTCTACATTTGGTGGTCAGTTCAATTGTTTTCGTAAATTGCTAAGAAGTGGCTAACTGAAGGTAATTTCATGTGGTAAGTGCTAGCATCAGACAGCACCCATTTCTCTCTTTGTCCAGAGAAAAATATCTTGGGTGGACCTTGAAAGCTTAGATTGCAAAGAACACTAACTAATTGGTTCATGCCAACAGATATGATTCATCTGTAAGTATTGTCCTTCTCTGAGGATGTATTTTACTAGTGCTCTCTTGTTACCATGGAACTAAAACTTTCTCTTTGAAAGTCATGTCATCTGATAAACGAGGGACACAAGTTCGACATGGTATTGACAATTTTTTATGTAGTTTTACAGAATTTCTCGTGTCATTCTATCTTCCCACTTTTTTACTTCAGTAGCCTTACAATCCATGAAATAGATGGGCCAACAAAGATCGCTACACATTCGAAGAGAAAGAACTAGAGGATGGAGAGGCAGATTCAAATGAGACTATTAACGTGAACAATCAAGGATTTTTACTGGGACATCCGAGTGAAAGGGGGAAGACCAAAGAGCAAGAGGCAACTGGATAAATGGGGATCAGAGGGACCGAGTAAAGAGGATTTAATCAAAGCAGCAGCAAAAGCCAAGGAACCATCATCCGCATGTGGAGGTATGTCCAAATAAATAGTAATATGTTGATTCTGAGTTTCATTCCAGATAATACTCTCATCTATTACGCTAGTCTTTTCAGTCTAGCCATGGGGACAACTAATTCAGAAGAGAGAGAGAGTTAATAATCTGAGAGGGGAAGTCTGTAGACTATGACTATAGCTTTAGAGATGGTGGACGTCTCTAATAAGGGAGAGATGATTTAGGATCTGTAAGTTATACATCTTTTGAAACGTCAGGGGATACGGCAAAATATTAAGTGTAGATTTATCAACGATACTCTAAGTAAGAATAAACCTTCTATTTGCACCTTGCAAGAAACGAGGATTGAGAATCCTAGGGTAGAAGACTTCAACCGACTTAGATCGTTGAAGACGTTCGATTGGTGTTTTAAGCCAGCTGCATGCTTTGTCTGGGGGTATTGTGATTGGGGATGACCCAAGTATTTTTGAGATTATAGACAAATTCATAGGGATCTTTTCAGTCACGGTTGTTTTTTTTAGAATAAAGATGACATCGTTATCGTTCCATTCATGATAGATTAACGAAACATAGTAGAACATAATACATAACAAAATAAACTAACATCTCTCAACCTAGCAATCTAATTGACTGAAATCAAAAGATAATACAAATGCTAGATCCACAAAATAAAAGTCGACCCCTCAATCTTCCTTGGGTCGCCCATCTACTCCCTCTCCGTGTGTAGTATCTTTCTCTGACCCGCCAAACCTGCCCATACATAAATGAAGCTGTAAATTCGATGCATAAGAATAGTAAATCTCTGATTGCAATTACGAAAACACAAGTTGTTTCGGTCTAGCCACAAGCCCCAAACTGCCGCGGCTACTGACAGGTCCCAGGCCTCCCTATCATCTTTTTTGATCGTATCCCCTCTTCCTATTTCCCAAGCCTCAGAAATTGAGGATGGGTTCTGTAAAGCCCCGAACCCTCTACCGATGACCTCCCAAGAGAGTTTAGCCCTATGACAATTGAAAAAAATGTGATCCGTGTCTTGATTACCATTGCTGCATCTAGGGCAATCTACATCCAACTGCATTCCCCGCTTTAATAGATTTACCCTCGTTAAAATAGCGTCGTTCACTACAAATAATAAGAAGGCTTTAACCTTCAACGACGCTCGAGTATTCCATATGATTTTGCTATCTTTACTTCTGATCCCCCCATCATTCGATCTGCTGTATAGGGATGCTACCGTAAAGTTATCGTTCGGGTCTATGGACCAGCTCCTGAAGTCTTCTGTGTTTGTAGTTCTCCTTCCCTTATTTTGTAATAATGTGATCAAACTTTGAATTTGAATGACGCTCTCCTTGGTCGCTTCCTCTCCCTACGTTAACTTCAGTCTTCCATTTCTCCAGACATCTGCAACTACTGAGTCAGTGGTGATCATACTTCTTGCTACTTCTGGGAATAAAGTTGCCAGAGTATTGTTCCCGCACCATTTGTCCTGCCAAAATCTTGTATTTTTTTCGTTCCCTAGTTTAACCACTGTATTTGAGTGGAAGATATCCCCTACTTTTACCACTCCCTTCCACAAAAAGGATGTCCTACCGTATGGACTTCTTCCACCAAATCTAAATTTTTTCCTTCTTCGATATAATCCAAATGACGCTGCCCACCAACTTTTTCGGTCACAGTTGTTATTAGGCATAGGAGTGACAAATGGGTGCATATTGTCTTGTCGATTTATGGGCCATATGAGTCTAGACGCCGAGATGTCCTTTTGGGGAATTGAAAAACATTAGAAGTTTTTGGGAAGGGCCATGCGTGGTAGGAGGTGACTTTAACATTACTAGATTCTTGTACGAACATGGAGGAATAGGGGAAGGGTCTTATGAACTTTAATCGTACCGTTGATGAATTACAATTAGTGGAAATACAGCCTTCGGACAGATTATTCACCTGGACTAATATGCAGGACAACCCTATTCTAGCCAAATTTGATAGGATTCTTGTATCTACTGATTGGGAAGACACCAATCCATTAGCAATTGTGAAGTCCGTTATTAGATTCACGTCCGACCATGTGCCACCAGCTTTACAGTCTGGAACTAATAGTAGATCACATCATAGACCATTCCGCTTCGAGAAGGCTTCGACTCTTCATCATGCAACTAGGAAGATTATAGAGGACAGCTGGAATAGTCCAATTGCGACTAGAGGGGCAACGAGCAAGTGGATTCAAAAAATTAGACAACTACATAAATGCCTGAAGGAGTGGGCAAAAGTATAATTTGGACAGGTTAAAAGATGGAGACAACTTCTAGGGCAGAGAATCTGAGAGTTAGAGGTGATGGAAGAAGGAAGAGATCTACTGGAATTAGAACGAGAAGAATTGACAAGTTCTAGAAACGAGATCCAACAAATCGGAGTAATGGAGGAACATTACTGGAGACAAAGGTCAAGGGTTACAATGCCTACAAGAGTGTGATGCTAATACAAAATTCTTCCACAAGATGGCAAATGAGAGACGCAGATAGAACCATATCTCATGGTTGTTTGTGAATGATCACTGGTCTGAGGATGAGGGTGAGATTAAACAACACATTGATGATAAATTTAGGGATCTTTTGGGGGGGGGGGGGGAAATAGACCTTCTAGATTGTGCTTATGTCTAGATATGTGGAGTGATTCAAGAATCGGTGGAAGTCATATGGAATAGAGGAAATGTTTTCAGAAGATGAGGTTTTCCAAGCAATCAAGAAATTAGGGAAGGACAAGGCATTAGGACCGGACGGATTCCCAATTTTCTTCCATAAACTTTATTGGAAAATCATCAAAGATAATTTGATGGATATTTGTCAACAGGTTTATCAAGGCTCGGCGGAGATTCATAGGTTAAACTACGCCAACATTGTCCTTATCCCAAAAAAGGCTGAGGTGCTCAGAGCAACGGACCTAAGACTGATTAGTTTAATGAACAGTAGCTTTAAGATTATTACTAAAGTCTTAGTGAATAGATTTGCCACACCCTGCTTACCACTATTAGTTTACTGAACGGCAGCTTCAAGATTATTACTAAAGTATTAGCGAATAGATTTGTCACGCCCCGCTTCCCACTATACGGAAATACATGCACACAACTGACGCCCAGCAAATGATATACATCATTCTTAAGCTGTATAATTATAAGCTCAATAAGATATTTATAACACATTTACGCAGGCAAATATAATGATCACATGAGCTGGAAATGGAATAACCATCGTGTAGGTAATACATCAACATCGGATCAAGATACTCGGGAATACAAGGTGTAAGAATTAAAACAGTACGATAAGTAGTTCGCTATAACAACTAGATAAAATGGTGACTGAAAGAAAAACAACATGAAGTATTAATAATGCAGCGACGATCGTCTAGAAGGTCTATTTGTTGGGTCCATCAGTACCTGTATAATTATTAACTCAAAGAAAAATGGAAAGTGCCCGTTAGAGCAAGCTTCGGCAGCAAGTAGCAACAAGCAGTAAAAGGGGTAATATAACAAGATATAACATGAAAGAAACAAGAAGTAGCAGTGCAAATACAATATGGAAGGAAGCAAGGAACTGAGACAATATGATCATGTAAGTAATAACTGTAAACTAGTGTATTCAAAGACTTCAAAGTATAATCAATTGATAACCTAGGCTTAATTAATCGATAATCATGCAATCAAGAATCAAGTCATGTAATGAAGAGTCATGTAATCAAGAATCATGTAATCAAGAATTATGCTTAGTGGAAATCTCGAGTTTATCTATTTTATTAACTTATCTAATGCACGCAATCCTGTGCCTCATACCACAAATTCGGGTGCATATTAATCATGTGACATTTAGACTTAAGTAGTAATTCTATAGGATTATGTACTCGGGTCTTCCAATAATAGTATCAAGACATGTAATCAAGAATCATGTAATCGAGAATTATGTAATCAAAGAATTGTGTAATCAAGAATCAAGAATCACTATTCTGGGAAACACGGGCCCCCTTCCGAGTATACTACCCTATATTGTCCACTACTAAGCCGTACCCTTATAACCCTGGCTTGTTATTTTTTTACAATAATTAATCAGGAACATGCAGTATGTAGGGCTAGTGAAACGGTAGTATCAAGACATGTAACACCCCGTAATTTAAAATAACTATTATATATATATATATATATATATATATATATATATATATATATAGAGAGAGAGAGAGAGAGAGAGAGAGAGAGAGAGAGAGAGAGAGAGAGAGAGAGAGAGAGAGAAATCTTCGGTTGCACACTACTTTGGTGAGCACTCCGTGAGCACTCACGAAATAGAGCACCTATGACAAATCCGAACCGCTCATATTGTTCTATATACCTTAGATAGCCTAACAATAAAAAATCAAGTAATTTGAAGTTCATTTGCCCATGATTTACATCATTACAAAATTGTATGGCTGAAAATTCTAACAGCATGATGGATGGGCAAATGAACTTCAAATTACTTGATTTTTTATTGTTAGGCTATCTAAGGTATATAGAACAATATGAGTGGTTCAGATTTGTCATAGGTGCTCTATTTCATGAGTGCTCACGGAGTGCTCACCAAAAGTAGTGTGCAACCAAAGGGGACTATATATATATATATATATATACACTTTGAAAAGTAATAAAGTGGTTGTTTGAAATAAAGCATGATGGCATGTTGGTAAATTTGTTGAACTGGAATAGTGAATGGAGGGCCCACCTTATTGAAACAGCAAAGTATGCTATTTGGAAATAGCCACGATGACGTGGCATTGAAGTTGGGGCCCACCTTCCGCTGTGTACTTCGCAGGAGAGAGAATGGAAAAAAAATGTAATGATTTAGTTCTATATCGAAATTTGAACACTAATTAATAATATATAAATACTATTGTCTATAATCAAGAGTCACCAATTTAGTTAACCACCTTTTGAGAGGCAGCCTGTGGTGGACAGTTGTACTATACTATAAATAATTTATCTTCTAATTTGTATAAATTGTTCGAGCTCAGGGCAAGGGCGTTACAAATGGTATCAGAGCTGACTTTCGACACCGAGTGTGGGTAAGAGTGGGTGAGATGGAGCTAGCAGATGTACGGATAAGTATGCCTGAGAGGGAGCGAGGTTGGGGCTTGAAATGGACAACTCGCAGAATCGGGGTACTGTGCAGCTAGCAAAATCAGGGTACTCTACTCCACATCGGCTAGAAAGTAGATTCTGCATTAGATTGTGTATGCCCTGTGCTCAGCGAGGACGTTGATTTCTGAAGGGGGTGTGTATGTAACACCTCGTAATTTAAAATAACTGTATAATATATATATATATATATATATATATATATATATATATATATATATATATATATATATATATATATATATATATATATATATATATATATATATAGGGAAAGCTTCGGTTGAGCACTACTCTAGTGCTCACCTCGTGAACACTAGGCCTTCGGGCGTTCATATCGAAAATCCGAACCGTTCACATTGATCTACACATCTAAATTAGTCTAAATATGTAAAATCAAATCATTTGAAATTCATTTGCCCATCCATCATGTAAATATAAAAACAATGATTTTCAGCCATACAATTTTGTAACACTTCAATGAATGGGCAAATGAATTTCAAATGATTTGATTTTACATATTTAGACTAATTTAGATGTGTAGATCATTGTGAACGGTTCGGATTTTCGATATGAACGCCCGAAGGCCTAGTGTTCACACGGTGAGCACTAGAGTAGTGCTCAACCGAAGCTTTCCCTATATATATATATATATATATATATATATATATATATATATATATAGACACACACACACACACACACACACACACACACTTTGAAAAGTAATAAAGTGGCTATTTGAAATAATGCATGATGGCATGATGGTAAATTTGTTGATGTGGAATAGTGAATGGAGGGCCCACCTTATTGAAACATCAAAGTATGTTGTTTGGAAATAGCCACAATGACATGGCATTGAAGTTGGGGCCCACCTTCCGCTGTGTACTTCGCAGGAGAGAGAGAACGAAAAAAAGAAAGAAAATGTAATGATTTATTCCCATATCGAAATTTGAACACTAATTAATAATATATAAATACTATTGCCTATGATCAAGAGTCACCAATTCGGTTAACCACCTTTTGAGAGGCAGCCTGTGGTGGGCAGTTCTACTATACTATAAATAATTTATCTTCTAAATTATATAAATTGTCTGAGCTAGGGGCAGGGCCATTACAAGACATTTAATCAAGAATCAAGGAAAATATCAAGGGCGGTAATCATGATATTATCAAGTGGTATAAAATGCATTATATGAGAAAATCTATCATTCTGTTATATCGACGCAAGTTATTATTGCAAGAATAACAATATATATAGTTCAGTTTATTAAATATGAAAAATAACGTTTTTATATACAAAAACGTCGAGATGAATTTCTAGACAGCAACACATATCTACGTTCAAATTTACTTTCAAATTTACTTTTCCATTGCTACAGAAAAGAAAATCCGATTCCGTCAGAGATTCTATAAAGTAGACTCTCTTCCGGTTCCAATGCATATTTACACGATACATTCTAGAGACAGTAGCTACACATACAAATTCATTCTTTACTGATTTCGATGTTTCGTGCATATTCTGAAAATTCAGGAGTCACATTACTAAAACATCAATAACATACAATTTATACAACGGATTGAGAAACCGTAAGATGTTTTGGATTCTAGACTCGATGGGCTATGATTTTCATGAATAAAGTTCTTGGAACCAGTATTGGGAACATGGTCTAATTCTCAGTAAAAGAGACAGGGCAGTGGTTTCGTGCAGGTTCTGGAATTTACAATATGACAATACTAAAATTGTGATATCTCACAATCTACAAACTGGATTGTGAAATCGTAAGATGTTCTGGAATCTACACTCATGTATAAAGTTATAAATTTCAACGTCGGGAACTGGGTCAAATTTGCAGTCCAAATTCGGGGAAACGACAAGGTAGAATTTCTATTTTTTTGATAAAACGAAACAAAGTGTGTTAACGATTCAATCTTGAGTCGATATAGCATGGAACAAGTGACTAGAACAAAATTTGACAATAAAACATGATGATAACAAGACAACTTGCCACGAGTCCAAGAAAATGCTTGTACGAGAACAAAAGAGTATACAAGATACTTGACTTATAACGTGACGATTACGATCGTGGTGTTAACCACAGAAAGAAGAAGCGACGTTGGCACAACAGCGGCAAGAATGACAGCAAGACGATAATGAGCGAGCAACGATAGCAATGGTGAGCGACGGCGGAACCTATTGTGGAGGCATCGGGTTGTTTAGGATTGAGTTTGTGCAATGACAGCGATAAGAACAACAATGAGTAACAGTGTCGAGGTTGAGCGCAACAAGGTGGCGAGGAGCTCGGGTTGGAGAAGGCAGAGGAAGAGTATGGCGGGAGGAGCTTGGGTTTTGGAGAAGCAAAGAAGAAAAGAAGGAGTAGAGACAGTGAGTTGGAGATTGCTGCATGTGTGTGTGTGTGTGTATATATAAGGAGAGAGAGAGACCATATGCTTGTGTATATATATATAATACATATATAGAGGGGTGGAGGAAGTAGTGTAGGAGTAGGAGTTAGGCTATTTTAGTGTAGTGTTAGGTTGGAATGTAGTAGGGGTGGAAAAAATGAGAGAAGTTAGTGGGGATTAGGTTAGAAAATAAGAACAAGGAGGAAAAGTCAATGATATATGTTGGAGTAGGAGTTACACTGTAAGAGTAGGAGGAGGTGTTTAAAAGCCATAAAAATAAGTTGGGGGTTGAGAGTTGGCTGTTGGATTAAGAAATTAGATTAGGATTAGCATTAATCAGGGTTTTCATTTAAACTTTGATGGAAAAATTTGCAAAATTGTAGAATGGATCGGGAAAATATTTGAGCTCTAATAAGAATAAAATAAATCCCCTGTTTCAGTTCTACGTATTTTATTACGTTAATTTTGTACTTCAATTTTCAGATCAATTTTTATTTCTTTTCTTCTCTTTGGACTCTTTATCGGGCATTACCATGTGAAGTTACTGTTATAAAGCATGCTACCCAATCTGCATACAAGTGTAAGATGCAACTACATTGCCAGATGATGAAACTAAACGTAGATAAAAGAGTCCAAAGAGAAGAAAAGAAATAAAAATTGATTTGAAAATTGAAGTACAAAATTCACGTAATAAAATACGTACAACTGAAACAGGGGGTTACAAGATTAGCCCCACATCTCCCTGATGTCGTGGGGGAGTCACAAAGTGGTTTTGTCAAAAGAAGGGATATCATGGATAGCGTTGCATCGGCTCATGAAATTATTTTTTGGGGTCACAAGGAAAAAACAGACGGTTTCTTATTCAAACTAGACTTTGAGAAGGAATACGATATGGTGGATTGGGATTGTGTAGACAAAGTGTTGATGCTTAAAGATTTTGGGACCAAGTGGAGATCGTGGATGAGAATGTGTCAGAGGGAAGGGAAATCGTTCATTCAACTCAACGGACAAGTGGGTCGAGAAATTAGGTGTTGTAGAGGCCTTAGACAAGGGGATCCACTATCGCCATTGCTCTTTAATTTGATTGCTGATGAATTAGCAGAAATGACAAAGAAAGGTAAGGAGAATATGGTTATGAAGGAGCTAGAAATCAAACGAAGTTCATACATGGTAAATATTCTTCAATATGCTGACAACATCTTGCTGTTTGGTACAGCAAAAATCGAGGAATTTATGGTTCTGGGATTGGTCCTTACATATGCTTTGAGGCGTGGTCTGGATTGAGAATCAACCGCAATAAAAGTAATGTCACCCCATTTGGCGAAGGTCTATCTACCTCTATTGAAGATATTAAGATGTTGCTTGGATGTGAGACAGGGGAGTTTCCCTTGAAATATCTCGGTATGCCAATCAGACCAGGTGGCTTGCGACGGGAGGTTTGGATGTCGTTAGTTAAAAAGGTGGAAAGAAGGCTGGCATGATGGAAAGGACGGTTTATATTCGGGGGAAGAATTACTGTGATAAACTCGGTTTTGCGTAGCCTACCAACTTATCTTATGTCGATTTATGAACTTCCGAAGTGGGTCATTCAGAGAATAGATAAAAGTAGGAGGAAGTTCCTTTGGAGATGAACGAATGAGGACAATAAAGGGTACATCTAGTTAATTGGGGACGGGTGTGCAAGAGGAAGGAATTATTAAATTTGGAAGATATGAATAAAGCCTTAATGAGCAAATGGTGGTGGAAAATGCACAGGAGACGTAACACATGGTGGTGTAAATCATTCGAGGTATACCGGAGGAGGAAATGTTCAGATTTGGGGGAAGAAGCGTAAAAGGCAAAAGCATCTATAGCCTATTGAAAGGAGTGGTAAAAGTGGGTGAAATTTACCATGCTAACACTAGTTGCGAAGTGGCTAACAGGAAAGAAACTAGGTTCTGGAAGAACAAATGGTGTGGTTATAATACTATTGAATCACTATTTCGTGAAGTGGCTAAGGAGGCCATCAGTGTCTATACCCTAGTATCTGATGTATGGAATAATGGAAGACTTAATATTAAACTAAAGAATCAACCGTCTCAGGTGTGTCTAACCAAACTACATCAACTCAAACTTTTCATTCAAGAGGAAGAAAGACAAGCACAATGCGCAAAGGACATCAGATTGTGGAATTTAGAATCGAGTAGTAACTTCTCGGTTACGTCAATGTACAAGTGGTTAAATGACGGTGGAGTTAGAAGCGGGGAGGGTAGAACGTTGTGGAAGACAAATGCACCGATGAAAATTAAAGCATTCCTTTGGCTGGCGAGTAAAGATGCGATTCTCTGAAAAGGCGACCTGACCAAGCGCAACATCTTAGTGGATGATAACTGCTCAAGATGCTTAATTGATATTGTAACCACGAAACATATTCTTTTCTCTTTGTCATAGAGCTAAGGTAGTGTGGGAGGTTATATGTTTAGGTTTTGGGATAGATGTGTGCCCAACCTCTACTCAAGAGGTCTAAGGGGAATGGAGACTGAGTAAAGTTAAGGAAGTTAACATATTAGCTTGAGACATATCTGTTGCTGCTACTATGTAGGGTCTATGGCTAGACCGAAATGAGTTGTGCTTCTGTCTGATTAACTATAGATTTACTAGAATGATGCATAAAATATTTTCCTTTGTTCTCGCGTGGGCAGGTCAGGTGAGCACTAGGAAAAGGTTGCGTATGGAGGAGGAGGAGTAGCATACGGGGGAGGTTGTTCGGATGCTCATGGGCAGTTTATGTATCTATTGCTTTATATTGTCTTCCAGTTCAGTTTATGTTGGGTTTTGATGTACTAGATCATTATAGGATCTTCTACTATTAGTAGTATCGATGTATGTTAGTTCCTATTGTACTGTATTTCATTAATTTTTCATTAATGAAATGGTGACGTGGTCACCTTATTCTAAAATCACACTAATTCCCTTCGATTTTGATGGAAATCTTTTTTTCCCCATTTAATGATTTTACTGCATGGGAACATAGGCCTTAGACATTGTTTCCTCGTCAAATTATTTGTTTCCCTTTTAGGTTTAGCAGTACAAATACATAAGTTGGCTGACTTTTATAGCAGTTGGCATGTGTCTATTGATATACACAGAATGTTTTTTGTTCTAGTTTGACATACATATGTTTCCGCACTTCGTTGTACAGTTGCTGCAACTGCGATTAACTTGAATGTATTTGTTTGAATGTATTTGTGAGATTAATGGTGGTTGTAGGATATTGTAGCTGTTCGTGTATCCTAGTAATGACTATGTTAGATTTAGTTTATAATAATAAAAATTTCAGCAATTAAATCATAATTAAACAGTAAAAGAAAGAAAATAAATGAAATCAAGGATTCAAGAAATCGACATGTTTGAGGTACGACATGTATTCACTTCCCTAATAAATTATTACCGCTTTACATGCGAGGCTTTAGTGGTAAGACACTCCCTAGTGGTACAACATTCAATCAAACTGTAGTCTCCTTTTGGTACGAACAAGTGGAAGGCAAGATAGACTCAATATAAACTCTTTCAAATGCTCAGCTTTATATGTGAAGTAGAGATCATAGAGAGAGAATATAGATAAGAGTATTGAGGACTTGTAAGGTGTGTGGGTTACTGATATGGCTAAAAATGGGGTTAAATTGGGACCGTTCAAATTGGGCACGAATCTCAAAGCTTTCAGGGGTAAAACGGTAATTTCCACTACAAACAAGTCTGAAATGGGAACTGGGCCTTTCTTCAAAGCCCAATAACTCAAAAATGGATCTGTCCTACTGGGTCAGGGTGACAACCCATTACAAACCAGCCCAGGTTATTTTAAGAGTAATTCAAATTCGTGATTATCTCTAAGAGGTGGTTTTAACCGAATCTCTCATCATGAAACGATTTAAACTCTACATATTATCCAAAAACACCGGGACATAGGGATAAATGATTATATCTAAACTGTCTCTAAAGGCAACTATAAATACCCCTCTCCCCCACCATAAGAAAGGTAATCAATATTTTTCCATATAAACGCTCTTTCATAATCTTCCTAATTACTGACTTGAGCGTCGGATGGTTCGTCGCTGGGATCCATCCCGGTGTATCGAACTTTTTGCAGGTCAACGGCAGCGGCAAGAAACCAGTCAAACGCCGATGAAAATCAACAGGTTTGCCTTATTTGTTTCCAAAAGAATCCACAAATACATTTGTTTGCTCCTACACCAAAATCAGCAGCAACAGATTGGTGCCGTCTGTGGAAAACGAAAAAGCAATCCAACCTTACTTCATCAGCTAAAGTAGTTTCAAACCATGCCTCCGAAAGAGAAAGGGAAGGCAGTGGCCTCCAACCGAAGAGCCACTCCCCTTCATCCTCCTCCTCCAGTCCAAGATGTCCTTCCTCAACTCAATCAGCAAGTTCAGCAACCGCAGCCTGAACAACCTCTTCCTCAATAGCCTCCTCCTCAACAGGCCCCTCCAGGGTCTCGGGGGGCTGCCCGGGGGGCTCTCGTCGAAGTCGTCCAAAGCAACACCCTCATCATGACCATGTATCGGTCCACAATCCCTCAACTGACTCTATGGCTTCTCAAATTCCTCCAGAGCCGGATCTCCATCAAGTAATTCTTAATCGCCAGCAGGGGGTCGACTTCCGAACTCACTTGAAAGAGTGGTGAGCCCTTGAGGAAGTCCGTCAATCCGAGCGCCCAGGGGCCCCGAGAGTCCGGACCCTCTGCAGACCGAGAACTAGAAGATCTCCTCCCCCGAGGAGGCGAAGAGAGTCCCCTCCACGTCGTCGGCGGAGAAGTCATACTCCAATAAGCTGAGCCGAACCAGGGGACCGCCAAGCTGGAGGGGCACCAGTCACTCGGGCTGAGTTCTATAACTTCAAAGAAGATATCCTGTGAGCTCTTAATGTTGCCACGAGTCAGGATCGGCGTGCGCCTAGCCATCCCCATGTCTCGAGTCATGACCAACGTATACCTAGACCTCGCCATACTGCCACGCATGAAGGGGAGTCCCTAGGGTCGACTAGATCCGACCAGAGGGATGGCTCGGTCCACCGCCGTCTCCACGAGATGGAGAGGCACCTCAACAAGATCAATACCGAAGAAGAACAATGGGCCAATAAGTTCCGGCCAAGCAGACCCCCCTTTTCCAGAGCCATCATGGAAGCTCCGGTCCCCGAAGCCTTCAGGCCGCCCCTCTTTGAATCCTACAATAGGGAGTCAGACTCGGCCGATCATGTCGAGAGTTTTAAAACTCTCATGATGATTCATCAAGCCTCGGGTGCGCTCCTCAGTAAGGTCTTCCCAGCAACGTTGAGGGGACCAGCGCAAGAGTGGTACTCCCGTCTATCCCTAGTCTCCATCTTCTCATTTGAACAGTATGAGGAGCTCTTCCTCACCCACTTCGTGGGTAGTCACCGAGCCGAGAAAACGAGTGCGTCATTGCTAGCCTTCAGCCAAAGAAAAGGTGAATGCCTAAGAGATTACGTCGGGCACTTTACTACCGATGCCCGGTCTATTGCTTCCCTCAACCAATTAGTAGCCTCTGCGGCATTCAGGCACAACGTCACTAACGCCGACCTCAGGGCGTCTCTTGCCGAGAAGCCTCCTCGGAACTTCTCGGAACTCCTGCTTAGGAGCGAGAAATACATCTGAGCCGAAGAAGCTCTCAACCCTCCCATTCAAGAGGAGGCATCTTCCGCTAACAAACGAAAGAATACAAGCGAAGAAAGCTCCAAGAAATTTCAGAAGGACGACAATGTCTACCGCCGCCCAGCTCCTCATTTTGAGAAGCTCACCCCCCCCCCCCCCCCTCAATGCTAGTATATCAGCAGTTCTTATGGAGGTGGATAAGGAAGGGCTATTCCGCGGTCCCCCTAGAAGAATACCCCTGGCAAGAAAAGGAACAAGGATAAGTGGTGCTGCTTTCATAGAGACCACGGTCACAACACGGATGATTGTCGGGTTCTCAAAGAGGAGATCGAAGAACTCATACAGCGGGGACACCTGGCCAAGTTCGTTAGAAAAGATGGGGCTGATCCTCCACCCGGAGGAGCCAACAATCGAACCGAGAGGCCCAACGAGTTCCAAGACTTCGAACCTGGGGTCATTCTCCACCTTATCCATGGAGGTCCAATGGGGGGAGAACCAAACTTTTTCCAAAAGGCCTTCACCTTATCGTAGAAGTATGTTTTCAGTTTTCAATAAGGCCGATGCTTGTAACACGGCCAAAAGCGTGTAATAATGGTTCGCCCCATCGAAGCGGCCAGACAGTTTGTCCCAATAAAACTTAGATTTTTTCCATTGAAAGTAATCGCATTTGCCTCACTTCTATCTCTTTGATTCACATCTACAACTCGTTAAACGGTAAGTTCGGAGTCCAGCTTGTCCTACAGGGCTGCTCCCACAACTTACTATGCTCAAAAGACGGGTTTGGAGTCCAACACTTGGTTTGACGCCGCTTTAGCTGCTTGTAAACAAGCAAGTGCGGAGCAACTCACCATTCAGAATTGTTCCTACAACTCGTTGAACCCCCTCAAACAAGTTTAGAGTCCAACACTTGGTTCGATCTACTTTAGCCGCTTGCAAACAAGCAAGTGCGGGGCAGCTCACCATTCGGAATTGCTCTTACAACTCGTTGAAATTCTTAAAAACAACAAGTTCGGAGTCTAACACTTGGTTCGACGCTACTTTAGATGTTTGCGAACGAGCAAGTGCAGAGCAGCTCACCATTCGGAATTGCTCCTACAACTCGTTGATAACCCCAAAACTAGTTCGAAGTTCACAATCATGATTCGAAATTACCCTCACAGCTTGCAAGTATGCAGTTTCGGGGCTCAAAACGAACATTCATACTACCTCCACTACTGGTTAAATTTTGCAACAAGCAAGTTCGGAGCTCAACTCTCCCCTAGAGTTGCTCCTCAAACTTGTCTCCCAAATGGCTTTCTCCTAGAGCCTGGTGATGCTCTTCACTCCGCTCGCCTCTCAAGCGGGCTTCTTCCAAACAAGTTCAGAGCTCAACTCTTCCCTAGAGTTTTCCTAAAACTCGTCTCCCAAACGGCTCTCTCCTAGAGCCTAACTATGCTCCTCCTTCCGCTCGCATCCCAAGCGGCCTTCTCCTCAACGAGTTCGGAGCTCAACTCTCCCCTAGATTTCTCCTCAAACTCGTCTCCCGAGCAGATCTCCCTGTCACGCCTCGCTTCCCAAAAACATGGAATACGAGCGCGTGACGAAGCCCAGCAAATGATTTTAACATCATCCATAAGCTGTAGGATCGACTCAGCATCACAGCAAGAATATCACGAATATATATACAACCAAGCATGCATGAATAATTTATTAAGCAACAGAAAATAATTGAAAACAAATAATAATGTCCACATAGTTTTCAAGTCTGGATCAAATGTAAACTCGGGAACGTAGCCCGTTACAAGTCTTAAGTAGCAAGAATAAATAATTCAAAAAAAACAATTAATCTAAACAAGTCCTGCCTTCACTTGAAAGCTAAAATTTCTGCTCACCAATCTGCTTACCAAACAGCAGGTAGCTCGTCTCCAAAGTCTGCTTAATAAATAAAAAAGGAAAAACAGGAAAAACAAGAGAAAATGCCCTTAGTGCAAACTAGGACCACAAATAGTAAAAATAAGTACAAGTAATGGGGAACAAGAATTGGAATCAAGAATGTAACAGGGATATAACAAGTAGTGGAAAGAATCAAGAACTAGCTAGCAAAAGGAACATCTTAGTAACCAGGTTGGATAACAACTGCTAATGGTAAAACACGTGTCAAGTGAACTTGTGGGGATATCTAACATCAAGTGACAAGTCTCAAGCCTAGTGTCAAAATTTTATTTCAAGTGTCAAGTCTCAAGTAACAAGTCGTTGAGTATCAGGTGACAAGTCTCAAGTTCAAGTTTCATATTTCAAGTCTCAAGTATCATGTTTCATGTATCGTATCATCAAGTATCAAGTAACATGTGTCATGTTCAAGTTTCATGTTCAAGTCTTGTGGTTATTACTATCTAGGTAGCACTTCATGCATCCATACTTTTACTACATGGTTGCTACAGTCAAATCAGTTACGTTTAGGCTTAGTAATGGAGTCTATATACGGCGGCGTACTCAGGTATCAAGTATCAAGCAAGTGATCAAACCATGGGCTCTAGAGGTGGCCCCGTAGACTCTAGAGGTGGCCCCCGTCACCCATGACGTGGCACTTAGTTCCATGTGATCTTAAGTATATGTCATGTAATTATATAATGGGCTCTAGAGGTGGCCCCCGTAGGCTCTAGAGGTGGTCCCCGTCACCCATGACGTGGCACTTAGTTCTACGTGGCACTTAGTTCCATTTAACATAATATTATGGGAAACACGGGCACCCTTCCGAGTACACTTATCTATGTTGTCCACTACTATGATATTTTCCTTAACCCCGGCTTATTACTTTTTATTATTTTATCAAGCAAGCATACATGTGTGCAAAACAAGTCAAGAAATCAGGATCATGTACATGGAACAAGTTTAGGGTAGTTATATGGCATAATCGAGGGTCGACATGAATAAAAGTAACGCGAACAACGAAAATCCCAAATTTGGACAGCACGACGTTGTTGTACCAAAACTGTGATTCCCGTTGCTACGAAATAGAAAAAGTGAATCCGTCAGGAGATCTAGAAACTAGACTCCTGCCCGGTTCCAACGCATATAATTAAGGTACAAGAAAGTGGTGGGAACATGTGCCAAAACAGCGAATTACACGGCTAAAGTGTTCAGGCAGAATTTGTGTATTTGTATTTATACATGTGAAACAGTGTTGAAATACTGTTAATTAATCCTAAGAAATTTTGGGAAGGTTCTCTAGGGTGTCCAGCAACCGCATATAAAATTTCAAGTCAAACGCTTGCTGTTAACATAGTTAAATTAATTCGCAAAGTAAAGGTGTGCAGCAGTTTTGCGAATCTGTGTCTACCGACACAGCTGCAGTAAAACTACAATAACTCCTAGACTGTAACTCCGAATTCAAAAATTTCGGAAACTATCGACATCTAGACATCCAGAGCTATATTTTCTATTCAGGGCTCGGGTTCAGATTCCGATGTTAAAGGGGTCAAAACAGCATAACAAGATTCAGGACAGCAACAAGTGGAAATGTCTTACATTTATAGGTTAAATGAAAATTGGTTATTAGGCGTCTAGGTTAATGTGTGATATAAATACAGGAAAATGTTTATCAAAACAGCAAGTAATAATTATTTTTCAAGCCAAATAGTTGCAAGATCATCAACTACAGGATATAACATATGTTTACAAATCTAGAGCTCTTAATTTCATGTGTCTATGTGTTCAGGGGGTAAAATGAGTCCAAGTAGTTGTAATATAATACAATGAATTTATTGTGACTCTTAAGATTATGAAATTGAGTAGGTTTAATATTTGATCAACAACGACAGTCAAGAAGGAGTCACAATTTTTAACTATTTGTAGTATTTTTAAGGAATGCTTGTACTAGAACAAAAATTTGTACAAGATGAATACTTGCCTTGATTGGATGAGGCGTTGATCGACGATCGAGATCGGATGGATCGGAGCAGATCTTGATGGAAGATCATGATCAAGACGATCGGATGGCTGGATCTGCTCTGATCTGAGCTGATGATTACGATCAAATGGACGGCTGTGATCTGATCTGGCTGAAGAGATCAGATCTGATCAAGATCGGATCTCAATCGAATCCGACGGCTTGGATCTGATCTGGGGTTGATGATCAAGATGATGGTCCAAATTGTAAAGGAATTGGGAGGCCAAGATCGCATCTGATGGTGATGATCTTGATGATCAAACAATGGCCACAATTCAATACAGTTCTCTTCTCCTTCCTTCTCTCCTCTCATCTCAACGACAGAGAGAGAGAAAGTGACTGTGGCAGCAGAGGCGGCGAGCGACGGCGCAGCGGAACTGTCACTACGGCGATGGGGCTGCGGCGAAATGGACGGCGAGGAGCATCGGGGGTGACTGGCGGCTACCTGCAGGCGAACGACAGCTGGACGGAAATAGGGCTGCCGGCGATACCATGGCTGTTGGCGGAGTACTGGGTGGTGCTGTGCTGTGCGCTGCGGTGGGCTGACGGGCTGGCGAGCGGCAGGCAGCCAGGCAGAGCAGCGAAAAAGGGCGGCGCAACTTCGGGGTCGCAGGGTGGCGGCGCTGCAGTCGCGCAACAGAGGAAGGGGCAGCGGCGGCCTGGTGCGACACAACGGCGGGTGGTGCACTGGCTGCGTTGGCCGTCGACAACTATCGTCCCTGTTGCTCGTAGACGGAGGCACCGACAGGAAAGCAGGGGACCAGGCGGCATGGTGGTCACGCTGCGTCGCCGTGGGAGGCAGGGAGGAGTTGGAGAGTTGGCGATCTGGTGGCTGTGTCGCGGCGTGGAGAGTGCGGGGGATGGAGGCAGCACAGGGGGGCGTGTTCGGGGGTCGGGTGACGCGACTGGGGTCGCGAGGGCATCGCGTCACAAGGTAGAGGACGGGAGGTCGGGAGCTTGACGATGGGTTAGGGAGATCGGGATAGGAGATGGGAAGATGAAAAGGTAAGGAGAAATATACATATTGCAGCTGATGAGCACAGTAGGTAGGGTTAGGGTATAAGATAAGTTAATAGGGTATTTATATAGTGGGTTATGGGTTTGGGTTTAGATGGATTTGGATCCAATAAGAGATGAGTATTGGTTTTGGGTTCAAAAATTCAATAGGAGATAATTAAATAGAATAGGCTTATAAAACATACATATATATATATATATACATATACATTAAATCATGAACAATTAAAACTAATAGTAATAAAAATAATAATAACAATATCAACAAAAATAATAATACTAATAACAATGATAATAACCAAATTGGATTTTCAATAAATAATCAAAGATAACAATAATAAAATAAAACTACAAATCATATTAGTACAACAAAAATAATAATAATAATAGCAATGACAATAATAATAATAGTAACGATAACAATAATATGAATACAATAATAAGATTCGAGTTTAGTTGATTCATAAGAATCAAAATCGAAATAACATAATAGATTTGGACTAAATTATAAATAGTCGATCATTTGAAAATGACAAATAAGGTTGAAATATTCCATTATTCGAAAATAAATATAATTGTTCAAGAAAATATTCTAAATGTAAAGTTCAAGCCGAATTTAACAAATACTAAATTTATAAATTTTAAATACACAAAAATACGTATTTACGAAAACAGGGGTTACACTCCCCTAGAGTCATACAAAGCCCTTCCCAACTTCATGAAGGCAAAGATGTTGCGGGACTATTTTGATCATGAAGAAGGGTGATTCTTCAACTGACTTTTGAAGAGAAACTGTAGATCTCCGAGTCAGCTTCGAAATGGGGGGTTACACGCCCCAATCTGACCTCTATAGCACCGGGAACGTCAGTTACAATACAGTTGCGCCGAAGCCTCCTTGGCCTTCGGTAGCTCTCGCCGAGCATTCTTGCCACCCACGTCGAAACGAGAGAAAACAGCGTTGACTGGTCAACGGTCAACGGTCAAATTCTCCACGTGTCGCTCTCTCGAAGTGTCTCTCGACTTCGGCAAGTGGCTCCGAGCATTCTTGTCGTCGACGTCAAAGTGAGGAAAAAACTGCCTCCCGATGCGAGCTCGATCGTGATCAATGGATGTAATTAAAGCAAAAAAGAGAAAGTCAACAATCAATGTTGACTGAGTCAACGTTCAACCATTGACTGCCACGTGTCAAGCAGTCGAAGCCTCTCTTGGGTTCGGAAACTCGATCCGAGCATTCTTGCTACCGACCCTGAAATGAGAGAAACTCTGCCTCAAGATTCGCGCTCAAATCTAGATCGACGACTCAGATTCGCACAACAACAAAAAATTACTAAAGGGTTAACGGGTCGGGTTCGGACCCGTTAGAGAACCAAACCCGCAACCCCTACTCTCCTTCTTCTACTTCGAGAATGGGCGCCAAACCAAAAAAAAACTACATCGTCAACCTCAAGCTCCCTCCTCCGCCCAACTCTGAACTCCATTGTCGAGCCGCCTTCTTCCTCGACCACCGCGAGCCTCACCCTCTTCAACTCCACCAGTGCTTGTCACCCCGTCGACCACCTCTCTCCCGTGGGGTCCAGCTCGACCAAAACCCCCTCGTCGAGCTCCGAACCCATCACCTCAAAATCGCTGCCGAGCTCTCTCGTCAACCTCCCTCGCTCGAAGAAGCCACACCATGCTTCTTCCCTGTCTTCCCATTCGCGAGCATCGACCTCCAAGCTCTGCCTCAACGCCTCGTCGAGCCCCCTTCTAGTGTTGAGCTCACCACTGCCATTAACGAGCTCCAGCTGTCTCCTCGCCTCCGAGCTCTATCTCCTCCATTCACGGCCAAGCTCCAGCTTTCTCCTCGCCTCCGAGCTCTATCTCCTCCATTCACGACCGAGCTCCTCACTCCGAGCTCCCCTCTACTATTGAGCTCACCACTGCCACGTACAGCTCTAGCTCTCTCCTCGCCGACCTTCTCCATTGCTAAGCTCGCCATCGCCGAGCTCCAATGGCGAGCTCCCCTCCGCTGCGAGCTCCAACGTCGACCTCCTTCACCACTTCAAGCTGCAGAGCTCCGCCAAGCTCTCCTCCGCCATCGCAGAACTCCGTCGAGCTCTCTCTCCCAAAGCTTTGAGCTCCTCGTCGCCAACCATGCTAATCATCTCCCCCGTTGAGCTCCTTCCTCGTCGCCGAGCTCAACTCTCGACCCAATGAGCTCCGCCGAAGCTCTCCTCTACACTGGCGTCGAGCTCAACCCTTCGACGAGCTCCTTCGAAAGAGCTCCAACGCGGCTCTCCCCTACACTGGCGTCGAGCTTAACCCCCCGTCGATCTCCCTCGAAAGATCCCATGGAGTCGAAGGAAGAAGGCGTGGTTGGAGAAGAGTGCAGAGGTCGGAAGAAGGCAAGGAAAGAAGGAAGAAGAAAAAAAATCCGAACCCTGATGGCACCACGTGTTAGCGATCCATGGGGTCAGCGGCGCGATTCGAGCACTCTTGCCACCGACGTCTAAATGGAAAAAAAATGCCTCCTCGCGATGCGTGCTCGCTTGATCGTGTCAACACACAGGATTGCACCACATCACCAGGTAAATATTTATTTATTTATTTATTTGTTTAATTAATTTTTAAAAAAATCCGAATAATTAATTAAAGATCGGAAAAAAATTAATTAAAAATTCTAAAAATAATTATTAAATCGGAAAATAATTTTAAAATTCTGAAAATAATAATTAGAATAATTAATTAAAATTTTCGATAATTAATTATTTAAATTTGGAAATTGAATAATTTTTTTAAAAATGATTAAAAATTGGAAAAAAAAACAAAAAAATGTGGAAAAATCACAAAAATCCAGAAAATTCTACAAATAATTTGGGTATTTTATAAGCTAAAAAAGACACCGTTACACCCCAAGCGAGATCTAAACGTTCCTGAGAACTCCGATAAAATCCCGTATGCCATAAAAACAAGAAAACTACTCCTCAAAGGCTGTCAAACTCAGTCTTCGAAAGTAGGGGGCTCGTGATATGGCTAAAATGGGGTTAAATCGGGCACGAATCTCAAAGCTTTCAAGGATAAAACGGTAATTTTCACTAATCTTCAAAGCCCAATAACTCAAAACGGATCTATCCTACTGGGTCAAGGTGAAAACCCATTACAAACCAACCCAGGTTATTTAAAGAGTAATTCAAATTCGTAATTATCTCTTAGAGGCGGTTTTAACCGAATCTCTCATCATGAAACGGTTTAAACTCTACATCTTATCCAAAAACACTGGGACATAGGGATAAATGATTATCTCTAAACTGTCTCTAAAGGCGACTATAAATACCCCTCTCCCCCACCATAAGAAAGGTAATTGATATTTTTCCACATAAAGGCTCTTTCATAATCTTCCTGATTACTGACTTGAGCGTCGGAGGGTTCGTCGTCAGGATCTATCCCGGTGTATCGAACTTTTTGCAGGTCAACAACAGTGGCAAGAAACCAGTCAAACGCCGGTGAAAATCAACAGATTTGCCTTATTTGTTTCCAAAAGAATCCACAAATATATATATGTTTGCTCTCACACCAAAATCAATAGCAATAGTTACTATGACTAAAGTGGTGGCTTCACATAATCTAACGATGGCTAGTTATTGATGACTTTGTTTCCCAACAAAGTAATGAAGACACCTCAACAAATGGCCAGATTTAGTTCCTAGCCTTTATGAGGGAACAATGCAATAAATAATGAGTCAGGGAGAATCAATGCAATATTGAGAACTCCACTAAACAAACAATTATCACAATGAAAAACTTTCATTGAGATTATACTAAATTCATTTGAATTTCACTTTTGCAATTGGATTATAATTTCACTTTTGCAATTAGATTATATATCCAACCCCCCACCAAAAAAAATGATATTCAAATAAAGAAAGTTGGTTAAATAGATAAATCACATAAATATGTTAAAGAAAGTTATAGTTGAGCATCTTATACTATAACATTCAGCCGCCTTGAACTTACACCTAGTAACAATTACTTTATCCTGAGGAAACTATAGTGGAGTATGTCGGGAACTAGGTTCCTTGGCCAGGTCTCCGTAAAAGTACACATAGTATGGAGTATTTGTAGGTCTCAAGGGCTGGCATTATTATGGTCATGTGCTCGGTACCACTCATGAGAGTTCTAGGGAGCAACCCTAATCACACGGTCGCGACCTCATGACAACTCTCACGTAGGTAAGTCCTCAAGAGGTGCAATGTATAACACCTTACAGAAATTCTGCCTTCAGACATATTAAGAGCATGAAACTCATCAAATAATATCCACACATATGAGCACTATATCTATAACCCTCTGTTCCAATTGTACGTATTTTATAATGTAAAAATTTTATATTATCAATAAATTTTTAATTTTTTCCTTCTCTTTGGACTCTTTATCGAGCATTATTTCATTCTTATTAGAACTTAAATATTTTTCTGAACCATTCTAAATTTTTGTGAACTTTTCCATTGGAGTTTAAATTTAAACCCAGATTAATCCTAATCCTAATCATAATCCTAATCCAATAGAAATCCCAACTACATTTTCGGCTCATAAATACTGTCCTCTTCCCGGCCTTCCTTCTCATCCTAACCTAACCCAAAGTAACACTCCACCTCCCTACACCCTAACCTACATTTTATATATATATATATATATATATATATATATATATAATACGAAATTTGACGAAATTGTCAAAGAAATGTGGACTATATGCTACAAAATAAGGCAAAAAAATGAAATGCGAAATTTCACGAAAACGGTCGAAAACTGTGGACTATAGGCCACCAATAAGGCAAAAACATAACAGGTTCACGAAGCAAGTTCGTGAATACTAACAGGTTCATGACCCACACACTGGATTCATGAATATAATAGGTTCATGAGCCAAGTAACTGACTCCATGAATACATCAAGTGCAACAGGTTCATGAACCGAGTACTGGAAAACACGAGTCCCCTTCCGAGTACACTTACCTATATTGTCCACTACTATGGTCTTTCCCTTAAACCCCGGCTTGTTATATTTATTAATTTTTATCAAGCAAGCATACATGTGTGCGAAACAAGTCAAGAAATCATAGTTAAATTAATTCGCAAACTAAAGGTGTGCAGCAGTTTTATGAATCTGCGTCTACCGACATAGCTGCAGTAAAACTGCAATAACTCCTAGACCGTAACTCCAAATTCAAAAATTTCGGAGGCTATCGATATCTTGACATCTAGAGCTACATTTTCTATTCAGGGCTCGGGTTCAGATTCTAATGTTAAATGGGTCGAAAAAACAAAAGAAGATTTAGGACAGCAACATGTGGGAAATTTGTTATTAGGCGTCTAAGTTATTGTGTGATATAAATACATGATATTGGTTATCAAAACTGCAAGTAATGATTATTTTCCAAGTTAAATGGTTGCAAGTTCATCAAATACAAAATATAACATGTGTCTACAAATATAGGGCTCCTTAATTCACGTGTCCATATGTTCAGGGGTAAAAGAGTCTAAGTAATTATAATTTAACACAATAAAATTTTTGTGACTCTTAGAGCATCCACAGTCGTTTTTCTCATATGGTATAAAATGGCAGCTACAGTAATAGCAAATTGGTTGGTTTGTAACCACTCACCCCAACGCTGCAGTCGTCGTTTGCTATATTGTTTCTCATTTTTTAGAGAGACGGTATATGATACACCATCCGATCGTTTCAAATAAATTTAAAAAAGTTAATTACTTATTAACTATTAAACTATATTAATTAACTAAATTAAATAATATAAAAATAACTAAACCTAATTAATATACTAACTAAACCTAATTAAGGATACTAACTACTCCTAAATTTGGGGCTGCACAGCATTAATGGTGTGCATTTATGGCAGCATTTCATGGACGGGGTATCATACCCCATCCGGGGTATGTGTCCCCGTCCCAACCTTTTTTTTTTTTTCCTATCGCTCAATCGTGGCCGTTCGTTTTATTAAAAAAAAATTTAAAACAAATAAAAAAAAGGGAGAGACGGGGTTTGATACCCCGTCCGGGGTTTCATTCCCCGTCCGACCTTTTAAAAAAAAATTTAATAAAATAGGAGAGACGGTATATGTTGTCCCGTCCGAATCGATTAAAAAATTATTAAATCGGAGAGACGGGGAATCATACCCCGTCTTTTATAATTTGAGAAAGCACATTTCGTTTCTCATATTTGAGAAATGAGAATAGAAGGTTTGCTAAAAAATGGATAAATGAGAAACGACTGCAGGGGTGGTTTGCTATTTCGTTTGCTATAATTTGAGAAAATGGCATATATAGCAAACGACTGTGGATGCTCTTAGAATCATAAAATTTTGGAGGTTTAATATTGTTCAACAACGTTAGTCAAGGAGGAGTCACAATTCTAACTATTTGTAGTATTTTTCAAGGGATGCTTGTACTAGAACAAATAAATTGTACAAGGAATACTTGCCTTAATTGACGACGCTTAGATTCACTTGCTGAAGAAGTTGGATATATATATATATATATATATATATATATATATATATATATATATATATATATATATATATATATATACCCCACCTCAATACCTCTTCTCCTTCTTCTTGTACTTCTTTTTTTCTCTGAAACCCAAGCCCCTTTTGCCATCCTCTTCCTCTGCCGTCTTTAACCTGAGAACCCCAGCGCCACCTGCTCCTCACGCTGCCACCACCTCCAGCTCATCTCGAGCTCCACTGACGATAACCTCCACTCTTTTCCGCAACCACTCACCCCAACCACATCGCCAAACACCGCAGCACCACCCTCCTTCCTCGCAACCACTCGAGCCACCTGAGCTGCACCATCTCCAAGCTCTGACCACCTCTCCATCGCCGTACCTCCATCCCCGACCCTGTCTCTTGCTTTATCACCTTTCCACCAGTCCATCACCACTGAACGACAGCTACGCAACCCCTTTTCATCACACTCGCAGCAAGCCCTAGAGCTCCACCTTCTTCGCTGCAACCCACTGTGCCTCACTGTCACCGTCAACAACACCCCACATCGCCATCATCACTGCCACCGCAATACCTCCAGCACTATCACCGACCGTTTTCATCTTCTTCAACTGAGCTCCTATTGCTGCCTCGCCACCACACACAACCCCTCTCCTTCACCTTCTCCCACCACCGCAGCACTCCTTGCTGCACCCTGCACAACATGAATACCACGATCACCCGCACCACCACCATTGCAACCTTCGATAACCCTCTTCTTCTCCACATCTATCACAACACCGTGCACCATAGCCTATGTGCCTTCGAGACCGACCTCCCTGAACCGCACCTCACTCCCTCAGCCTGTGCGCCACCATCCCGACCTCCACCGTAGCCCCCCTGCTGCACCGAACCTAAACTCGAGCTCTTCACTGCAACCCAAAGTCGAACCCAAAGCTAAACTCGAAACTCGAACTCCAATTACTCACTATTGTAGTTCCCGTTGTTGCTGCCCTGTTCGTTGTTGTTGTCATTCTTGTTGCCGATGTCGCTTCTTTCTCTTCCCGTGGTTCTCACACGTTAATAAAAATAAAGGTAAGCATTTTCTTAAAATCTTAGCAAGTAGCCTAGTTATCATCATATTTCCTTATCTAGTTACTTATTCCATGCTATTGAACCGTTCACGCACTTCGAATCGTGTTATCGAATATCGAATAACTCTATGCTGTCATTTTCTGAATTATTACACGGAATTCGACCTAGTTCCCGATATTGAATCCAAGAACTTTGTACATATGAATTTTAGCCCTCTGGTACAGTAGTGTCTTGCTGTCCAGAACTAAAAGTTTCGTTGTTTTGATTATTATGAGTTGTTTTTATCAATTGTTGTAAGTACTACTTCATCTTAGACTTATCCTTTGTTCATGCCATGTCTTTAGCTTGTTGTATTCGTTCACACTTGTTGTTAATAATGAAAAGAAATCAAGCCAGAGTTTTTAAGGAAAAAGACCGAGTAGTGGACAGTATAGAAATGCATATTCGGAGGGAACTCATTTTTCCCACTGTTTACTGTGGTACCTACTGTTTATCTCTAGATGCATAAGGGCATGATCCATGACACAGTTTGTTGTTATTACTGTTATTGTTTGTCTAAATATACTGCCATATAGAAGTTCCACTACGAAGTCTTAAAACGAAATTGTTTGCTGTAGCAACCATGTGATATAATTTGGGACGCATGAAGTGCTACCTAGTTAGTAATGAACATTTGACATAAGAATAACTATTTACATTTTCACATCCTGTTACTGTTGATTTACTGTTACTGTTGACCCTTACTGTTACTGTTACTCCGTTGTTTACTGCCATCTTTAGACTGTTATATTTACTACTTCTCCACGTTAGTATTTCCTGTCTAGTTAGTCCCCCCCCCCCAAATTTTCTTACTTGTACTGCTTGCGTCCCGGACTTGCATCTAACGGGCGTTATGTTTTCTTGTTTTCCTATTTTTCTTTGTAATTGCCATATGAGCAAATTTCGCTGATCAATTGCCTATTGGAGTTGGCGAGCAAAATTTTTGAGTTGTGCAATTGGAATCATTTGCTTAAAATATTTTGATGAACAATTTATATTTATGAACTGTATTGAGGCTTGCAGTCCCAGGATTATTATTTTGTTTTAGATCTTGTATTTATTGGGGTATTTATTATTGTTACTTGTTACTTGATGCCTGAGTACACGGCCCTATAAAAATCCACCACTAGGCCTAAACGTAATTTGTATGAATATAGCAACCATGTGGTTAAAACCTGGGATGCATGAAGTGCTACCTAGTTAGGACTAGATACAAGATTTGAACATGATGCTCGATTACTTGACACTTGCTACTTACTACTCGTTACATGATACATGATCACTTGACACTTGCTACTTGCTACTCGTTACATGATACATGATCACTTGACACTTGCTACTTGCTACTTGTGCATGATACTTGATACTTGACGCTTGTTACTGTTACTCGTTACATGATACTTGTTTACTTGACACTTGTTACATGCCACTTGCATCCGTTCATCTTGCTATGCTAGTTGTTTCTGTTCTTGATTTAGAGTTAGTTCTCTATTTTGTTGTTACATCCTTTCCATGCTATACTTGCTTCTGTTGTTACTCTATTCTTGTTTATCTTTCCTGTACTTGTGCTTGCACTACAAGCGGCCCGTAACTTGCATTGATGGGCATTTTGTTTCTCTTTCCTTTTCCTGCAATTTATTAAATTGCAGATTTTGGAGATCAGCTGCCTGATGGAGTAGGTGTTCTGAGATTTTAGATGCTGGAGTTCTTGCTATTATTATTATTACCTGTTGCTTAATTTGAATAAATATAACTACTACTTGGATTATTTGTATTGGGCAGTATGACCCAGGATTATTGACTTGTTTTCAGATTTGGTTTATTCATGTAAATTCTTGTTGGTATATTGATTTATTTATGCATGCACGGTTGATTTCTCCTTGTTATCTCCTGTTTATTTATGTGAAATGTTGTAAAGATCCTGATAGCTTAAGGATGATGAAAATCGTTCGCTGGACTTAGTCGCGTATCTGTATTCCGTATCACCTTTTTTGGGAAGCGGGGTGTGACAAGTTTTTTAGTGGTATTAGAACCTAGGTTTAGTTAATATATTAGTTTGACTGATATATTAGACAAACTTAGCTCGATCTGGGGTTTAACTCAACTGTACATAGACCATGCATACATGCATGAATATAATCAACTTTGATCTGGATGCTAATTATTTTTGATTTTGTGCAGACCATGGCTCGCAGAGGTTCCACTTCCCGCCCTCAGGAAGATCATCCCGAGCTTGAAGCCATTACCAATGTGTTGGAACGGTTGATTAATATGCAGCAAAACCACAATAACCTTGTAATGGCTGCCTTGGAAGCTGCCTGGGTTCTGCCTCCTGTTGTGCCTATGCAGGCAGCTATTCCTCCTCATCCGGGTACGGTTACCTTTCATGAGGCTGCATCCTGATAGATTCTCTGGCACTAAGACGCCTTTGGAGGCAGAACAGTGGCTGATCTGGACAGAGCAGTTGCTTTTGGCAGCAAGAGTTACCGATGCTAATAGAGTGGATGTGGTGACCATCCAGCTGGTGGATCTGGCTCACATGTGGTGGAGGTCTGAGTCTGAAAAGCTCGTGCGGCCTATTGCTTGGGCCACGTTCACTAGGAGCTTCTTGGAGAAGTTCTTCCCTAGCAACACTCGAGTTGGAATGGAGCAATAGTTCTTGGCTCTGAAACAGGTTGGTCGTTATTCTATTATTGGAATTTTGTTACATATTGTCCATACAATATTGTAACATGAGACTTTCTTGAAACAGGGGTACAGGTCTGTGGATGAGTATGCAACAGAATTTACCAGACTTAGCCACTTCACAGCCGTTCTTATGGTGAACGAAGAGGACAGGGCTCGTAGATTCATGCTGGGACTTGAGCGAGATATTCGGGTGTAGCTCATCTCCTTTCGCTTGCGTACTTATGCTGAGGCTCTTGAGGTAGCTTGAGCTCAGGAGCAGGCTCGTGGCAGGTTGACTCCTCCCTGGCGGACTATTCCACACTCTGTTGTTGCTAAGCCTTCTGGTGGGCCAATTCGGAGGCCTGTCCAAGCCCATCCTATCAGGGGAGCTTCTTACTCTTCTGTCGCTCCTCGGAGAGAGGGATTCTGCAATTTTTGCCAGATGATCGGGCATGTGCGCAGAGACTGCAGGAGTGCCAATCGCCGTTGTTTTGGTTGTGGTGCTGCTGACCATTCAATGCGGGATTGCCTGCAGCAGCAGTGGGTGATGGCTTTTTCAGCCGGGGGTCCAGTTCAGCAGGCGGCCTAAGCTCGTGGTCCAGTCAGGCCACCGCTTCCTCCTAAGCGCCAGATTGTAGGTCAGAGGATCTCTGCCCTCAGGAGAGGTGAGGCTTTCAACCTGACTACTGCTGATGCTGAGATAGTAGAGGGTATTGTTGTAGGTATATTTTTGCATTTTGTTGTTTTTGTTGTTTCCCTTTTGCTTCTTTCATTTATCTTGCATTATTCTTTCATATTATCTTTCTGCATTGTGTTTTCCTCACCCTTGATCATCAATTTCTTTTCTCTTATTTTGATTCTATCTTAGGTATTGTCCTTGTTTGTTCTTTTCCTACTTATGTACTCTTTGATTCCGGGGCAACCCATTCCTTTGTCTTCTCTCGTTTTGTGACTCGTCATTAGTTGGAATGCAGCATTATGTCAGAGGCTTGGAACATTGTGACAGGTGGCGGTGATTTCATTTGTTTCCGGGAGTGCAAGCATAGTCCCGTAGTTATTGGCGGCACAGATTTCAAGGCCAACCTGAATGTAATTGGGAATTCAGAATTCAATGTCATTCTCGGTATGGATTGGTTAGGTGAGCCTCACGCCATCATTGATTGTCATGCCAAGAAAGTTGTATTTCGAATCCTAGGCCGCACAAAGTTTGATTTCCATGATGGGGTAATGCCCCTTGGCCGAGCTAAGACTGCAGTTGATCAGGAGACTTGTGCAATGGAATTGCATTTAGGCTGTAAGGCTGCGCCTCTAGTAATGCGGGAATTCCTAGATGTTTTTCCAGAGGAGCTTCCTGGCTTATCCCCTGATAGGGATGTGGAGTTCGGTATTGAAGTTTAGCCTAGTACGATGCCGATATCGAAAAGTCCCTACAGGATGGCACCAGTTGAGTTAGCATAGCTTAAGGTACAGATTCTGGAGTTGCTTGATTTGGGGTTCATCAAACCCAGTGTTTCGCCGTGGGGTGCTCCGGTTCTTTTTGTCAACAAGAAGGATGGTAGTCGTCGACTATGCATTGATTATCGGGAACTAAACAGTGTTCCTATGAAGAACCGGTATCCGCTGCCCAAGATTGATGACTTATTTGATCAGTTGAGCGGATCAGCTGTTTTCTCGAAGTTGGATCTTCGTTTTGGGTATCATCAGGTCAAAGTGAAGACAAATGATGTGCAGAAGACTGCATTCAGGACCAGATATGGGCACTATGAGTATCTTGTGATACCGTTTGGGGTCACGAATGCACCAACTGTATTTATGAGTCTGATGAATAGGATTTTTTCCCCGTTCCTGGATAGATTTTTGTTGGTATTCATTGATGACATTCTGGTGTATTCTCGGAACTGGGAGGATCATGCTGAGCATCTTAGGTTGGTTCTGCAGACCTTGAGGGAGAATCAGCTCTATGGAAAACTTAGCAAGTGTGAGTTTTGGCTCGATAAAGTTACTTTCTTGGGGCACATTATCTTGGGCGATGGTATTTTAGTGGATCCGTCCAAGGTTGAAGCTGTGAAGGATTGGCCAGTTTCCAAGTCAGTTTCAGAGGTGAGGAGTTTCCTTGGTCTAGCAGGCTATTATAAGAAATTCGTTCAAGATTTTTCGAATGTAGCAGGACCGTTGACTAAGCTGACTGGGAATGATCAGAAGTTCTGTTGGTCTGAGGCTTGCAGTGAGGCTTTTGCTGAGTTGAAGAGCAGGTTGACATCAGCATCAGTGTAGACTATTCCAGATGGTTCAAGCAGAATTGTAGTTCACTGTGATGCTTCGGGTAAGGATCTTGGAGCAGTTCTGATGCAAAAAGGCCAACTTGTTGCTTATGCATCGAGCCAGTTGAGGCCGTATGAGATGAACTATCCGACTCATGACTTGGAGTTAGCGGCAGTAATCTTTGCTTTGAAGCTATGGAGACACTACTTCGTGGGGACCGAGTGGAGATCTTTACAGACCACAAAAGTCTCAAGCACGTCTTCACCCAGAAGGAATTGAACATGAAGAAAAGGCGTTGGTTGGAGCTTATGGTCGATTATGACATCATTTTGTAATACCATCCTAGTAGAGCGAACTTGGTGAGACCGGCAGCTTTGTTCCTGACTCAGCAGAGAGATTTGGTTGAGCAGATGCGGAGGTTGGAGTTAGATGTGTTGTTGCCGTGTTCAGATCAGAGTTGTTTGGTGCTTCAGCTTTAGTCGTCTCTTGTTGATCAGATCAAAGGGGCTCAGGCTGGTGATAAACAGTTGTAGGGTTTTAGAGCAGAGGTTCAGGCTGGTTCCAGAACGAATATGGTTATTCATGCTTATAGATTGCTTCATTTTGGGTCCAGGTTGTGTGTCCCGAAGGGTGAAGTTCGTCAGAGGTTGCTTGAGGAAGCCCACCAGTCATCGTATTCTATTCATCCTGGAGGTACTAGGATGTACCGGGACTTGAAGCTTCATTTCTGGTGGTATGGTATGAAGATGGCCGTAGCTCGGTTTGTGTTTCAGTATTTGATCTGCTAGCAGGTGAAGGCAGAGCATCAGAGAACCGCCAGACTTCTTCAACCACTTCCCATTTCGGAGTGGAAGTGGGAACACATCACTATGGATTTTGTGACTGCTTTGCCAAGGAGTCCTAAGGGTTACAATGCCATTTTGGTGATTGTTGACCGACTGACGAAGAGTGCTCACTTCATTCCCTTCCAAGTCAGACAGTCTACTGAGAGCCTAGCTGAGAAGTAAATGCAAGAGATTGTTAGACTTCATGGGGTTCCAGTCAGTATTGTATCCGATAGGGATACGAGATTCAGGTCTCAGTTCTGAGAGAGTCTTCAGAGTAGTTTGGAGAGTAAATTGAAGTACAGTACAACTTTTCATCCCCAGACTGATGGACAGTCAGAGAGGACCATCTAGACTTTCGAGGACATTTTGTGGTCCTGTATGTTACAGTTTGGTGGATCATGGGAGGACCATTTGCATCTCGTAGAGTTCTCGTACAATAACAGCTTTCAGGCAAGTCTTAAAGCTTCACCGTTTGAGGCACGTTATGGGCGGAAGTGCAGATCACCAGTGTGCTGAGATGACATTGGTGAGAGGAAGTTGTTGAGTCCGGAGTTGATCACCAGGACAGTTGATGGGGTGACTCAGATCAGAAAGCATCTTCAGGCAGCTCAGGATAGGCAAGGCGATGGGCTGATGTCCATCGGAGAGCTTTGGAGTTTGAGGTTAGTGACCATGTTTTCCTAAAGGTATCGCCTTGGCGAGGTGTCATTCGGTTTGGTGGTAGGAGCAAGCTCAGCCCTAGGTATATTGGACCGTTGATATTGTGGAGCGAGTAGGCAAGGTGGCATATCGTCTTGCATTGCCGCCAGGTTTATCAGGAGTACACGATGTTTTCCATGTCTCACAACTCAGGAGATATATCTGCGATGAGAGCAACGTGATCGACTATTCTGAGTTGACCGTGCAGCCGGATTTGACTTGTGAGATTTCGCCAGTTGCTATTTTGGATCGGTGGTAGAAAGTGCTTAAGAATAAGGTCATCAAGCTAGTTCGTGTTTCTTGGAATCCTCACTCGCTGGGTGAGTCGACTTGGAAATTGGAGGAGGAGATTCAGCATAAGTTTCCTCATCTGTTTGAGTAGCTTTTTATTTTGTTCTTTCATTTTTCTTTTCGGGGTTACCCTATGTATCTCTTGTTTGAATGTCGAGGACGAAATTCTTGTTAGGTGGGTAGGATTTGTAACCCCTGTTTTCCATTTTTTTTTTTGCATTTTGGATGTATTTTTTTTCCCTTTTCGAGTATTTATTCATCTTATATCTCTTTTGAACCATGATCGAGCTTTTATTTATTTTTTTATTCTCATTTTTTTAAAATTGTTCATGCCCTATTTTAAATTACTCACTTTGTTTCCACCTCATTATTTTGGATCTTCCTATTTTATTTGGATCTAATTAAACCCAATAATCCTATTCAAAACCCTATTTCTTTTGGATCCATTATACCCAATTAAATCCTACTATATTTCTTAATGGATGTATACGCAATACCCATTACTATATACCCTTAACCCAATAACTCTAATACCCTTATGTATAAAACCATACTGTGCCTAATCCAATATCCAAAAATACACCAAACTCGCACCCGTTATAACCCTAAACCCTATCCCCACCTATATATAAATATGCATACCATGTACCTCCCGCACCCCGTCTCTAACCCTAGACGCCTGTTCATATTCCCCCTCTCATCTCCCTCCTGCTCATCTCTCTCTCTCCCGGACTCCCGTCGCTTCACCGCAGTGCCGCCCAGCACCCCAGTAGCGTTGTCTCCACCCCTACGTAGCGCTAGCCCTCTGAACCTCCACAGTGCTATCCCCTTGCGCTGTGCTCAGTCCTGACCGCAGCAGCAACCCCCCCCCCCAACGCAACCAGTAGCTATGCTGCCTCCTCCTGTCGCAGCAACCACAGCAGCCAACGCCTCCTTGCATCCCCCTGCTCCCTATCGCGACTGCAGTGATGTTTCCCTCGACCGCTATCCGTCGTCGTCTCTCCGTGGGTTGTCGTTGTTTGGCTCTTGTGTGCGGGTGTTGACGTGGTGTGTGCGTGTTGATCTTGAGTTGTGATCGTGTGCTCGTCGTTTGTTGTTCATCGTTCGTTCGTTAAATTCGTGCACCGTTTCTGTCGTCGACTATAAAATAAGTAACTTGTATTAATTTTGTTGCATATATAAGTATTAAATACCACCTGTAGTGTAGTTGTGTTCTAGAGACAATTCTTGTGCAAAATCCCTATTATATCTTGCCTCTATGTGTTGATCTGGCCGTAGTTGTCTCATTACACACACGACATGAAATAACTTAGAGATAATTAATTCTTGGTGTATACATGCATGTTGTTTGTATGATCTTGTATGCTTGATGTGTTAGTAATAGTATAACTTTTTGTAGACTCGCTAAACACCTTATACCATGTTGCTTGGACATCTAGTGTACCATATTTCGCATTTTGTTATGATTTGGATGAGTTCCATATGAACTAGTTGATTTTATCTTGAAGGAAATTTCTGTTTTTGCAGTTACTCCATCTTTGTTCAGTATTTTAGACCCTATTAAGGTTAGTATATGAAAATTATTTGTGAATATGAATTATAGAGAATTCAGTCTACTTTCCAAAATTTCTGATAGATCTCAGTTTCGATTTGTGAGTTGCAAGTTATCGTTGTTTTACTACAGAGGTGTAGAAAATTTACAGATTTGGTTTTATGTGAATTCTGGAGAGTAATTTATTTTTATACCAATGCTAAATGTAATATTTTGATCCAATATTTTGCTGATTACAACTAGACTTGATTGGGATTAACCCCTAATTTTTGTGGATTTAATTGATGACTTTTATAAACTATTCTATACTTGCAAACAACTACTATACTTGTAGAATTTTCATACTATTCAGTAAAGAAATATAATTTCGACCTGATTCTATTTGCTTTTTATAAAAACTTTGTGAATATGAATTGTAGCCTACTGTATCTAGTTTTTCACCCTTTTAACGGATTTGGATTTAGATTTATATTTTGTAATTTATTGCTGTTTTAATGCTGCTGTGTTTATAATTTCAGATTTACAAACTATGATACTAGACATACTAGGGAATACCCTAGATTTTTCTTGGATTTAATCAGTAAGTTTTTATACCGTTTTCCTGTTATGAATACAAACTTCTGAATTCTGGCTGAACATGTTTTCTGGATACAATTCTATTTTGAGACTTGTTTTTGTGAAATGCCATATGACTTCAATATATTTTCTGGATTCGGCCGGGAGTGTATTTTCCATATTTTCTGACGGGTCCAGGTTTGCATATGTGTGGCAACGGGAATCCCAGATTTAGTGCAGTACTGTCTTACTATCCTGAACTAGAATTTTTGTTGTCCTATCCTTTTATGTGTTGTCTTTCACCTGTACATGTTTATCTTCCGACCTAAAACTGTTACTTGTTCATGCCATGTTATTCTTGCTCTGTTTTGTACACGTACATGCCTGTTTGATAACAATAACAAATAACCATGTCGGGGTTAAGGGAAAGACCTTAGTAGTGGACAATATAGGTATGTGTACTCAGAAGGGGGATCGTGTTTTCCACTACTTGTTGCCATATTTCGTGATTACATGATTCATGTTTGTTATTACTATATAATGTCACGTTTCATGATTACATGATTCATGTTTGTTATTACTATATATTGCCATGTTTCATGACTACATTATTCATTCTTGTTATTACTATATGATGCCACGAGTTCACGATTACGTGATTCGTGCTTGTTACTTGTTACTTGACGCCTGAGTACACGGCCTTATATAAACCCACCACTAGGCATAAACGTAATTTGTATGAATGTAGCAACCATGTGGTAAAAACCTGTGACGCATGAAGTGCTACCTAGTTAGGACTATATACAAGACTTGAACATGATACTCGATTACTTGACACTTGCTACTTGCTACTCGTTACATGATACATGATCACTTGAAACTTGCTAATTGCTACTCGTTACATGATACATGATCACTTGACACTAACTACTTGCTACTTGTGCATGATACTTGATACTTGACGCTTGTTACTCATTACTCGTTACATGATACTTGTTTACTTGACACTTGTTACATGCCACTTGTATCCGTTCATCTTGCCATGCTAGTTGTTTCTGTTCTTGATTTAGAGTTAGTTTTCTATTTTGTTGTTACATTGTTTTCATGTTATACTTGCTTCCGCTGTTACTCTATTCTTTTTTATCTTTCCTGTACTTGTGCCTGCACTACAAGCGACGCATAACTTGCATTGACGGGCATTTTGTTTCTGTTTACTTTTTCTGCAATTTATTAAATTACAAATTTTGGAGATCAGCTGCCCGATGAAGTAGGTGATCTGAGATTTTAGATGCTGGAGTTATTGCTATTTTTATTATTATCTGTTGCTTAATTTGAATAAATGTATATGCTACTTGGATTATTTGCATTGGGCAGTATGACCCAGGATTATTGACTTGTTTTCAGATTTGGTTTATTTGAGAATTATTAAATTTTGTTTCAAGTAAATTTCTGTTGGTATATTGATTCATTTATGAATGCGCGGTTGATTTCTCCTTATTATCTCCTGTTGATTTCTGTAAAATGTTGTAAATATACTGACAGCTTATGGATGATGGAAATCATTCGCTGGACTTAGTCGCCTATCCGTATTCCGTATTTCCTTTTTGGGAAGCGGGGTGTGACAGTATCCAACGCCTACTCACTCGAAAAATGATAAATTAATTTTGTAAACGCATAAAATTCGTTCTTTACAGATTAGCGCAACAACAGTTTTTCTCTGAAAATTTAGACGTTACAGTACAAAAACATCAATAACTCACAATCTATGCATCCGTTTACAAAATCGTAAGATGTTATGGATTTTACACTCAAAGTGCTACAAGATGCATATATAAAACACTAACTTTGGTTTCTAAAACTGGGTCGAAACCTCAGTACAAAGCTAGACAATTTATTAGGCTTAAACTATAAAAACGTTTCCAAGTTAATCATATCATAATTTTACACAATTAATTAACAACACATAATGTAACAACAATAAATGCATAATCTAAGCATGAATACTCAATTTGTAAAGATTCTCTAGCATGTTACTACAAAAGTAAATTAGAAAGTTGGAGAAACACCCACTTAATCGTTTCGATTGGCTCGAGTTGGTGTAGCTATTACGATGTCGATTCCTCATGCACATAGAAACTACGCAACTCGTCATTGTGCTCCACTTCGTGCTACGTTTCCGGCAAGCGTAGAAGAAGAAGAAGGCCGTAGGAGATAAGGTGGTGTGGTAGTGTGGTGTATTGGAGTTGGAGTTGGAGTTTGAATGAGAAGGAGATTTGGGTCGAAGGTGAGAGAGCTCCAGGATGGAGCTCGGGTTGTTTGATGGAGGCAATGGTGTGCGGGCTGCTGGGGGTGGTGGTGTAACAGCCCGAATTCCAAAGACATGTAATTCATAGCACATCAGGATCTTTTACTTCAAATTCGTACAAATTTACAAGGAATTTAAAACTTTTATTTACAATTTGTTCTTTACAGCATCACATCGGAATTAAATGAATACAATTTAATCTACAATAATGAAAATTCTTCAATCTTGTAATCAACTCATCATAGTGACTTCAAGCTCATGCCAACTCCAAACCTGCATCTGAAAAAGTGTGAGTATGTTAGTTGCATACAACTGACGCAATGCTATAATATAACGATTATTCTACTTTAGCAAACACAAACTTGAATGCAGATAGGAAAAGTGACTATCCTAAACATATCAGTGTATGATATGACCTAATGCCTAATGCAGACATTCACACTACGATGAAGACGATGGAAACACTTGGGGTGATTGAGTGGGAAGTTCGGATGAGGGTAAAAGAGCAGTGAATCGCGGACCATCACCGACCTCTTCAAGTGAGGTACGACATGGATGGAGGATTTCTCTCGCTAACTTCTTGCAAGCCTTTGAAGCGTTGCTCTTCAACACATGAGCACATTTCCTCACAAATATCCCATGTATTGTCAATCTACAATAACAACCAAATAAATTAGTAGTAAACCAAACTTTATTCAACAAATACAAGTGAAATGTGTAAAATAAATATAAATTTATATTTGTTAATCATAACAAAATTTTACCATTAGTCGGTACGAGGAAATTTTGGGTTGATACATTGGTTGCGACGTGGAATGTGCCGGTGGTGGTTCTACTTGGTGCCTAGAAACTGGCATTTGGATACCCACGAGGATATCCGATCTTGGAGCAATATTCAACAGTGTAATCTGTTAATTTTTTTTATCGTAAATATTTGTTGGTATGATTAGCTAGACTTGATATTTTTCTTTATTGTCACTGGTGCTCTCTCCACTGTGGTAAATGAACAGCTTAGGACACAAACTTGGGTTTCCTCTAATTGTTATTTTAGTGAACCTGACGATCCTTTCCAAGCTTAGGACAAAAATTCATGATTACTTTAGTGAACCTGCACATTTATGTTATAAAAATATCAATAAACATATTATGTTTGACTTTGTAAGCAGAGGTCTCCACGTCAACTTTCAAACGAGTATCTTACATTGAGACGTTTATTATGATTGTTTTAGTTATATATGAGCCTCTAATTGTGAACTACATTTAGTATTTAGTAATAGCGCGCACTAGGTATCTTTTATCCTAATAAAAGCATTTAGTGTTTTAGTTATGGAGAAGTATTTAATTAAAGAGTAGTATCTTATAGTATTTCAGAAGCATTCATTTCAAAAGATCAATAATTGCACATGTACTAGAAGTTAGGTCTGATATCACGAATTGTCTGTATATGATGTGGGTATTTTTTCCGATCTTAATCATGTCTTTGTAGTCCCAGAAAAAAACATTAAATTTGATTATACATGTGTCTATAACAAATAAAAGAAGAACTCAGTTCTTCTACAGATTTGTGTTGTATGACTTTAGTGACGTAGATAACTATCTGTTAGGAAAGAGATCGGTCATACCTTCGGACTCCAGAACCTCCCTGAGAACCCAAGAGAATTATACGGAAAATTAAACAACGAAGTTAATATAAATTAAAGAGTAACAAGGTATCTTGTTGGGTTTGGTTGTTTGTCTTTTTATTTAAGTGTAGGATCTTTAATTTTGGATAGCTCTAACAGTGTTCCAGATTGGTTGATTTGTGAGAAGCGGGGAAATCTAGGTTTGGATTAGGGACTGATTAAATGGAATGAATTGGATTAAAAGTCGCTCTTTAATATCTTTTTTTTTTTGGGTTAGTACCTTTCTTTTCATACAAATAATTATTCAGGCACTACTTAGCTATATATAGAGATTAAAGCTTATATCTTTCTTGCTTGAGAATATCAGAACTGTTTATTTGAAATAGTATTTGTTGATATTAATTTATACATTGGCGAACATTTGATTGATTTTTCTTGATTTGCAGTTATGTTTTATATGGTGGTCATATATTCAGTTGGCCAGTACTTAAGTTCATTTTTTCCCTGTAGAGCACTTTTTTTCTGGGTACGCTTTGGCAGGGTTGTGTTGGAGTTCATGTTATCGTGTTCCTGTGCTGGTATTAAAGTTTGTCGCTCTTCTGTTATTGTTTTCTCGCGTTTTGTTATATGACATTTTGTTTACTTGATCACTCTTGTAGGAAAGTGGGGAGGAGGGACTTGGGTATGGTAATCACTTGGGATAGGGAGTTCACTAGAGTTATTTTGCATTGTATGTATCGTGATAGTGATCAACGAAGATATGAATTGTCAGCTGACATTATGGGAGAAGGTTTAACATATTAATTTGTTAAATATTAGAATTGAAAAGCAGATACTTACACGTATTAAAGTCGAAAGGCTATAAAAAATAGTGATGGTTCAATCAAAAGCAAGAAGACCTTGAGACATGAGTTGCATTAAGAATATAGTAGCTCTTACATGGGTTGAACCTAACGTGCCTGTAGATATGACCAATTACTAGAAACATGCAATAATTCCAAAACGTTACCTCATTTTAATGTTGACAGACTTGGTCTCGGGTTATTCTTTTGAGCTGAACTGTCTGATGGTCGTTTGAAAAATTCTTAAGCTGTATAACAAATTCGTTAAAAATTATTAACTTCGAAAGCCTTTTCTTACATCTAGTTGGAAGAACTAATTATTTTTAAGTAACATTTGTTTATGTAATAGTTTTTTGTACATAATTGCTTTGTGTCCTAATGCCTATGTATTAATTATCTTAATATTTCTTAAGTCAGTACTTAAAAATAGTTTTGCAAGTAAAAGGATATTTGTTGTTACTCTTTTATGTATATTTCTTTATCTGAATTACAATCTCATTGAACGTATGATATGAAAACTCTTTTTACATAACTGCTTTGTGTCCTAATGCCTATGTATTAATTATCTTAATATTTCTTAATTCAGTACTTAAAAATAGTTTTGCAAGAAAAATGATATTTGTTGTTACTCTTTTATGCCTATGTGTTACTTATTTATGTATGCCCTTTAAATTACTCATAAATTGGTATATTTGTTTATCTGAATTACAATCTCATTGAACGTATGATATGAAAACTCGTTTGACACAATGCATCCTATATTCTACATTGTCAGGAACCATAGATTTGACTCTGCTGTTATTTTGCTATTGGAATATAGACAGTTTATTTTTATAAATTGCCTTTTTTCCCTTTGAGATATTCTTTATTTGTTCTTCGTTAGCATATATCAGAACATCTAATGTCTAAACATTTGAACATCCAATGTCTAAGCATCTTTATTTGTTCTTCGGAGGTACCAGAGAAAGGGGAAGGGGCAGGGATTGGGGGGGAATCTCGGGATTCAATAGGGATAGAAGCGATCACTAAAGAAGGGAAAAAACTAGAAAAAACTAAGGAGGGATTCAGAAGGAGTGACACGCAGCGTAGCAGGGGGGACAAACCGATGACGATGAAAGGAATTTACCAAAGGGTGGGCAAGCGAAAGATTTATGATAACTTTCCAGGTAAACCCTCACCCATTTCGATTTTCGGGCCACTCCCTGACTTCATGTTAATTCAATTAGCACATGCCTACGGGATTAATCTGCATACTTGTCATGATGCACACACGAACATTTTTGAGGCCTGTAGGGGATGGGAAATGGAAAATGTTTTTAAGGTACGGATGGTACTTAAGGGAAATTTGGAGGAGGAACGAACTTCCCATAACTTGATTGAGCTGGGGGCAGCTCATCAGGGGGAAGGGGAGGGGACTAGCATTGTTAATGTTTAACGTAATTTTTTGGAACGTTAGAGGGCTTGGCAAGGCTGCCAAGCGTAGGATGGTTGGGAAAGTGGTTAGAAATTACAACACTGATGTGGTCTGCCTGGAAGAGACGAAAGTGTCTCAACCAACAGACATGTTTCTCAGAGGTTTAAACCTGAGCCACATTACAGAATGGAGAGTCAGGGGGGATTATGGTGGGGGTCAATACCAGTAATTTTGATTTACTGGCTGACTGGGTGGGTTATTTTCTCTGTATCAATTGTGATACAGAGAAAGAGGGATGGGTGGAAACATATTGTAACGGCAGTGTATGGGCCTAATGTCAGAAATCAGAGATAGGATTTTTGGGATGAACTACTTTCCATCAGGGAGAAATGGAGCCTGCCATGGATGTTAGGAGGCGACTTCAATTTGGTCAGACATTCACATGAAAGAAGCGGAGGGAGGGGTAACGAACACGACAGTACGAAGTTCAACCAAGTTATTTCAAACTTAATGCTGATGGAAATTCCGGTCAATGATAGACGATTTACATGGTCTAACCGGAGAAGGGATCCGATCTTGGCAAAACTAGACCGAATTCTGGTGTCAACAAACCGGGAAACGAAATTCCCATCGGCGATGTCCAGATCTTGCATTCGAAATATCTCAGATCACGTTCCAGTAATGATTGGCACAGGAGAGGAAGGGAAGCGACCTTCGGCGATCTTCCGGTTCGAAAAAATGTGGTTGACTGATAAGGAGTGTCATGAGCTGGTACAGAATAGTTGGGAAGGAGCTATTACCCAGGTGGATCCAGCAGCGAGGTTGGTTAAGAAAATGGCTAGACTAAGGAAATGGCTTAAAAGGTGGAATCGGGTTAAATTTGAGAATGTGCTCCAGAGGAAGGAATCTACGCTGAAAGGAATTGAGGATCTCGAAAAGGACGAAGCGGAAGGACTGGATAACAACCAATATGGGAGATTATCGGTATGTAGGCAAGAGATCTTGGAAATCTACAACAAGGAAGAAATCATGTGGCGCCAAAGGTCAAGGGTAAAATGGCTAACAGAAGGGGATGCTAACACTAAATACTTCCACAAGATCGCAAGCATGCGACATAGGCACAACTTCATCCACTCTTTGGAGTGTGACGGAAACATGGTAACTGAGGGAAGCCAAATCGAAAGACATGTGCATGAGACGTTCAGGGATCTTTTTGGGAATAGCAGGGACAACTTGTGTGAATCAGCTCAAAATCTTTGGGAACCACTGATGGAGGCCGGTCAGGGGCGTGTAGCGGGACTGTAGGATCCTTTCACCATGGAGGAAGTTAAGATGGCAATATGCAGTATGGGCCAGGATAAGGCTCCAGGGCCAGATGGGTTCCCAGTTTTCTTTTACAAGAAATTCTGGAACATTCTTAAGATGGATATCATGGACATCATGAATGCCTTCTATGAGGGAACACTGGATTTGTGTAGGTTGAATTATGCCAACGTCTGCCTTATACCTAAGAAAAAGGAGGCCACAAGTATTGGGGATTTCAGACCGATAAGCTTGATCAACTGCTCGGTTAAGATTATCTCTACTCGGTTAAGATTATCTCTAAGACCCTCGCTAATAGGCTTAGAGGCATGATCGGGGATCTAATCGAGGATTATCAGACGGGTTTTATTGTCGGAAGGGATATTCTGGAAGGGGTGGCACTAGTACAGGAAGTGATCCACGAGTGTAAATACCGTAAAAAGCAGGGGTTTCTGCTAAAGTTAGACTTCGAGAAGGCCTATGACAAAGTGGAATGGAAATGTTTATTGGAAATTCTAAGTAAACGAGGGTTTGGGGAAAGGTGGATCGGTTGGATCGAGACATGGCTGCGTACGGGCAAAGTTATGGTACTGGTCAATGGGAAACCAGGTAAAGAAATTAGGTGTAGGCAGGGACTTAGGCAGGGGGACCCACTATCACCACTACTTTTCACCTTGGTGGCGGACGGACTGCATAAGATGCTTCAGTCTTATAGAGAACAGGGACTTATTAATGGATTGAGCTTGAGGAGGGGAAAACGAGGTGATGAACATCCAGTATGCTGACGACACGTTGATTTTCGGAGAGTGCGATGTTGCTCAGGCAGCTAAGATGAAGTAGGGATTATATCTGTTCGAGGAATGGTCGGGGCTTAAAGTCAACTTCCATAAAAGCTCCATCACTTTATTGGGAGATACAGGGGAAACAGGGGCGGCAGTTGCCAACATCCTCAACTGCCCAATTCAATCGCTTCCTATTAAATATTTGGGGCTACCAATTGGTGCGGGGAAACTTAGAAGAGTGGATTGGAACGACCTTATTGAGAAGATAGCTTATAGACTGGAGAGATGGAAGGGGAAGATGTTGTCTTTCGGTGGAAGTCTGGTCCTGCTAAATTCAGTCATTAGCACCATACCGTTATACTTACTATCTTTCTTTGAGATACCGGAATGGGTTGTCAAAAAGATTGACACATTAAGAAGACGCTTTCTGTGGCACGGGTTGAGCTCTGATGGGAAAGGATATTCATTAATCAGATGGGGGATCGTTTGTAGACGGAAAGAATTCGGGGGCTTGGAGTGCTAAACCAAAGACAGATGAACCAAGTTCTACTCTGTAAATGGTGGTGGAAGCTCAGAGTTAAGGCAAAAGCTAAATGGGCAACACTTATTCAAAAAACTTACATAAAAAAGGGTTGTATGCATAGGAAGCCGAAAAATCTGGCATGTATGTCCAGATTTTGGCGAGGGGTGACACAATGCCGTGCAATCTATCTGGCTGGGGCAACATTTACTTGTGGGAAGGGGGATACTATCTGTTTCTGGAAAAACTAATGGTGCGGACCGATTAATCTAAAGAGAAGATTTCTAGACATTTATAAAATGACCACGGATAAATACAACTGGGTAGCAAGAAATTGGAGAAATGGAGAATGGAAGTCAAGAATAACGGGCAGGCTTAACATGCAGGCGAGAAAACAAAAGGAGGAACTAATTCTCTTCCTACAGGATTGGAAGCCTATGGAAGAGGAAAATGTGGATAGGGTATCCTGGGCAGGAAGGAATGATGGTGGATTCTCTGTTAAATCCACCTATAAATGGTTAAATGATGGGGGCATGCGATCTCATGACCTGATTTGGTGGGTTAAAGTTCCTCTAAAGGTCAGAACTTTCAATTGGCTGGCGAGCAGGAAAGTTATTCTAACTAGGGATAACTTGGCAAAGCGTAAGTGGTTTGTGTGATTTGGAGGGCTCGATGATTTGTGTGATGTGTCTTCTGGAGTGCGAGACGGTTGATCATTTACTGGTTCAGTGCCAGTACGCTAGGGCAATCTGGGGGGACCTTTTACTGCGACTAAGCATTACCGGGCCTCCACCAGATACGATTTATGACATCGGGCGGGGGGGGGGGGGGGCGGGGGGGGGGGGGGGGGGGGGGGGGGTTGTTGGGAGTTCGTAAAGAACATTCTATTGTATGGGGTATTGGAGGGGCAGCCATTTGCTGGGGTATTTGGTTAGAAAGGAACAATAGAATCTTCAGGCATAAGCACAAACACAGCATGCATCAACAACTTTTATTCAATATTATTGTTAATATCAAATTCTGGTCTCAAACGGCAGGTGCGGAAGCCACAAAGAAGATTAAAGAGGTGTTTGTAGATATCAGTTCGCCTACAATGGAGCGGGTTCTAACGAGGAAAGGGGGACACTGGTGGGGGAGTGATCTCAGGATGGAGTGGACTTTTGTCTTTTTGGGATGTTCCGATATACAGATTCATCGTTTCTGTTGTAATTATTTCTTTTTGGGAGGGGACTTCTCTGTAAGGGAGGTAGGCTTATTTTGTTCGGGGATGAGTATCATGGCCCCTTGTTGGGACACATGAATATCATCTCCCGTGCTTGATTGTATTGTTTTGTTAAATTCTCGTTAATGAAGCGCGGGGAGATAGTACCCACCGTTTTCAATATATAAAAAAAAACATTTGAACAATTTGTAGTCATATATCATGGATATTTCTTTCAGGTCTAAAACTAGGTTCATCAAATCTAAATTGCAGAAAATTTATAATAAGATGCAGTTCATATTGTTGGTCAAAGATGCCTTAAAATGTCTATTTTTGCAGCTAAGCATGATTCATTCATTATGACTGGGTCTGGAGAGGATGTTGTAGGAACATAGCCATGGTTAATATGGAGGAGTGCATCTGGAGAACTCTTATCTCTTGAAATTGAAGAAAAATTCTTACGGTAAGTTTGCTATAGATAAGAGGAGAATGAAGGCAGATTGCTCTAGATAAATTCAGGAGCCAAATGATATGTATTGCTTTTTAAAATTTAGGGACACTAGTTTTAGTCTTAATCATCATATTTCTAGTTGATAGACATCATTTTTGAGTTATATGCACAACAATCGTTTGCCACTATTTTTAATAAATTATAGATAATATATTTATGTTGTGGTTGCGCTGCACATTCATGACTAGGTCGTTAAGGATAATTCAAGATTAGGATGTTCTTTTTCCTGCAAGTTTAGCACAGTCTGCATGCACGCATACAAGACATACATGTGCAATGTACATATGTGATACTGTTAGAACACACATGCTTAGATGTATAATTCAGATCAACGCCTACTCTAGTTCATACTTCATAATATGTAGAACTTCAACAAATACAAAATACATACATAAAAGTCTTCATTCTACAACTTGTAGAATCATCAAGAAAGTATTTACCCAATGTTTAATCATGAGCAGCCGTTACCCTGCAAGGTTGCGTACAACATTGTGAGTCACCACTACTTAGTAAACACACTACTATCTCGCTTTTAAGCTCAAAACGCCATATCGAAAAACTTTTTCTTATATTTCTCATTTAATAACTTACCCAAAATTCTAGTATCTAAGTAATTATATAATTCAAATTTCTTCCAAGTCATATGGAATCAATAATGCAGTACACTGAAATGTTCAATTACAAGTCTTATGAAATTTAATTCATACAAAGTTCATGGAGAGCTTCAATTAATTGATGTAACATTGATAGTTTCAATAGTTTAGCCATAACATTATTCGATAAAACAATGTAGTATTACTAGTTTCGATATTTCACAAATTGCCAAAAAACAATGGAAGATCAATAGTCTCGATAACTCGCAAACTATTTATAAAACAATGCAAAACCAGTGAGTTCGATAAATCACAAAATATTGATGAATTGATAGTTTTGATGGTTCATAATGGACCGATCACACAATTCAACATCACTAGTTTTGAAGGTTCACAAAGTGTCGACAAAATAAATTAATCTCATTGGTTTGATAGTTTAAAGCAGTGCTATAGACAATGGTCCAAAACAATGGCCATGTTAGTTTTACCCAATAGGAACCATATGAGTTTCTTTAGGTCCATATATTCATAAACCCATAAGTCCAAAAATCTCCTGGGAGCCGATAAAATTCTCAATCGTACGTCTCCAATGGGCCGATACACTCAACACATACATATATCCACCCTTGGTGTCAATTTTCGATATGCAAGACCCCATCGGTTTCCCTGTCCATATGCTTAATTGGCTAATAGCCCATAATTTTCAGAATCAGTTTCTGGTTATCAATTCATTTCATACAAATAGTTGTTATCATGCTTCAAAGGCACTTCTCGATGTGATAAGAAAACAATGATGACAAATATCTTCAAACATGCATGTTTTTTTTTTGATGCAAATTGTCACCCGTTTCATTGATGAACTTTTAACGAAACAAAGGAGTTCTCATAACAACTCAACACCCACACAACTCTAGTACTGAAAAAGAAAAGATACATGAATACATCTTGGAGTGTTTGATATCCCAAACCTCCGTACAAAATTCCCCTTCGCCGACTCTCCCAATCTTGAACCGGCGACCTTGGCTAATGCCCTACTCATTGTCCATACGCAGCCTCTTCCTTACCCCTGTTGTACCTGCCCAAGCATTACTTAGAAACTCAATTTTATGAAGCAATGTACTAAACGCACAGTTTATGTTACGAAAGCAAGAGTCATTTCTATCTAGCCACACACTCCATAAACAAGCCGCCGCTATAATATCCCACATGGTACGATAGTCTTTTCTAATGTGCTTTACCCTCGAGCTACCCTAAATGTCCTCTATACTACTTGGCGTCTCTGTCGTATCAAATCCCAATCCTACCGTTTCCCAGGTAAGTTTCGCCTTAGGGCAGACAAAGAAGATATGGTTGGTATCCTCTTCCCCTGCATTACATCGCGAGCACGTAGCGTCCATCGGAATGTTACGCTTCCTAATGTTCGCCTTCAATAGAATTGCATTATTTACCACTAGCCAAATGAACGCCTTGTCCTTATGTGGGCATCTCACTTTCTAGATCACCTCCGCTGTCGAGCTTCTCATTCCCCAATCATTAAGGAATTCATACATCGACCGCACTGAGAAGGAATTACTATGATGAATCGTACATTCTCTAATGTCCTCTTCCGTCTTTGCCTGGGTCCCAAAATTCCGCCACTAATCTCTGGATACCCCTCAGTTGGCTGCAAAAATCTAGCGACGCCCTCCCTTCACTCTCCAGTTTGCGGATTTCCTGATTACATCCATCACCCACCAAAGCATCCAAGTTTCCCACCTTTTCAGCCAATAGCGGGAATAAAGACTGTAACGTGTTATCCCCACACCATTTATCCTTCCAAAATCTCGTCTCCTTTCCGTTTCTCACTGTGCATCTTGTGTTTGCATGAAACAACTCCCCCACCTTTGCAATCCCTTTCCATATAAAGGACGCTTTTCCGTGTTTACTTCATCCTCCAAATCTAAATTTCTTCCGACACCGGTACACTCTGAACGACCTGTACCACCAAGTCTTTCGTTGATGGATCATTTTCCACCATCATTTTGCTAAAAGTGCTTTATTCATGTCCCAAAGATTCGTAAGTCCTAAGCCCCCAAACTACTTCTTTTTGCACACCCTTCCCCACAAAACAAGGTGAAATCCTTTACTATCCTATGTCGCTCCTTTCCACAGAAACCGTTTCCTTGCTTTATCAATTCGATCAATAACCCATCCTGGAATCTCATAGATTGACATCAGATAAGTTGGTAGACTACTTCGAACTGAATTAATCATCGTGATTCTCCCTCCTAATGAAAGTCACTTCCCTTTCCACCCTGCTAGCCTTTTCTCAATTTTTTCGATCAGCACTCCCCAATCTTCTTTCAACAATCTTCCTGGTCGGATCAGAGTCCCTAAATATGTAAGTGGGAATTGCCCCCTGGCACACCCCATCCCAGTTTCGATCATCTCCAATGAGTTCGAATTGTCTCCATCTAGGGGCAACACAACTTTTTCTCAAATTGACCGTTAGACCTGACCAGTACTCAAAACATCGCAGCATAATTCTGATTGCCACAATTTCCTCCATTTCATCCCTCCCGAACATAAGTGTATCGTCAGCATATTGCAGTATAGACAATGTCTCCGGGACTCCTTTAACCACAACTCCTTTGAGCAGCTGTGCTTCCTTTCCTTTCTTAGTCAATTCTGCCAAACCATCTGCAATGATAGTGAATAGCAATGGAGATAAGGGTTCTCCTTGTCTTAGACCTCTTCTGCATCGAATATCTCTCCCTGCCTCTCCATTAAAGTTGATAAACGATTTGCCATTTCTGACACATCTTCATCCACGTCCTCCATTTTAGGCCAAATCCTTTGAGTTCAGAGCCTCGTCCACACAGTCCCATTCCACCGAGTCGTACGCCTTTTCAAAGTCCAACTTTAGTAAGAATCCCTCTATTTTATCCTTGTTAGCTCTAAATACCATTTCATGTGTCGACGCGATACTATCCATGATATCACGTCCTTTAATAAAACTGCTCTGCGTCTCATCAATGATATCCCTTAGGTTAGGGGCCAACCTACTCTCTGACACCTTGGTAATAATCTTAAACGACCCGTTCAACAGACTGATGGGTCTGAGATCTGTAACCCTTAGAATTTTTGCCTTTTTAGGGATTAAAATCACATTAGCATACTTTAATCTCTCTACCTTTGCCACACCTAGAAACAATTCTATATGAGATCCTTTTTGATGATGTGCCAATAATGGGAATAGAAGAAAATTGGGAAGCCATCTGGACCTGGCGCCCTGTTTTGTCCCAAACTCTTAATAACCTTTAATATTTCCTCTTCTGCAAAAGGCCCTTCAATCCCATAGCTTCCATCAATTCTTGAGTCCTCCCACATGTCTGTTTTCATCCTGCATCTCAAAGTCCTCTTCTTTCTCAACAACTCTCTAAAGGTCCTGTCGATCTCTTGCCTAATTGCCGTCTCATCTTCAGTCCACGTCTCCGCCACGAATAGTCCTGCTATGTTATTCTGCCGTCTTCTACCATTTGCGACTTGTGGAAGAAGGCCGTGTTGCAGTCGCCTTCCTTTAACCAGTGCACTGAACTCGGGATCTCTGTTTCTAGTAGTATTCCTCAAACTCACCAATTTTGAGCAACTCCTCTCTGCTTGTCATCAGTTCCTCTGATTCCTCCATACCCAAATTCCTCTCCTCTCTAGTTTCCAGTTCGTGTGTTTTATTTGCCAACTCTTCTTTCTTCCTCTTCATCTCCCCTAGCTCATCTTTGGTCCACCTCTTAAGTCGCTTGCGTAGTCTATCCATCTTGGAGTTCCATTTGGACACTGCATCTGTATCTTCCTGGGTGGTGGGTGCTCCCCAGGATTCCTCGATGATCTTTGTAATGCTAGTTTTAAGGGTCCACGCCTTTTCGAATCTAAACTGTCTATGCTTGGTATGCCTATTGTTACCAGTGTCAAGAAGCAGAGGTGTATGATCTGAGGTAAATCTTGGGACGGATCTTGCTTTCGCTTGTGGGAATCTGTCTTCCCACTCTGTAGACACCATAATTCTATCTAGCTTAGCAAGTGTTGGGTTAGTTTGCATGTTGGTCCATGTGAATTTCCTATCTGAAGTCCTAATCTCAATTAGATCTAGGTCATTGATGGTTGAATTGAATTCTCGTCTATCCCTGTCGGTAGCACCCCTACCTCTGTGTTCGCTCTGAAATCTTCTAATGTTAAAATCTCCCCCACCACCCACGACCCGTCCCATCTATTTCTAATCTCCCTAAGTTCCCTCCACAACTCTCTCAGACTAGTGGTATACGGACCATAAACTGATGAAATCATATGTTCCCAACCATCATCTTTACTATTAACTCTAATCGTGACCGAGAAGCTACCGACGTATAAATCTACTATCCGGAAGACGTTAGCATCTACCCCTATGGCGATTCCTCCTGAAAAACCCCTCGATGGTTTGAATCTCCAATCGTAGTCTTGGAAAGACCTAAGGCCTTGAACGTCCCAATTTTGTGGTTCTGCGATCCTTGTCTCTTGGAAAGCACACACGGATGGTTTTAATTTAGCGATACTATCGTTCACTAATCTCCGTTTGACCGAAGATCGAATCCCTCTAACATTCCAGAAGATGTACGACATAAAACAATAAACTCTCATCTATATCCCAATTCCCGTACACCTACTTATAGCTCTAATCGTGTGCACTTTATTCAACTGTTCCGATGCGGTAACACCCATGTCCACCCCTAACATGCTAGCATAATACATAAGCATATTATCTGAAATAAAGTTCAAAATAGAGAACGAACCTTCGCATGCTGAAGTTGGCTCCCTAGCTTTTGCCGCCAATCTGATGAGATCCTCCTCCCTCGGACCCTTGGACCCCCATCTGTCCATCTGCCTCTTGCTCTTCCTTTTTGCCTCCTCCGTCTGGTCCTCCCCCAACGCCCTCCTGCAGCACCTCTTTTCCTGGTGCCAAGTCATTCACCTGCTTAACCCATCTTTCATGTTCGCTATCGTAGTCATTGTTATCGTCTCCCATTCCTTGTAATGCCCCAATTCTTCCTCCGTCGCCCGTCGAGTTGTAAGTATCATCTAATTGAAAATCTTCCTCACTGCCTTCTCCGTCAATCCCTACCCTACCGTTATCTTCTTCCACAGATCCCCCGATGTCCTCATCCCCCAGATTCACCTGAATGTCTCCCATACTTGGAGCAATAGCCGTGCCCATCGAGTTCACCTGTTCAATAATTCTCCCAGAACCACACTGATTCGATGGCCCATCTCCGAGTGGGCCCGGGCCTCCTTTCAATGAGCCTGGCAGATCTAAAGTTAAACTCTTTGTTGCTGCTCTAAGTGTCGTTTCCAAGGCACTTTGAAATTGTGCTTTGGTCATAGAGATAACCGCTGACTCCTCGAAGGTGGGCCCTGCTATCACACCCCTCTCTCCCCTATGAGAAGTCACATCCTTTCATTAACGCCGCATAGCTTTCCCATCCCTGATGTGCCGAACCCCATCTCTTTGGTCCTGTCCTCTTTTGATTTGACTCCCCTAAAACCCACTATACCTCGTACCTCCACTGACCTGTCACCTTCTAAAGCTTCTTTCCCTTTACAACTGCCCCCCATTCCCTCGACCTGATCCCCTGCCCCCCTCTGATCCGCTGCACCCTGTTTTGAACGGACTTGATTGCAGTGACTAAGATCTAATGGCTCTTTTTGAATCAGCATTTCCCCTTTCTCCCTCTGAATCTGATGGCCAAGATTTTGCCTCGGCAGATCCGATGGCTGTTGGTCATCTTCAACCTCTGGCTTAGTTTTGAACCTCCCCTCTGAGCTAGTGGAGAACTCCGACGCCCCTCTAAACGAAACCCTCTTCTTCCTCTCTACTATAACCTTAATCTCATGGCGCTCCTCTTCGAACTCCGCCACAATCACCAACGGGATAAGACTCATATCTTCTACTCCGATTTGAATTCTCACAAATTCCCTTCTAGCTTGCACGTTGGTGTCGTTGTCAATTGAAATCAGATAGCCGAAGCTACCGATGACATTCTGAAACGACGATTTCACCCAACAGTGAAACAACATATTGAATAGGCGAACCCATACCGCCGGCAATGAATCAGCTCGCACCGCTCCAAACTTCCTAGTCCACCTGCTCATTGTCACATAGAATTCCTCTCCCTCGAGGCTACCCATCATCAGCAATTCCTTGAGGCGATCCTCCGTTCCGCAATACACCATCAATGTGTCCTGTTTAACCTTTTGGATTTCCCATGTCCACTCTGTCGAAGGTCGCACGCTCTCTATAATCTTCTCCCTAAGTTCCTCAATGGTCGGGTGACCCGTGTGGACTTTTAGCATAAGACACCGCTGTAAACGCCCTTCAAAATCCGCCATTAATGGGGTCGGGACGATGACTGCTCTAATTTTTTTTCTTCCATCATTTTAGCTGTCCTCCGAGTTTGGCTGGTTCGTCTTGCTGTCAAGAGTCCCTTGCTGTTTGTGCGGCGGAGCAGAGCCATCCCCCACTTCCTCTCTTTTGAGTCTGGGGCATGCCGTCGAAATATGACCCTGCTTTTTACAAGCATAGCAGAACCAATCTTTCACACATTCATTGATTGTATGCCCATGCTCCGCACACTTATGACATTGGGCATTCTTCTTGTTAGTCGCCGGAGTTGAAGAGGGCGCCGAAGACGATGAGGATCGCTGCTTAGAAGCCATCTTCTCTGCCTTCAAAACCCTCTTTGGTTTGAACAGAATCCATTCCCCTTCGTCCTCCTCCTTCTTCTTCATAACTTCTAGCTCCGTCGGATTCTCCTCCCTCCGGTGATAGGCCCTTTTCGCTCCAGTCGTCTATCCCTGAGCTTGGGTAGCCCTCTATGGTCTACCCTCGCCTCCTTCGTCTGAGGGTGTCCCCTCCATCTTGGCAGGTCCTTCATCCCCTCTCTAGGGATGCCTCTAGAGACGAAGTGTCTTTCATCTTCCTCTTCCCTTCCTCTTTTCACCATTGGCCTCAGATTGGATTTCCCCTGGTAGCCCTTAGTTTGTTTCTTATCTCCTTCAGTCTTCTTTTCTGGTTCAGTCTTCATTTGAGAGGTTGATGGAGAAATAGTGAGTTCAAACATGCATGTTCATCGTAGAAATCCATCATAGATGCGAACCTTCATATTTGAAAAGTAAACATTAAGTAATACATCTTAGAATCAAGAATTATATCATTTGATGCTCATTTAGCTAGGGTATGATCATTTGAAAACATGTAAATCTACCAGTGTTTCTGAAAACTCAGTTTACATGTAAGCGGCTACAAAATGCCTTACAAATTCAGAATTATTTAGTTATGAAACTTTCATTATTTAAAAGGAGACTTGACGTAGTACAACTTAGGATCAAGAATCCGGTCAATCTGCTTTTTATTTGATAAAGGTAAGATCGACCAAAAACAACATAGAATTCCGTCCAATTTCTAGAGAACTCAGTTTTTCAGAATGCGCAGTCAGTACCATAAAATTTATATCAAGTTCAATAAGATTCATTTAAAAGATGATTCACTACACTCGGTTTAGTACAACTGATGGTTTAGTACAACTGATAATCAAATACATTTGGTTAAGTTTTGACATAGTCATGAGCAACTGAAAACAGAACATATAATTGTCTAGATTTCAGAACATATACCTTTGTATGTTTATCATTATCTAAATTACTTGAATAAAATAGACTAATAGAATAGCAATCTTACCAATTTTCAAACCCATATGACATTTATAGAAATTTCTAAAATTTCTGCAAGCTAACATTACACATTACTCGGGTGACACCGTTACCATAACTTGAACCATTTAATATCGTAACCTCTTTAAGTTAAATCTCTTTACGAACATATAATTGTCAATCAAACAAAAGGACATTGATGGGAGAGTTGCTTACCTTTAAATTTCAACATAGAATCAATCTCTTTCGTTCTCGTATCTCTTCTTGTTTTCTTGTTCATTTTCTTTTCAGTTCTGATGATGTTGGAGACAGAGAATGAATCATATAGCATTTTAGCTTATTTTACTAGTGAGTTGTTTCATTATTTAAATCAATGCTATTCACTTGTAACTCGGGGAGAGCCTTAATGCCTAATAGCTTGCCACCTAATAGAACCCTCCATCTTACACCTCATCATGTCAGGTGTCATCTTCTCATCTTTACACACAATTGTGAGAACATATTTTATATTCATACTGTCATACAAAGTTACAAACCCTCCATATTGACACAAGACCCCAATTTATACAAACTTGAATTAAATTGAATGCATAATAAATGGTTACCATTTAGTAAGTTATAATGATGGTTATTACATCTGTACATCTGTTTTCTGTTTTAAAAAAATTAAGATGAAGGCAGTCTATTTCTTGGTTTTGTTTTAATTTTTTCTTATATTAGTCAAGACAATCTATATTGTTGTTTATTAGAATAACTCCTTTTTTCAATAATTTGATACCTTATCTTGTAAATTTGATTTATTAGAAGGGATTTGCTATGCTACAGAGCATTTATTAGACATGTAGATTAAAAATTTTTGATTTTCGGCTGTAATCTGTGTACGAGTCAGATATCTATCGTCAGTTCACAATCTAATGCTTAAGCTTATTGGTTTAACTATTCATCCAGATTTCCGCATTGTGCAACAGTTATTTAACCAGATTTCAGTATAGTGTAACAGTTAAATAAATAAAGCAGAATTAGTTCACAAGCTATCAATTAGTTCTGCTTTATTTATATATCGTGCTTCTGTGTTGAACTTCTTCTTCTTTGAGTGCTTCCTTATTGTTTCCTTATTTGCACAATACGCCGAAAGAAATTAATTATTGACCTTATTCTTTACTAATACCTAATGAAGGTGCATTTCTGGCTATGCTATATACTATAAGCCTTCAATAAATGGAGTTTTGTAAGTTGATTCTAAAATTTCGTCACTTATTTGTTGTTATGCATGGAAGACGGCTAGTTAGCTGATACTTCAGTGGATAGGCCTATTAGCGAATTCCTCTCCATGGATTAGCACTTTTAAATTTCCTCTTTAGTTTTCTTGCTGTTATAGGATCTCTCATGGCTAATTGCAATTTTTTTCCTCTTGGTGAAGTGAAATTTCTTTCAACCTAATGCTTCTTGATATTAATAGAATTGAACTTGCACGTATCGTTTGTTTTGTCAGTTGTGGTATTCTTTGTCGAGGTGTCTTTTGTGGTTTCTATGGTTTACACTCACTTTGCTTGTTCGTTTGCTATGTGTAAAACACATTGAAGTTGCATTTCCAAGAATGTTATCTACTATAAGCCTACAACGTGTAATTCATTTTAAAAATTGCACATATTTGCTGTTATGTCATGGAAGACGATTAGTTCACCGGTACTTAGTGGATACGCCTATTAGCATATTCCATTTCTTAGATCTGCACTTTCAAATTTTCTGTTTATAATTCTTGCAGTTGATATCTCATGGTTAGCTGCAATTTTGTTCCTCGTGATGATGAAATATAACTTTGAACCTCACACTTCTTGGTACTAATAAATTGGAACCTGCACATATTTTTTTGTTTTATTTGTTCGGGTATTCTTTGTCGAGGTGGTGTTGTTTGTTTCATTAGTGTATACTCGCTTTACTTATTGGTTTTCTGTGTATTTAAACACGTTGATGCAATTGCACGAAGTACACTCACATGATGTTAGGCATACATGTATTATAATTATCAATGAAATATATTCTTTACGACTTTGTAGCCAAAATGTTTTCCCTTAAATTTTTATGTGAAGAATGGTGTATATTATTGTTATAGTGAAACATCTATCATGGTTATTTTACTTCTGTTCAGTTCTAATTGGACGTCCTTTACACACACACACACTTGAACGATTTATTAATAGTGGGTACCAGGTATCTACTATCCTAATAGTGGATTAGGCATGGAAATGTATTGAACAATAGTAGGGAAGTATCCGATAGCAATTTATTTTTATCAATATCCAATATTATTCTTAAAGTATTCATACCAAAATTCAATAATTGTGCAGGTAGAAGTTTTTGACATATCAGAGATGTTTTCATGATGTATTTTCTTGATCTACTATTTTTATAACTTTCCGTCTTTGCAAGTAAGAGACCTCGCTCACAGCTCTTTTTGAGCATCTGTTTGAAGGATGGGATGTTTACACACTTCTTATTTAATCAAAATTCCAAATACATTTATGAGACTTTCTATTTACTGTTGAATTTGTTACTTCTACTAAATTAGTTTTTGCTGTTTGGTATAGTATTGTTATTTATTATTTATGTTGTTTGGTGCTTTCAGTTTCATTCTATGATCAGCTAGACATGGACATGCAACTAATTAAACTCTGGAGATTAGGACATGATATAGGAAATTATTAAAGTAGCTTAATCTAATCAGTGTACTTAAAGATTTGGCTTTGTTTAACCTTAATCTAATCAGTGTACTTAAAGATTTGGCTTTGTCACGAATAGTCTGAATCTTTGAAACTTTAAATCCTTCTCATTGATGAAATGAGGCATGAATAGTCACTTCACTTTTAATATTTATCTTAGTAATTCTTGTATAAGGGTCTTTCTTGCTCATTTTTTAGGCTTCCCGCCCTTTATATGGCATAAACCATAATTTGATTGGTTAATAGATCCATGGAACATCATATCTATGACAATGTGAAATTGAGGTTAGTCTTATGATTGCATCATATGACATAATATTTGATTGGTTGATAGATCCAAAGAAGCATCATATGACGATATGAAATTCAGGTCAACCTAGTGGTTGCTTTGCAAGATCTGATTGATGGTAAATTTTTCATTAGCGATACAGAAGAGTCGATTTTGCCCTGTTTTCTTTATACTTCTTTTTAGTAATTTCTTTTGGTCTTATCATATATGTAACACACTCATTTGAAAATTCTTCCTTCCGCTTTTACTTTGATGCGTAAAATAAATTGTGAGTATTTTCGTGCGTTTGTTGGCTCTCCTAGTTTCATCGTCTGCTCATCTGCTGGTTGATTTGCTTAACCTTAATCTAATCAGTGTATTTAAAGTTTGGCCTCCAAGGCTTGGTCGTTTGAATTCTTTTCATTGACATGAGGTTCTCTTTTCTCTGGTTAAACGAGATAGTATATCAACCTTTACAGTCATTAACTTTTTTTTTTTTTTTTTTTGATGTGAAGCTATTACTATTTATTTAACTCTTTTCTAAGGTCTTTCTTTTGCTGCTAATTTCTCACGTTTCTGCCCTTTATCGGTTTTTGATCATAATCTGTTTGGTTCATAGGTTGATGAAAGCATGATATGACGATATGTGATGCAGGTTACTCTAGTGTCTCATGTATAAGATCCAATCGATTGTTCATTTTTCACTAGTGATGCAGAAGAGTTGACTTCTTTTTCTGTTTACTTCTTTCTTGATTTCTTTTGGTCTCGTATCAGATACAAGACACTTCATTGGATAGGCGTATAAAAATATTTCACCACTTGACATGAAAGTCACATTATAATCATATTTGGTGCTATATTTTGATAGTGCAAGGAAACTGTGTGCTTCCATTAAGTCATTCCTTGTTATCGGTGCTGAATTTCAGTTAGAAGGAGCGACCGGCCATTATCCATTGTAAGGGAACTGTCCTTCATTTTGTAAGGGAACTGTCCTTCATCATTAATCCATTCCTAACTGTTATTGGTGCTAGATTTCAATTAGAAGGAGCTAATACTTTTGAAAGTCATCGAGATTGTTGAGATATCAGTGTAAAGCCTTTGATTCTTTCATTTTGTTGTTGGTGAGAGATACTAGGGTGGATTTTTCCTTGGGTTAGCTGTAAGTTTGACCTAATCGTAAGTTTGAGTTAAATATTTTGCATTTTTCTAACTAGTTTTGTCTTGCGAAATCCATTTCTGTTTTTAGCTCTTAAATGATTAAAGTCAATTTCTAACATTAACTGCCAAACTATGTCAAGCAAGCCTAGGGGAAATTTTGCATCTATAATACTGGTGAGGATACTCTTTCCACTGTACGTTTGATCTGCATGTTTCTTTTTCTAACTGACTATTTTGCATTTTACTAACGACTTTTGTCTTGAGATAAATCCATCGCTGTTCTCCTAAATGATTAAAGTCAATTTCTAACCTAACTGTGAAATTTTGTTAATCAAGCCTGGGGAACTTTTGCAACTGCATTACTGGTGAGGATATTTTTCCTTTTTTGCCCTTCTCTGTGAAGGTTTCATCTGCCATCAGCATTCATTTAAGGCCTATTCATGTTTTCTTGCCATCTATTTAATATTTATCTGCTTTTGGAACTGTTTTTTCCATCAGATGCAGTAAGGCCGAGGTATTTCAATCCTGATGGTTCTTTATTTGGTATGTCATATATGTGAAATTTTCTCCTTTAAGGTTCCGCTGATCTGGTATTGCTTTTTTTGCTGACTAGTTCAAAGGCACATATAATGCAAGCACAAGTAGGGCTGCAAACGAATCGAGCTATTCGTGAGCTATTCGGCTCGAGTTCGGGCAAAGCTCGGCTCGAACCGAGCTCGAGCTCAAAACTGAGCTTGTTTCCTTAACGAGCCGAGCTCGAGCTCAAAACTGTACTCGAGCCTGAAAGTATTCGGCTCGGCTTGATTGCAGCCCTAAGCACAAGTATAGACTACAAATAAATAAGAATATTGAAGCTAATATTGTTAAAATATTTATTTGTTCATTGATATTTGAATGGGATACTGTTGCAAACTAGTAAAGTTAGCGATTTTTATGACACTTTGATTTTAGTTGTCATGAATGACCCCTGGAGACGCCTAGAGAAAATGTGATGCGGACATTCAAGCATTCATCTGCTATACACGCATCACGCGACAAGTGTTGAATTCTAACTGCAGAATAACTCAATAACGACGACGATATGCAAGAACTATAGAATCAAAACAAGAGAACAAAGAACAACAAAAAGCAACACACAAGATTTTTTTGAGGTTCACCCAAAACAATGGTTACTTTCTCGCACAGAGGCACTCCTACGATTTCCATTAGAAAGATGAAGATTAGGTTTACAAATTTCTCAAGAACTCACCACCAAGGTGTAGGGTTTTCTTTCTATCTCCCTCTCTCTTAATGACGGCTGGTAGATTTCTATTTTCTGTTCACTTAACCCTAAAATCGTACACAATACAATATATATAGGATTCTACAACTTTAATCTCAGCCGCTCATCAATCAACGTCAGGACAGTCTACCGCAACACCAAGTCGGCCGACCGGTTCTTTCCTTCGACTGCACGAGTTCCAACAGAGAGCAGGTCGATCGACTGCGCGGTCGACCGATCGCCTCTTCAAGATACATGGTCCATCCAGAGAGAGTTCAACTGTTCTTTTGCCTGTACGAATGCATTCGACTGTCCACCTACGATCGACCGCAACTTGCTTGCAGGATCCCACCCGGGAATAGACTGAGTCTTCGTCACAGCATCTTCTTTATGTGCAACCTCCATAATTAAAGGGACGTCTCTCCCGCTTTTCATTACTGACCTTTGCGCAATAGCAGTTTGCTGCTTCTTCGACTTTTCTTCTCATCTGACTTCTCCAACCCCATTATCGTGTTTTGGATCCACAAACCCCAACAATCTCCCACTTGGAGACATATACACGAAGTCTCTAACCTGTTCTTCTTTCTTCCATTGGCCTAGTCTAGGCCTGTGCCTCTGTGAGTCTCCTCAACAATTAACCTGGAGACAATCCGATAGCGGTATAGCAAAACTGATGTTTCCTGCTATCCACCACCTTAGTGAGCACGTCCGCCGGATTCTTTGTGTCAAGAATCTTAGTTAGCTTCAACCATTTCTTCTCAACCGCCATTCTGATAAAATGATACCTCATTTGAATGTGCCTAGTCCTAGAATGATATGCTGAGTTTTTCGCCAAAAAAACTGCACTTTGACCGTCACACCATAGTTCACCTATGGGTTGCTTCCTGCCCAACTATTTCATAAGTTCCGAAATTCACAACATGTTTTTCGTCGCTTCTGTAAGTACCATATACTCTGTCTCCGTGGTTGACTGTGCTACAACCTTTTTTAACTGCGAAGTCCAACTGACAACTATTCCTCCAACTGTAAATACATACCCTGTGGTACTTCTGCAACCATCACGATCGTCCAAAAAATCCGCATCCACATAACCATGTATATGCAAAGAATCTCTCCCAAAACAAAGAGTGATCTGAAGTATCTGCTAGATATCTAAGAATTCACCTTATTGCATCCCAATGCTGTTTACCTGGATTCTTCATGTAACGGCTGACAACTCCCACTGCTTGTGCGATGTCTGGTCTTGTAGACACCATCGCATACATCAAACTCCCAATGGCTAAGGCATAAGGAATAGCAACCATTTTCTCCATCTCTGCCTCTGTCTTAGGACACAAGTCCATTGATAACTTGAAGTGAGCAGCCAAGGGACAAGTGACTGGCCTTGCGCCATCCATGTTGAATCTCTTCAACACCTTCTTCACGTAGTCCGCTTGAGATAACCAAAGCTTCTTGCTACTCCTGTCTCTACTAATCTTCATGCCGAGGATTTGCTTTGCTTCACCCAAGTCCTTCATTGAAAACTCCGAAGCTAGCGTCTTTTTTACTTCCTTGATCTTCTCCATACATGAACCTGTTGACAACATGTCGTTCACATACAATGCCAAGGTAATTATATCATTGTCCTCATATCTACGAACATACACACAATGATCCGTTTTGCATCTATCAAAATCTTTACCTCTCATGAAGCAATCAAACTTCAAGTACCATTGTCGCGGTGCTTGTTTGAGCCCATAAAGACTTTTCTTCAATCGACACACCATGTCTTCCTTTTTTTTAGCTTTAAGACCTGTGTGTTGTCTCATGTACAACTCTTCTTCGACTTCACTATGGAGAAATGTTGTCTTCACTTCCAACTGCTCTAAGTGTAAGTATTCAACTGTTACAATACTAAGCAGAACCCTAATAGAAGCCATCTTCACAACTGGTGCAAAGATCTCACTATAATCAACACCTTCTCTTTGAGAGAATCCTTTCATAACAAACCTTGCCTTGTACCTTTTACTGCCATCTCCCTCATCTTTGACTCTGAAAATTCATTTGTTCATAAGAGCGTGCTTCCCTGCAGGTAACTTGGTCAACTTCCAAGTTTGGTTCTGTTCCAAGGAGTTTATCTCGTCCTTCATGGCTAACTCCCACTGAATTCGAGCCTCATCCCTCAAAGCCTCCTTATGAGTCTCTGGCTCTCCTAAATCCGTGTACAAAACATGCTCGTGAACAACACTAACTGATTGATCAAATATCTTGGTTGGCTTCTTCTCTCGTGTCGATCTTTTCAATGTGGGTACCGGTTCACCGACCGGTTCTGGTTCTCCGAACTGTTCTGGCTATACCTGTTCGTCTTGGATAACCTGCTCATTCCTAATAGGCTTACCATGAGCCTCCTGTGCTGCCTGTGGTACCTGTACCTGCTGCTGTACTGTAGGGCTCCTACCACTAGGGCCGCCTTCAGAATCTGAATCTGAGTATGAACTTCAATCTGACTCTGAACTGGTTGTACTGTCTTTGACCTGTGTGCCTGTCCTTGTATAGGACCTCTTCATTGAACACTACATTCCTGTTGCGAATGACTTTGTTATCCACAAAATCTCAAAGCCTGTAACCATACTCATCGCCACCGTAGCCGATGAAAACACACCTCCTGGACTTAGAGTCCAACTTCTTTCTTTCTTCCTTGTCAATTAGTGCATATGTCATCCAACCATAAACTTTCAAATGCGAATAATTGACTGTTTTACCTGACCAAAGTTCTTCTGGAATGGCCCCATCAAGGGCACTAGATGGGCAACGGTTAATCAAGTACACCGCTGTATCAACTGTAGCGGCCCAAAGATGGACTGGAAGACCCGCATGAAGTCTCATGCATCTCGCCCTTTCGAGTATCGTGCGGTTCATCCTTTCTACTGCACCATTCTCCTGTGAAGTTTTAGGAACTGTCATGATTCATCTGATACCTTCCTTTGCCAGACAGTTAACAAACTCTTTGCTTGTGTACTCATCCCAGTTGTCTGACTTTATTGCTTTTACCTTGCAACTTGTCTCATTCTCAACCCTGGCATTCCAAGCTCTGAATGCCTCAAAAAATTCTGATTTCTCACGAATTGCATAAACCCAAACCTTTCTTGTAGCATCATCGATGAATGTGACGAAGTATCTCTTACCACCAACAGAGAATTTCCGAGCTGGACCCCACACATGTATGTACCAACTCTAGCTTCTCAAGCTTCTTCTCACGTCCATTCAACTGAAAGCTAATTGTCTTCTGTTTACCCATCACACAATTCTCACAAAAATGCATCTAACCTTCTTCAGCCCCGACAAAATATCCCTAGAACAAAGCTGCTTGACACCCCTTTTACCAAGGTGCCCCAACCTAACATGACATAGAATTGAAGGGGAACTACCTGCTGATGCTGTAGCAATGATATCACTTGAATCACCTCCTCTGATGATCAGCATTCATTTAAGGCGTTTTCATGTTTTGTTGCCATCTATTTAATATATTTTTTTTTAATCGTAAACGGTGGGTTGAATGCCCCCCGCGTTTCATTAAAAAGAATTTAACAAAATATACAACAAAAAATAAGGCTTATGAAATTCAGATCCCAATAGACTGGGTCCTGGAGCACATACATCTCAACCAATAAACAACAAATACAATGAAATCTAATCCTACTGATCGGCCGACCTCGCCAGAGCCAATTTTTCGTGCCAGTTTGAGCTCAATCTCTCTCCGTCCCTTGCTTGTACACCGTTTATCCTCGTCGTCGCTCGCAACAACACCTCCGTCGCTCCCAGCAATGACCTATACGTCAACTTCAAGCACCATATAAGAGACCGCAGGCACTCCACCAATCTGACATTTCCATGTACAGATTGAGTCATCGTTCTCATCCCCTCGCTTGACCCTCATTGACTCTCACCGCTACCTCGCAACGAAGGCTGTCGTTGCCCCTGCTGACTCTACTAATGCCACCACCACCTCCAAGCCCCTTGACATGAGAGAGACCTTAGGCTCACTTTGACCTGAATAGGATAAAATAGAGCCCAAACTATAAAATTGCCGGACTACCGTCGCCCCAGCACCTAGGATATATTTTGTGGCTAATTATAAATCAGTTGTAATTTGGATATTTGAGGAGAAATATCATTTGGATGTAAAGGAGTGCCACCGCACACAACACAGATTCGAATTTCAAAAACTAATTTGAAATTCAAAACAAGCCCCACTGCCTCATCACTCTCAATTCCAATCTCCCGAGCTACTCTCCCTGCACTCTCCTATCACACCCGGCGGCGACCACCGCCGCCGACTCCCACACTCGTCGCGCATGCCCCGACGTCAGGCCCTAACCCCCGACCACCTGACTACACCGGCAACTGTCGCAGACCACGCCCAAACCTCTCGACCACTTCGACCCCGCCAAAGAGCCATCTGGCGCCTACGAGCTTGCCGCTTGCAGCCTTCACCGCCCCTAAACCATGAGCAACATTCGAGATGCCCAAAACTGCACCCTAAGTTATCCCCCCTGGCACTCGCGATTAGCGGTGCCCCTTCGACGCCGTTGTCCGATCAGCCACCTGGACGCAAACACTATCTCGAACCCCTAGAGCTCGGCTATGCTATATGGTCAGAAAAGCTATGAAACCCCCAACCATAACATTCAATAGCAGTGAATAGCAAGAGATAGGGAGAACGGCAACTAGGGAAAGAGAAGGAGGACGAAAAAGAGAGGGAGGAGATGATGGGGCAAGGGATGGCAGGGGGGGCGGCGAAACCCTAGCCGCCACCCCCTCCTAGTACAGATCTTTAGTTTGATTCTTTTTTGGTTTTTTGGGGGGAAGCTTCGACGGGCGTGAAGAGGGATAGGCGGCACGGGCGGGTGGTTGAGGTGGGGCGACGGGTGGGTGGAGAAGGAGAGGTGGCTAGGGTGGAGAGGGAGAGGCGACGAGGGGTTTGAAGGGGGAGGGAGAGGCGGAGGTGGAGAGGGAGAGGCAACTAGGGTTTGAAGGGGGAAGGAGGATGGGTTTCGAAAATCGAAATCCTAGATCCGAAAATTGCGGGCACCGATAATCTGTATAACATTCACCATCTATTTAATATTTATCTGCTTTTGGAACTGTTTTTTCCATCAGATGCAGTAAGACCGAGGTATTCAATCCTGATGGTTCTTTATTTGGTATGTCATATATGTGAAATTTTCTCCTTTAAGGTTCTGCTGATTTGGTATTGCTTTTTTTGCTGACTAGTTCAAAGGCACATATAATGCAAGCTCAAGTATAGACTACAAATAAATAAGAATATTGAAGCTAATATTGTTAAAATATTTATTTGTTCATTGATATTTGAATGGGATACTGTTTTTTTGAGGAAATTGAATGGGATACTGTTGCAAACTAGTAAAGTTAGTGATTTTTAGGACACATTGGTTTTAGTTGTCATGAACACGGATGAACACGGACCAGAGAAAATGTGATGTGGACATTCAAGCATTCATCTGCTCTACATGCATCACGCAACAAATGTTGAATTCCAACTGCGGAATAACTCAACAACGACGACGAAATGTAAGAACTATAGATACAAAACAAGAGAACAAAGAACAACCAAAAACAACACACAAGATTTTTTCGAGGTTCACCCAAAACAATGGCTACTTTTCCACGCAGAGGTACTCCTGCGATTTCCACTAAAAATATGAAGATTAGGTTTACAAATCTCTCAAGAACTCACCACCAAGGTGTAGGGTTTCTCTCTATCTCTCTCTCTCATGATGACGACTGGTAGATCTCTAGTTTCTTTTCATTTAACCCTAAAATCGTACACAATACAATATATATATAGGATTCCACAACTTTAATCTCTACCGCTCATCAATCAACGTTGGGACGGTCGATCGCAACACCAAGTCGGTCGACCAGTTATTTTCTTCGACTGCACGAGTTCCAACGAAAAGCAGGTCGATCGATTGCGTGGTTGACCGGTCGTCTCTTTAAGATACAGGGTCCATCCAGAGAGAGTGACGGTCGACTGCACGTTCGACCGTTCTTTTGCCTGTACGAATGCGGTCGACAGTCCACCTACGGTCGACCGCAACTCGCCTGCAACAGCTTTCTGCTTCTTCGACTCTTCTTTTCATCTGACTTCTCCAACTCCATTATCGTGTATTGGATCCACAAACCCCAACAACAAGTCATACACATACTGTACATGCATCATGCAAAAATTATCGCAGATACACACACAATCATCGGAAATTTGGCATTTAAGCATCCATATTGTGTTACATGCATCGAATAGTAATTGACACACACAAACACGTCTAAGATAATACAATATACTGGTTAGTTAATCAATAATATATTCTGGGCATGTTATATTAGTGTTTGACTTAATCTCTGTGGATATCTACTCTGTGTGGGCATATCTGATTAGTGTTTCATTACTTATGAGATTAATTTGTAAGACTATCACAATGGCGGATGGATATAGGACATGTCAAATTTGTAAAAGGTAAGGTGTGGAGACATGACTATAAAATTATATAACTTAATATTACTTCAGTCATGTATAATTTAAATAAAACTGGAGTTGGAACAGAACAGGAGTTGGAACAGAACAATGTGTTTCTCATAAATACAAAATATACTGTCCACAAAATGTGTTTATACTTTACTATACACCATAAAATTGGAGATGTGTGAAAGTAACTCGAGTTAATTGTAAAAGAAATATGAATATGTATTTAAAATTTGTTATTTTTGTGTTATAACTTTTAAGAAATGTTCGAGAACTGTCTAAAGAAGTGCCCAATGTATAAGATGCATTATAAAATTTGGGATACGCATGAGAAGTGTCTAACCAAGTATCGACGCATGTCCAATACAGGTACGGCTTCTTGCTAGTAGTGCATGTTCTACATAGAAGTACCATTTGTAGTTGTTTTGTCGTCAGCATGTGTGTTTCTGTTGGAGATTTGGATGAGAAGTGTGATCCAAAATTTTCTTTACTCTATTGTTTTGCCATTTTCATCAATCTCTTCTATACCTATATAAATTTCCCATCTGATTTTGGTAAATGGTAGTCTGCAATGAGTCATGTCAATATCATTTTGATTGAAGATAAATTTTGGTGGTTATTACTAATGTTCTCGTATTCTGTCTATAGTGGAATATCTTGTTTTCAGTATAAATATATCTCTTGTAGTTTAGCCTTGCGGTTACATATGCCCGCTTCCACTGCAGGGTTTTTCCCTCTATTATAGAAGGCCCAGGGATGATATCATTTTGTAGCACTTTGTGTTTGGTTAGCTCTTTGTGTTGCCTTGGTTTATGTTTATTGAAGCTTTGAATCTTACCTTATCGAGTTAATTTAAATTATCTAACCTGTGAATATATTGATTTGGTTCCTATTAGATAGGTAGGTTTTGCTTTGATGTGTGCTTAAGGTATTTGAAATTTTTGCTCTGCCTATTCAAACATGCAGAATAGCACAAACTAAATAAATTAACAACTGAACGAGAATCGTAGTACTTTCTCTTTGTAGATATCAGCTAATTTGAGCTCAAAAATTACTTTTGGATATATATGCGTGTGTGTGTTTTTCATTGGTTATTTTTTCACCTTTTATACGCATGAGTTTTTACTTTATATATGTAAAAGTTATAATTGGGAGGCAATGTATGCTGAGCATGAAGTAATATTTATTAGCCTTATGTAGTTGGAAAGGTGCGCACTTAACTGACTTTTGAAATTATTTGCGTGAGAAGCTATAGTTCAAGAATTTTCTTTAAGTTCATTCTCCATCGCAATTTTTTTTTTTTGAGGTAAAATGACCGAACTCGGCCACCTGTTTCATTAAAAAGGTTTTAAAGAAACCAAAATTATAACCAACATAAGTTCCTATCTAGATTCACCGATCTAGATCTCCAAAACATCCAGTTACAAAAGTGTTACAATTCGTAGGTCCCACCCTACACAAGAAATCCAAAACGACCAGCCTAGCCTTGGAGAAGCATCCCCAATTCCTTGTACTCCTCTCGGCCGGCGTGTCCCCCGATGCCATCCTATGTCAACTACTCCGCATCCTCTTTCTAGTCACCATTTGCCCTGCCCAAGCAACAATAAGGAAACAAGTTTTATGCAATGTGACTTGAAATGAACAGTTGTTATTACGAAAGCATGCTTTATTCCTATCTAGCCACAAGCTCCACAATATTGCCGCTACCGAAATATCCCACATGACGCGATAATCTCTCCTAATGTTATTCACTCTCCAACGCCCCCAAAGATCCCCTATATCGTTTGGCAGCGCTAAGGTCTCAAACTTAAAATCAAAACTTCCCATAATAATTACGCTTTCGGGCAACGCAGGAAAATATGGGGCAATAACTATCTATCTAAATGTTACGACCCCGAAGATTCATTTTTGAAAGAATCGCATTATTCATAACCAGCCAAAGGAATGCCTTGATCTTGTTCGGCACTCTCGACTTCCATATAATGTTCGCCTCGTCGTTTCTAATACCCCCATCATTGTAGAAGTTGTACATGGACCTGACAGAGAATACTCCCGAGGATTCTAGCTTCCAAACCCTGACATCATCTATCCCCCTGTTGATTGTCGCTCCTTCATCCAGTAATACGTTGAGCTGAACTAGCTGCTGTTTACTTTCCTCCGAAAGTAATCCTTCTCGCTTTATTTTGACTGAACTGAATTTCCAAATCTCCGATACTAAAGCGTTTTCCTGTTCCGATTCCTCTGCCAGTTTAGGAAAAAGTGCTTGTAGAGTGTTATCATCGGCCCACTTGTCTTTCCAAAACCTGATGCTGTTTCCTGCTCCTAACTTGCAGGAGGTGTTAACATGGAAGTCCTCCCCCACCTTCGCGATACCCTTCCACACGTGCGACTTTCTCCCGTATTTACTTCTTCCCCCAAATCTGAACCTTTTGTGTCTCCTGTACAAAAGGAACGAATTACCCCTCCACACTTTTCGCTGCCTTTGCATTTTCACCACCACTTTGCTAAAAGAGCTTTATTCATGTCTCTAAGGTTGACTATTCCAAGTCCACCAAAGTCCTTTTTACATACCTTTCTCCACCTTACTAGGTTAATTCCTTTACTGCCCTCTTGATTTCCTTTCCAAAGGAACCTCCTCCTGCAAATGTTGATTCTCTGGATTACCCATTTGGGGATCTCGTAAATAGACATCAGGTACGTTGGTAGATTATTGAGCACCGAGTTGATAAGCACAATTCTTCCCCCTAAAGATAAAATTTTTCCTTTCCACCCGTCTAATTTCCTTTCTATTTTTTCCACCAGTGGAATCCAATGTTCCCTCAGCAGTTTACCTGGTCTGATCGGGGTTCCCAGATATTTAAGTGGGTACTCTCCCTGTTCGCATTGTAGCGCTTCAGGAATCCGAGAATCGCCGAATCCCGTCCCACCGCTAATCTCCATAACCCTACTCTTTTGAAAATTAACTGTCATCCCAGACCAAAGCTAAAAACATCGCAGAATAACTCTAATGGCCACCGCCTCCTCCATCCTCGAGACCCCGAACATCAGGGTGTTATTCGCATATTGCAAGATAGACATCTGCTCCGGACACCCTTTAACCTTGATCCCTTTGATAATCCCCGATTGCGCTCCTCTCCTAACCATTTCGGCCAAACCATCTGCTACGATAGCAAATATCAGAGGAGATAAAGGATCGCCCTGCCTCAGCCCTCTCCTACATTTGATTTCCCTGTCGGTTTCCCCATTCAGTTGGATGAATGATTTCCCATTAGTAACACACATCTTCATCCATGTCCTCCATCTTGGTCCAAAACCTTTAAATTCAAATGCCTCTTCCACGCATCCCCACTCAACCGAGTCGTATGCTTTTTGGAAATCCAGCTTGAGAAGAAAACCTTCTGCCCTTTCTTTGTTTGCTCTAAATACCATTTCATGGACCGAGGCAATGCTGTCCGTGATATCTCTTCCTTTGACAAATCCGCTTAGAGAATCATGAATAATATCTGCTAAATTCGGTGCCAGTCTGTTAGCAAGCACTTTAGTGATGATTTTGAATGACCCGTTGAGAAGGCTGATTGGTCTAAGATCTTCCACCCTAAGAACCTCCGCTTTCTTTGGGATGAGGACAATATTAGCGTAGTTTAGTCTATCGATTTGAGCAGCTTCCGCATGGAATTCCTCAAAAATATCTTGGAGGTCATTCTTGATAATCGTCCAATATAATGAGTAGAAGAAAATCGGGAATCCGTCTGGTCCCGACGCTTTATCCTGCCCCAAGCCTTTAATAGCCCTTTTGATCTCCTCTTCTGTGAAGGTTCCTTCCAAACCTTCACTCCCATCCAAACTTGACTCCATATATCAGAATTCAATCTGCAATTGTGGGCACTCCTCTTTCCCAAAAGGTCTCTAAAGGTATAATCTACATGATTTCTGATATGATCACCCTCGTGCGTCCATTCTCCCCCGACTATTAATCCTGAGATATGGTTTTGCCTTTTTCTACCATTAGCCACCTTATGGAAGAAAGCCGTGTTAGAATCTCCCTCCTTAAGCCATTGGATAGATCTTTGTCTCCAATAGCATTCTTCCATCTCTCCAATCTTGTGCATTTCAGTCCTGTTCTGTGCCAGCTCCTCCATCTCTGTGCCATCTAATACTCTTTCTTCCTTGATTGTTTCTAATTCTTGAGTTCTAATTTTCAATCTATATTTTCGTTTCCTTATTTCCCCATTCTCCTCTTTCGCCCATTTCTTAAGAGTTTTACGCAATCTCTTAATTTTGACCATCCAATTGGACACTGCATCATTAGTGTTTGTGGGCTTCTCCCACGAGCTTTCAATAACCTTCTTAATGATGTAGGAGTAAGTACAAGACTTCTCAAATCTGAACTTCTTATTTGTGGCTCTTGATCCCAATCTACAATCCAGAGCCAGCGGAGTATGATCCGACGTTAGTCTTGGGATTGACCCAAGCTTAGCCAATGGGAATCTCTCCTCCCAATCTGAGGACACCAGTACTCTATCTAGCTTTGCTAAGATTGGATTAGCTTGCATGTTAGTCCATGTAAAACGTCTATCAGAGCCCTGTAAGTCTATAAGCTCCAGATCGCTAATCAGCCTGTTAAACTCCAATCTACCTCTTTCGTTATCCCCCCTTCTCCGATGTTCCCCTCGGAATCTAGTAATGTTGAAATCTCCTCCCAAAACCCACGGGCCCTCCCATCTACTCCGAACGTCTTTTAATTCTACCCAGAACCCCTCCCTGAGACTGTCGTTATTGGGCCCGTAAACCGAAGTGACCATTTGCTCCCATCCATCTATCTTGCTCCTAATTCTAATAGTAAGAGAAAAGGTACCGATGAAATTATCTATAATCTCAAAGACTTTGGAATCACAACCTAATGCTATCCCCCCCCCCCCCCCCCCCCCCCCCCCCCCCCCCCCCCCCTCTGCCAGAAGCCTCCCTAAAACACCACTCAAAAACTCTAAAAGTGCTCTGGATAGAATGTGTAAAATGTTATGCTAAGTCGTTGCTTGGGTGGCGTGCATGGCGTGCACAGAAGGCAGTTTGTTTAATCTATTTTAGCTTGAATACATGACTAGGCTATTTATAGTTTACCGAAAAACTGAACGTTGTTGATCAATTTTGTTTTGTTTTTTTTTTTTTTTTTTGATAAAAAGATGACTCAATTTTGATATTAATTGACCATTATTTGCATTTGAGGTTTTCTAAATATTGTTCATTTTGAAAATCTACAGTCACTGTGGCATACTGTATTTGTCAGGCATCCCTTGAGGAAACAAGAGTATATTACACCTTAGGCTCTAGTTTGGCCCAGAACCCGAGACTAATATTGAAGATGGTCGGAATTAGCACTGTAAGTAGGTGACTGTTGAAGATTAATTACCTGCACTCACTGAGGCTCTTTCTAAAAAAGAGAATCATGATGCTAGGGTTAAATAAATTTGAGATGATATGACATTATTTTGAAGTGTGCAATTGAAGCCTCATTCTGCACCAACTTCTGATATGGGTATTAGGTGAGACAGTTTTCTCTAAATTGAGTATAGTATAATTTAGATGGTTTGAGTTGTTTTCACATCTTAGGCTTTCTGTGGAATACTTCGTATATCTGTACTAACTGATTTGTCATAATTTCTGATATGTTTTCACAATACTTTTGTCCATAATCATTGGTTACCAAAGTGCAGAATTTTTCATATATTTGGATTAGTGTTGGATGACATAGTATGTAAATAGAAGCCACATGTCCTGTTAGTAGGGAATAAATTGGTATGAATTATTACGTAGACCTAGGAAGAGGAAGGGGTGTCTACTAGCAACAGATATGATGCGCGAGGATACGGTTGAGAGACGGAATTATTCAGACAATCATAATATTCTATATTATTATGATAATATTTTATTATTATGCTTGAATTTTCTAATAACATCCTAATTATATATTTTTTAAGTTACATAATTGTTGTTGCTTATTTTCTGTGTGGGAACAAAGAAATAGATGTGAATTCTTGAATGGAAAACTATTTACTTTGGTCGGAATTGTTCGATGTTAACCGCTCCTTAATTTCTGACGATTGTGGATGCTTGGATCTGATCTAGATATGACCGAGATCGCTCCAGCAAATCTGCAAGAAGTCTAAAATGTCGGTATGTTCCTCGACGATAGACTCTCCGATGCTTAAGTCAGAACTCTAATTAATTTGGAAGTTGTAGTGGCAAAATTTGCAATTACCTGACTTTGAAAGAGGTGGAGGATATTTATAGCCTTTGGGTTCAAGAGATTTGAATTTTCTCATGATTTCCTTGTGCAGAGATGGAGTGAATACTCTTTCTCCTCTCTTGGATAGGAGGTTTGAGTAACAACTTTGGATCAGCCGAAACTCTTCCATGTTGGATTACTTTGGCAGCCCATTATTGTAGGTCGGGTCGAGTTGATGGACCTGAAAGTGGCCCAAATTCCTCCCACAGGCCGGTAGTTGTTGAAATTACTGTTTGTCCTTAGAGGCTTCAAGATTCGTGCCATTAGGGTATTAGAGTTGAAATTACTATTTTGTCTTGGGTTTTGAAAAATGTGCAAAAATCAGGGTTTGCATTAGAGTTGTATTTATAGGGTGCAATTAGGGTATTGGGTTAGAGATTTAGAGTCCAATAACAGCGGATTAGGATCCAGAACAGATGAAATTTTACGAACAAAAATTTAAATCCAAATAAATAAATAAATAATACAAATGCATTAAAATATAAATTAGGCTAGAAAATAAATTTGAAATTTGTCAATAAAATTAGATCAAGTACGAAATAAAAATAATTCGCATTGTGCTGTAGGGTTGCTATATGCATTTGAAATCTACGAAATAAGTGCTGTAGGGTTGCTACATGCATTTGCGGAGATTTGAAGTTCTGATTTTGATCTGTTTGTTGAATTTGTTTTGCAAGATAGTTGAAGTTTTGATTTGTTGGTTTGAAATATTTTTTGTTGGTGAATTGAAATCTATTTTGGTTGGTTGAGTTTCGTTTGGCCTTTCCTTGTCAGTTTTTTTTTTTTTTGTTTCAAAATAATTTTTTTAAATTTTTTTTTAATTTTATTATTATTATTATTATTATTATTATTAAACACTGCCAATGCCGGTCCCAAGCCCGGATGGGAAAATGTGGAGGGGGCTTAACGCCAATGGATAAAGTTTCATACTGATGTTGCTGTGACTAATAATACCTTACTTCCTTTTATTCAACTTCATATGTCAGACTTTGCTTCAGTGGCTCAGCTCCTGTGGAAATGCTGGTTATGCTCCCTGAAACTTACTCCACATTTGGTGGTCAGTTCAATTGTTTCCGTAAATTGCTAAGAAGTGGCTAACTGAAGGTAATTTCATGTGTTAAGTGCTAGCATCAGACAGTACCCATTTCTCTCTTTGTCCAGAGATAAATATCCTGGGAGACCTTGAAAGGTTAGATTGCAAAGAACACTATAACTAACTGGTTCATGCCAATAGATATGATTCATCTGTAAGTATCGTCCTTAAACTTCTCTGAGGATGTATTTTACTAGTGTTCTCTCTTGTTACTACGGAACTGAAACATTTCTCTTTGAAAGTCATGATGACAATTTTTGATGTAGTTTTACAGAATTTCTCGTGTCATTCTATCTTCCCACATTTTTACTTCAGTAGCCTTACAATCCATGAAATAGATGGGCCTACAAAGATCACTACACATTCGAAGAGAAAGAACTAGAGGAGGATGGAGAGGCAGATTCAAATGAGACTATTAATGTGAACAATCAAGGATTTTTACTGGGACATCAGAGTGAAAGGGGGAAGACCAAAGAGCTGTCCTTTTACTCAGAGGCACCTTTAGAGGCGGAGGAGGGGGAGGGTGACGGGGATGAAGGTTCACTCAAGACGATGACATGGAAACAGATGAAGACAAAATTGGCGCCTTAGATGGGCTACATAATGAGTTTAGTGTCTCAGATACTGACAATGAGAAAGGGGGAAAGAGCGTTGATGATCCGGCAGGGGGAGGTGCCAGAGTGAATACTCTTGGAAGTGCTTCTAAGACTATGTCGGAGTACCAGAGGAAGAGCAAGAGACAACTGGATAAATGGGGATAAGAGGGACTGAGTAAAGAGGATTTAATCAAAGCAATAGCAAAAGCCAAGGAACCATCATCCGCATGTGGAGGTGTGTCCAATAGTAATATGTTGATTCTGAGTTTCATTCCAGATAATACTCTCATCTTTTATGCTAGTTTTTCGGTCTAGCCATGGGGTCAACTAATTCAGAATAAAGAGAAAGTGAGAGAGAGAGAGAGAGAGAGAGAGTTAATAATCTGAGAGGGGAAGCCTGTAGACTATGACTATAGCTTGAGAGACGGTGGACGTCTTTGGTAAGGGAGAGATGATTTAGGATTTGTAAGTGTTTCCTATGTTATACATCTTTTGAAACGTCAGGGGGATACGGCAAAATATTAAGTGTTGATTTGTCAACGATACTCTAAGTAAGAATAAACCTTCTATTTGTACCTTGCAAGAAACGAGGATTGAGAATCCTAGGGTAGAAGACTTCAACCGATTTAGATCGTTTAAGACGTTCGCTTTGTCTGGGGGTATCGTGATTGGGGATGACCCAAGTATTTTTGAGATTATAGACGAATTCATAGGGATCTTTTCGGTCACGGTTGTTATTAGGCATAGGAGTGACAAATGGGTGCATATTGTCTCGTCGATTTATGGGCCATATGATTCTAGACGCAGAGATGTCCTTTTGGGGAATTGAAAAATATTAGAAGTTTTTGGGAAGGGTCATGAGTGGTAGGAGGTGACTTTAACATCACTAGATTCTTGTACGAACATGGAGGAATAGGGGAAGGGTCTCACGATAGGTGCAACTTTAACCGTACCATTGATGAATTACAATTAATGGAAATACAGCCTTCGGACCGATTATTCACGTGGACCAATATGCAGGACAACCCTATTTTGGCCAAATTTGATAGGATTCTTGTATCTACTGATTGGGAAGACACCAATCCATTAGCAATTGTGAAGTCCGTTATTAGATTCACGTCTAACCATGTGCCACCAGCTCTACAGTCTAGAACTAATAGTAGATCACATCATAGACCATTCCGCTTCGAGAAGGCTTCGAATCTTCATCATGCAACTAGGAAGATTATAGAGGACAACTGGAATAGTCCAACTACGGCTAGAGGGGCAACAAGCAAGTGGATTCAAAAAATTAGACAACTACGTAAATGCCTGAAGGAGTGGGCAAAAGTATAATTTGGACAGGTTAAAAGAAGGAGACAACTTCCAGGGGAGAGAATCTGAGAGTTAGAGGTGATGGAAGAAGGAAGAGATCTACTGGAATTAGAACGAGAAGAATTGACAAATTCTAGAAACGAGATCCAACAAATCGGAGTAATGGAGGAACATTACTGGAGACAAAGGTGAAGGGTTACAATGCCTACAAGAGTGTGATGCTAATACAAAATTCTTCCACAAGATGGCAAATGAGAGACGAAGATAGAACCATATCTCATGGCTGTTTGTGAATGATCGCTGGTGTGAGGATGAGGGAGAGATTAAACAACACATTGATGATAAATTTAGGGATCTTTTGGGGGGAAATAGACCTTCTAGACTGGGCTTATCTCTAGATATGTGGAGCGATTCAAGAATCGATGGAAGTCATATGGAATAGAGGAAATGTTTTTAGAAGATGAGGTTTTCCAGGCAATCAAGAAATTAGGGCAGGACAAGGCGTGAGGATCGGACGGATTCCCGATTTTCTTCTATAAACTTTATTGGAAAATCATCAAAGGCGATTTGATGGATATTTTTCAACAAGTTTATCAAGGCTCGGTGGAGATTCATAGGTTAAACTACGCCAACGTTGTCCTTATCCCAAAAAAGACTGAGGTGTGCTCAGAGCAGCGGACCTAAGACCGATTAGTTTACGGTAGCTTCAAGATTATTACTAAAGTCTTAGCGAATAGATTTGTCATGGCCTGCTTCCCACTATTAGTTTACTAAACGGCAGCTTCAAGATTATTACTAAAGTATTACCGAATAGATTTTTCGCGCCCCGCTTCCCACTATATGGAAATACATGCACGCAACTGAGGCCCAGCGAATGATATACATCATCCTTAAGCTGTACAATTATAACCTCAACAAGATATTTATAACACATTCACGCAGGCAAATACAATAATCACATGAGCTGGAAATAGAATAACCATCGTCTAGGTAATACATCAACATCGGGTCAAGATGCCTGGAATACAAGGTGTAAGAATTAAAACAGTACGATAAGTAGTTCGCTATAACAACTAGATAAAATAGCGACTGAAAGAAAAATAACATGAAGTAGTAATAATGCAGTAACGATCGTCTAGAAGGTCTGTTCGTCGAGTCCATCCGTACCAGTATAATTATTAACTCAAAGAAAAATGGAAAAGTACCCGTTAGAGCAAGCTTCGGGCAGTAAGTAGCAACAATCAGTAAAAGGGGTAATATAACAAGATATAATATGAAAGAAACAAGAAGTAGCAGTGCAAATACATTATGAAATGAAGCAAGGTACTGAGACAATATGATCATGTAAGTAATAACTGTAAACTAGTGTATTCAAAGACTTCAAAGTATAATCAATTGATAACCTAGGCTTAATTAATCGATAATCATGCAATCAAGAATCAAAAGTCATGTAATCAAGAATCATGTAATCAAGAATTATGCTTAGTGGAAATCTCGAGTTTATCTATTTTATTAACTTATCTAGTGCACGCAATCCTGTGTCCCATACCACAAATTCGGGTGCATATTAATCATGTGATATTTAGACTTAAGTAGTGAATTCTATAGGAATATGTACTCGGGTCTTCCAGTGATAGTATCAAGACATGTAATAAAAAATCATGTAATCGAGAATTGTGTAATCAAGAATTGTGTAATCAAGAATCAAGAATCACTATTCTGAGAAACACGGAACCCCTTCCGAGTATACTCACAATATATATTGTCCATTTCTAAGCCGTACCCTTATAACCCTGGCTTGTTATTCTTTTACAATAATTAATCAGGAACATGCAGTAGGTACGACTAGTGGAACGGTAGTATCAAGACATTTAATCAAGAATCAAGGAAAATATCATGGGCGGTAATCATGGTATTATCAAGTGGTATAAAATGCATTATATGAGAAAATCTAATAATTTGTTATATCGATGCAAGTTATTATTACAAGAATAACAATATATATAGTTCAATTCATTAAATATGAAAAATAACAGGTTTATATACAAAAACGTCGAGTTGAATTTCTAGACAGCAACACATATCTGCATTCAAATTTACTTTCCTGTTGCTGCAGAAAAGAAAATCCGATTCCGTCAGAGATTTTAGAAAGTAGACACTTTTCCGGTTCCAATGCATATTCACACAATACATTCTAGAGACAGTAGCTACACATACAAATTCATTCTTTACTGATTTCGATGTTTCGTGCACATTCTGAAAATTCAGGAGTCACATTACTAAAACATCAATAACTTACAATCTATACATCAGATTGAGAAACCGTAAGATGTTCTGGATTCTAGACTCGATGGGCTACAATTTTCATGTATAAAGTTCTTGGATCTAGTATTGGGAACATGGTCTAAGTACAAGAGACAGGTTTGTGGTTTCGTATAGGTTCTGGAATTTACAATATGACAGTACTAAAATCATGATATCTCACAATCTATAAATCGGATTATAAAACCATAAGATGTTATGGATTCTACACTCGATGAACTACGATTTTCATGCATAAAGTTCTTCAATCTAGTATCGGGAACATGGTCTAATTCTCAGTACAAGAGATAGGGCAGTGGTTTCGTGCATGTTCTGAAATTTACAATATGACAGTACTAAAATCGTGATATCTCAATCTATAAATCGGATTGTGAAACCGTAAGATGTTCTGGATTTTACACTCATGTATAAAGTTGTAAATTTCAATGCCGGAAACTGGGTCAAATTTGCAGTCTAAATTCGGGGAAATGACAGGGCAGAATTTCTATTTTTCGATAAAACAAAACGAAGTGTGTTAACGATTCAATCTTGAGTCGATATAGCATGGAACAAGTGACTAGAACAAAATTTGACAATAAAACATGATGATAACACGACAACTTGCCACGAGTCCAAGAAAATGCTTGTACGAGAACAAAAGAGTATACAAGATACTTGACTTATAACGTGACGATTACGATCGTGGTGTTAACCACAGAAAGAAGAAGCGACGTTTGCACAACAGCGGCAAGAATGATAGCAAGACGATAATAAGCGAGCAACGATAGCAACGATGAGCGACGACGGAACCTATGGCGGAGGCGTCGAGTTGTTTGGGATTGAGTTTGTGCAATGACAGTGGCAAGAACAGCAATGAGTAACAGTGTCGAGGTTGAGCGCAACAAGGTGGCGAGGAGCTCGGGTTGGAGAAGACAGAGGAGAGTATGGCGGAAAGAGCTTGGGTTTTGGAGAAGCAAAGAAGAAAGAAGGAGTAGAGATAGTAAGTTAGAGATTGTTGCATGTATATGTGTGTGTGTATATATATAAGGAGAGAGAGGGAGACCATATGCTTGTGTGTATATATATAATATATATAGAGAGGGGTGGAGGAAGTAGTGTAGGAGTAGGAGTTAGGCTATTTTAGTGTAGTGTTAGGTTGGAATGTAGAAGGGGTGGAAAAAATGAGAGAAGTTAGTGGGGATTAGGTTAGAAAATAAGAACAAAGAGGAAAGAGGAGAAGTCAATGATATATGTTGGAGTAGGAGTTACGCTGCAAGAGTAGGAGGAGGTGTTTAAAAGCCATAAACATAAGTTGGGGGTTGAGTGTTGGCTGTTGGATTAAGAAATTAGATTAGGATTAGGATTAGGATTAATCAAGGTTTTCATTTAAACTTCAATGGAAAAATTTGCAAAAATTTAGAATGGATCGGGAAAATATTTGAGCTCTAATAAGAATGAAATAAATCCCCTGTTTCAGTTTTACGTATTTTATTACGTGAATTTTGTACTTCAATTTTCAGATCAATTTTTATTTCTTTTCTTCTCTTTGAACTCTTTATCGGACATTACTATGGGAAGTTACTGTTATAAATCATGCTACCCAATCTGCATACAAGTGTAAGATGCAACTGCATTACCAGATGATGAAACTGAACGTAGATAAAGAGTCCAAAGAGAAGAAAAGAAATAAAAATTGATCTGAAAATTGAAGTACAAAATTTACGTAATAAAATACGTACAACTGAAATAGGGGGTTACAAGATTAGCCCCACATCTCCCTGATGTCGTAGAGGAATTACAAAGTGGTTTTGTCAAAGGAAGGGATATATTTCAACTTACTCCCCAAGCTGTTCTGAAGACTCTCCCAGAACTGATATCTGAATCTCGTATCCCTGTCGGATATAATACTAACTGGAACCCCATGAAGTCTGACAATCTCTTGCATGTACTTCTCCGCTAGGCTCTTAGTAGACTGACCGACAGGAAAAAGAATGAAGTGAGCACTCTTCGTCAAACGGTCGACATTCACCCAAACAGCATTGTGACCCTTAGGACTCCTCGGCAAAGCCGTCACAAAATCCCTGGTAATATGCTCCCACTTCCACTCTGGAATAGGAAGCAGTTGAAAAAGTCCAGTGGTTCTCTGATGCTCTGCCTTAACCTGCTGGCAGATCAAACACTGAGCCACAAACAGAGCAATAGCCCCATTCATACCATGCCACAAAAAATGAAGCTTCAAATCCCGATACATCTTAGTACCGTCAGGATGGATAGAATACGAAGACTGATGAGTTTCTTCAAGCAACCTCTGACGAACTTCACCCTTAGGGACACACAACCGGGAACCAAAACGAAGCGAACCATCGGCATGAATAACCATGTCCATTCTGGACCTATACTCAACCTCAGCTCGAAAACCCTGCAATTGCGCATCACCAGCCTGAGCCTCTTCAATCTGATCAACAAGAGAAGACTGAAGCTGGAGCGCAAGACAACACTGACCAGAACTCGGCAACAAAACCTCCAAATCCAACCTCCTCATTTGCTCAATGAGATCACTCTGTTGAGTAAGAAACATAACTTTCGGTCTCCTGCTCAAAGCATCAGGCACCAAGTTTACTTTACCAGGATGGTATTACAAACTGATGTCATAATTGGCCATAAGCTCCAACCAACGCCTTTGCCTCATGTTTAACTCCTTCTGGATTAAGACGTACTTGAGACTTTTATGGTCTATAAAGATCTCCACTTGGTCTCCAAGTAAATAATGTATCCACAGCTTCAAAGCAAAGATCACTGCTGCTAACTCCAAATCATGAGTATGATAGTTCTTCTCATGCGGCCTCAACTGCCTCGATGCATACGCAACGACACGGCCATTCTGCATTAGAACTGCTCCAAGACTCTTACCTAAAGCATAACAATGAACTACGAATCCGCCCGAACCATCTAGAATAGTCAACACAGACGCTGACGTCAATCTGTTCTTCAACTCAACAAAAGCCTCATTGCACTCATCAGACCAACAAAACATCTGATCCTTTCCTGTCAGTTTAGTTAACGGCCCTGCAATCTTCGAAAAATCTTGAACGAATTTCCGATAATAGCCCGCAAGACCAAGAAAACTCCGAACTTCGAAAACTGATTTAGGAATAGGCCAATCCTTCACAACTTCAACCTTAGAAGGATCCACAGAAACACCATCGCCAGAAATAATGTGCCCCAAGAAAGAAACCTTGTCGAGCCAAAACTCGCACTTGCTAAGTGATTTGCAACGTCTTAGACGCATACCTACGTTATTTTTGCGAATTTTAGGAGAGTAAGAAATACGCACAGTAGATATGGATACCCAATAACAATGCACTGATATAATAAAACCCAAAGCCTACACACATTATTTTTATCTGACTCGTTCCTGACTTAATTGAATAGATGCAATTATTGTTCCGGATAATGGTAAAAATCACAGAAAATTAGAGTCGTACAATTCCAACACAGATCTTAAAGCTTCTAAAGATAGATTAACAGTAATGAGTATCCCTAACAGGTCCAGGCCATCATCAAGCTCACTAATAAGACATGGATCACTTCCAAGCTCATCAAAAGTGACTAGGTCCACGATGAGAGACATCCAGCCCATTAGGACTATGAGTCAAATCTCTTATCTCCAACAAGAAAGTAACAAATTCTATCTCTTAAACGGCGCGTGCGCGGGGGGGGGGGGGGGGGGGGGGGGGGGGGGGGAGATTTATGTCGATCTTCTAACTGATTTACAAGCCTATAAATACCCTCCCCCTCCCTCAGTCAGAACCTCCCCCCTCCCTCAGTCAGAAGGTAATCAATATTTTCTGATCGCAAACTCTCTTCCTCTCTCTAGTTTTGACTTGAGTGTCAGAGGATCTGTCGCCAGGGTCAACCCCGGTATATCAGGCTTTTTTGCAGGTCCATTGGCCGTGTCAGCAACTGTCAAATCCTGATCAAGGTGTTATTTCAACGATCCAGATTCAATCTCAGGAGTTCTAACCATTTTTACGGCAACGATCAAATGTTCGATCTTTTATGGTTTCCTTCAAAATATAAACTCACTGTTTGTTTGCTCTCACACCAAATTAAGCAGCAACAGATTGACGTCTTCTGTGAGAAACTACACAGATTAGAACTTACCATGAGAAATATCGAGTTTCCGATCATGCCACCAAAGGGAAGAGAGAAAGTAGCGGCCTCAAGTTGACTATCCAATCCTCGTTGTCAGCAAACTCCTCGAGTGGAGGACCATATTCCTCCTCATCAACTGGATCAACCACAACAACCCAATCAAGCTCCTCTCAACAGAGGCACCGGGGGCTCCCAACAAAGCCATCATGAACCACATCATGGACAACACCTTCTATATGACCGTGTTTCAATCCATTCTACCGCCAACCATTCAACGCCCTCATTGGGTCCCTAGGGGTCAAAAGACCTCCACCAAGTCATCAATTCCAGACAACAGGGGTCCGACCTTTGGATCTGTTTGAATGAGAGGCGTGCCCGAGGTGAGGCCTCCCGTTAAGAACATCAGGAGAATCGGAGAAGCAACTCTCTTTGAAGACAAAGATCAAGGCACTCCTTCTTTCATATGAGGTGCAACGAAGAAAGAAGCCCAACTCGTAAAGTCTAAAGCTTCATGAAGAACAAAGAGAAAGAGGCCCCAGTCACTAGGGCCAAACTTGAAAACTTCAATCATGACATCCTCCAAGCCATTCGAGATACTCATGATCAGGGTTGAAATTCGTGGAGCTGCCACTCTACTCCTTTAAAAGAAGGAGAGTCCAGTGACTGAACTAGATCTAAGGGGAAGAACGACCAAGTCCTTCATTGCATCTGAGAAGTAGATGATCGCCTAGAGTAGATAAAGCATGAAGGGAACCGCTCAAGCAGGAATTACCGTCCGAGCTGACCTCCTTTTAGTGAATCTATCCTCAATGCACCCATTCCCAAGAACATCAAAGCTCTTTAGTTTTAACCTTATGATAGTGAATCTAACCCAGCCGATCATATTGAGAGTTCTAAAACTCTCATGATGATCTACAGTGCCACTAATGCGCTCTTATGCCGAACCTTCCCTGCAACCTTGAAGGGATCGGTGAGGGAGTGGTACTTTTGCTTTACTCCGGAGTAGATATTCTCCTTCGACCAACTCGAGGGACTCTTTATAGTGCACTTTGTCACTAGCCACAAGGTTGAAAAAACAGGCGCTTCTCTGTTGGAATTAAAGCAAAAGGACGAAGAGCTGCTGAAAGACTTTGTCAAGAGCTTCACAGCCGAGGCAAGGTACATTTCCTCCCTGGACTCATCAGTGGCAGTTGCAGTGTAGCCAGCTTCACCATGCTGCCATCCGGAGTCTCCAAGACTTCGAAGATGGTCTCTACCTGTCGGATCCAATTGTCAGCCGTGTTAGGGTCTGACTTCCCCTCAAACACCGGTGGGTTCATCCGTTTAAATGATTCCATGAGTTTGATTGCTTCGAGTACTGGATTCGCAGGCACCCTTCCTTGATTCTGATTCATAGCAATGCCAATGAGTGTCTGATAAACCCTTGCTAGCTCCGTTTCCAAGTCCAGACCTTCCCCATTTCGAGCTCCGCTTCTAGCCATGTTCAGATGCAAAAGATCCATTAAATTCGAAGTATAGAATATGAATTTTAAATCAACTCTTCATTTCATTGAATTTCAAACTTTATACATTCGAATTTAAAACATTTTCTGACATCAAATGAAAGCAGTAAGAAGATACAACAGTCTAACTCCTACGGTTCCTCTTGGCTTCTCGAAGCTCTCCCTATAGTTCCTCCACTTCCTCCTTCAGTACATCATACATATTTTTCTTCTTCAAGTTCCCAAACATGATGAGTGAGAACTGCAATATCATCATTGTGCTTCGCCAACTGAGTCTCCAGTAGCCCGACTCTCTCCCGTTGAGTCTCTTCCTGCCTCTGAAGGGACACAATGAGACTGCTCGGAACTGGTTCTTCCTCATCAGAGGAATCATCCGACGAATCCGGAGGTTTTGTATGCATGGAGCTAATCCACCCTAAGTTATGTATGCATAATTCAAGAAAATAAAATTTTAACCGACTGCAAAAGGACTAACGAAAAGAAAATTTGAAAAGGTAATTTAACTACAACCCAGATCATCACAAAAAAGGGAACAAATACATTCTACACTTCTACAGATTTGATTGAAGGAATTAAAGTTAAAAACAAACGCTAATGTCATACAACTAAATTTCTTCGTTTCTTTATTTGTAATGAAAGACCTTCCAATCAAAGCAAACTCACTAAATGTCTGGGATTCTCCCTTCAGGTTTGCCAGAGAGCAAAAGTTTCCCCCTGTATATAAGTATAGAGCATTTAACAAATTCATGGAAAATAGATGATCAATGCAGCCAAACTCCGACCTTCACTCTCCACAGAAATAACATCAACAAAATTCCACTTCCACACACATTTCAAAATGGCATGAACTACTTCCTGTCTCTCTTAGACTTTGCAGCTGTCTTAAACCCCAATTTGGTGGGCTTCCCCCACAGCGACACCGAAGGCCTACCTCCTGATGTCCTCCCCTCTCCTCCTCCATAAGGATGATCAATCAGATTCATTGCAACACCATGCACAACAGGACGCCACCCTCGCCACCTATTTTGTCCTGCCTTCCTCAACTTCCACACCCCATGACTCGCATTCGAAACAACCCCAATAGTAGCTTTACACCTCGAATCAATAAGCATCTCTCTCCCTAAAGGCAACCGCACAAGACACTGCTGATTCACCGGCTCCTTAACCACTTTTGCGTAAGTCCCCGCAGCTCGTGTCAACTTCGCACCTTGCCCTGGATGAATCTCAATATCATGCACAAATGTCCCCAATCTTATATCCGCCAATGGCATACAATTCCCAACATGAAAATTCAAATCTAGTGTCTCCTATTTCTTCGAACCACCACCATTAGACCCATCATAGTTCACGATTTTACTCCCCACTTCCATCTGATGACTAGCCAAAATATAAGACACAGGCACATGCTCAACCTTCTTCTCCTTTTTATCCTATTCAATTGCATTAGGCATAGCGAGCAAGATCCCTAAACCACTAGCTTCTATCGGGCGATCCTTACTCCTCCGAAAAGCATAAGAAATCACGTGACTCAGAATCACTGTCCCATCCTTAAAATCTAGTTTCGCCACCCTAACTTCAGCATGACCATCTTTCTGCCCCAAATTCTTCCAATTCAGCGCGGCCTTCCGCTTAAGCCGGTGGCCCCAAATCGGACTCCGCTGGTCCCACTACTTGATTTCCTTCAGCAAGAACTCGTGTTTTTGCACCCCAGCACCAAGATCCTCCCTTTCCACTGTGAAAAAGGCAGGCTTTGCAGCCACCACCGCAATCCTCGGAAACGAGTCCAAAGAAAGCGATTCCGACAGGGAAACCTGACCATCTAAATTATTTTCAGGAAGCGAAGAGAGGGAGAACGTAGATGATACCTTAGCAGTTGCTGCGAAAGAATCTATAAGCTTCTGGTGAGCATTAACCGGCAAAGGGGGTTCATTTTGACGGCGGAAGTTCTGGGCCTGGATCCAGCAGACGAGGGCGATACGAGAGGAGCGGTTGGGATCGTACTCGATCCTTTTGACGATGCCAGTGGAGTTGATGGACGGCTTGAAATCAATTTGGCGGAAGAGGCGCTTGTTGTGGCCTCTGTGGTGGAAAGAGGTGATGCGGCCGGTAGCGTTGTGGCCGGCAGGGAACTTCTTGCCGTGCTTGAGGGGGGAGATGGATCGGGACTGGGTTGGGGGCGGGAATGCGATGAATTTGGGGGTTTTGCGGGAAAGTAGGGTTAGGGTTTGCATGATTTTAGGGGAATTTGGGGGAAATTTTAGGGTTAGGGTTTTGGCAGAGTAAAAGGGGGAGGGTGGATTTGTGAAGAATACTGGTAGGCTCGTAGTGACACATTGGACCATTGGTCATCGATCACCGTATGATATATCTATATCTTGGGGATGTGAGCCACTGAGCGTTTTTGTTTTTTTTGTTTTTTTTTACTTGCTCATATTCTTTTCTGTTTTTAATGAACTAAATGTGAATGTCTAGTTTATAGATATCGACCAAATTTAAGCATGATACTGTAATTAACTAATTTTGAAAACTATATGCAATTTGTGTGCAATATATGATATAGTTTAGATAGTGAGGCTCGAGTTCTCATATGTGTTTTCCTTCCTAGAAGACCGTAGTGGCACTTGCAACAAAATTAAAGCGATAGAATCAGAGCTCTAATTACCCTTGTGGACTTAAAATAAAACCATATTGTAAAACTTAAATGACCTTTATTGGGTAGGATGGACTATCTAAGACCTGAACCTAGATCCAAGCTGCTACTTACCAGGGCGCCAGAGGATCGGTCGGCCGAAGACCAGCACTTGGAACCATCATCTCGTACTCCTTCCCAATGAAGTAACTCGTGCGGATAACCGAGAGGTCCTCCCCCTTCAAAATTGAGGGAGTACTGTCCATCTTAATCCTCACACGGCTCGGCGACGAGGGTTGTACCCCATAGAGAACCTTATCCCCGACGTCATCTGGGTAATTCTTGATCGACCAAGGCTGTGGCAGAAAGGGGACCCCTAATCGCGGAGGTGCAATTATCCTATCAGGGCTACTTGGCATGGTCACCTTCACCCTCTTCTTCCAACCTTGGGGGCCTTCTCGGGCGACCACCCGACCAAAGGTGTGGTCGACTGACCACCCGATCACAACTAGGCTGCTAGGCATTCTTTGAGTGTACATGGCTGAGAAGAGATCCGGACAGTTGACCGTGCAGTCGACCGGTCATGCTTCAGGTGTGGGCTTGACACATTGTGGTCGACTAACCCAAAGTGCGATCGATCGACTTCGGCGTTGTATGTTATTTGAGCTTTGAGTTTTGGGTCCAATAAGCTGTATTTGTGTTTATCTTTTAGGATTTGCTTGGATCTATAAATATAGCAGTAGATGTGAACTCTGGGGTGAAGCAACTCATTTCAAGGGAGAGCAATTATCATTGTTCAACTTCAAGAGGGGTATATGTCGAGAGTTTCAAGGGTGGGAGAGAGATTAAGAGTTGTAATCTCTTTGTAATCTTTGTATTTCTTGGGGAATAAGAAATATTGGTTATCTCTACATATTATTGTGTTCTTGTGAGATATTGCGATTATTGTGGTGGCTTGTTCTTGGTTCATCTAGTTCTGGGGAAGTTCAGGTTGCTTGTTCTGTGTGTGTTTCGTTATTAGCACTACGAGTTGTGGCAGATTCTACAACAAGTGGTATCAGAGCAGTGGGTTTGGGATGGTTGTAGCAATTCAAAAATTAAGAGGTTCGATAGGAGTAACTTCGCTATGTGGAAGATTCATATGATAGCACATCTTCGTTAGAAAAATCTGGATGGTCCATTGTTTGATGAGAAGCCGGAAGGTGCAGACAATGATGTGAAGGTCTTGGGAGATTGAAATCGTTTGGATCAGAATACACTATGGTAGATTCAGTTGGGGCTGAGTAGGAATATATTATTTCATATCTCGAAGGCAAAGACCACAATGGAGTCTATGGAGATTCTCACGGATATGTATGAGAAACCGTCGACATCTAATCAAATTCTTTATCTGAAGAAGTTGGTTAATATGAGGTTGAGGGAAGAGGGTTCAATAGCAGAATATGTGAAGTTACTAAATGGTTTGCAATCAGATGGAAGCTACAGGAATGAAGTTTTCAGAGATGAGACAGTCATTGTTACTTCTATCGACTTTACCCGATAGTTATGGTACGATGGAACAGACTATTACAGGCACTATAACAGATTCGATGACTCTACATGATGTGATGAGTAGCATTCTGAATGAGGAGGTGAGAAGGGTGAGAAACGGGGATTTTCATGATCATCTTCTAAATATTTCGTAATGTCAGTTGAGAAAAGACGTCAGAGATCTGAGAGCAGTCGAAGAAGAAATGATCAGAGTAATTCAGCTGATAGTGAGTCTGATCACAGCGATGGAGGACATGGATTTGAGTGTCGGTATTGTCACAAGAGGGGTCACATGAAGCGCAGTTATCAGGCCTATATGAAAAGCATGAAAAACCGAAGAAAGTCAAACCAAAGGAAACCAATGAAGTGTCTATTGAAGAGTTATGCTTATCAGCTAGGAAGGAGTTGGGCACACGAGATTGGTGTATTGATTAAGGAGCTTTTTTTCATTGCACTCGAAGGAGAGAGGTGTTTGATGACTACAATGATGGTTCTTTGGAGATGTGATCTTGGAGAACATTCAAAGGTATCATGTACGAGGGGTTGGTATTGTTCGCGTGAAAGCCAATGATGATCAGAGTGTTGTCATGCGGGAGACAGGCATGTTCCAGATTTGAAGAAAAATCTTATCTAGACAAAGAAGGGTACCACAGTTGGTAGCGGTGAGTGGCGTATAGCTGCAAGTTCAAGGGTGAACACAAAAGAAAAGTGTGAGGGAACGCTGTATTTCATTAGAGACGTGATGGGTGTTTCTCCTTTAGTTGACTCTCAGTTGGAATCGAGTAGTAGGTTGTGTGGGGTGTAACTAAGCTCTTTCAGTTGTAGGAATTCTAAGAAGTTTACTAATTTAGTGGGAGTTGTTGGCCATGAGAGTGATCCTAGAGAGCAAGACATTGCTTCGGTGAGGATACTTTGCGATATGGCAGATGAAGCTTCAAGTAGATCTTGTGAGATATATAGCACTATTATCGATATGCAGAGTGATGTCGATGAGGGTAACCAAAATGAGGTTGTGGGGGTTGAGAAGTCTACGTATTTTGTGGAAGTGTCGTCCACGAAGAATTTTAGTGCAGAGGGTTCATTGAGAGGCTTTGAACCATGTCCAGTGTTAAGGGAGATTCTGCAAGTTGGGGAGTCTTGTAACACAGAATCCAACACGGGAGGTTGTTTCTCCGTTATTCATGCTCTGTGTGATTGGTGGAGCACATCCTTCATGAGGAGATGAGGGGTGGCTGGTGCATTCCATGTGGTGGAGTGGCGGAAGTGCTCTTCATGAGAGTGGAGAGTACTTAGGTCTTTCATGAGAGTGGGAGACTAGTTATATGAAGAAATTATATCTCAAGAGTGAGAATTAAAAGTGAAAGGCTATGAGCTAAACTTTTGTGCCGGATTTTATAAAATCCATTTTAAAGAGTCTATCTAAGTGAACCTTAGATTAATCATCGAGGGAAATGGGGTTAAGCACATAAAGGGGTCATTGACGGTAGGAACCATATTCATTGTCTGGATGCATCCATGGAAGTTCTTAGGGTAGAAACAAGTTGGACTGATGATCCTACGGGAGCGCTAAATTTGTTTTAGGGTAGTACCTAAGTACACTTACTCCCAACCCCATTCCTATGGTGATGCAATGCTCATAAAAGTGACTTGGTTAGGTTGAGTTAAATTCTTAATAAGTCCACGTGAATTGTGATGGTACTTTTTCCAGTCACTGGTGTCTTGCTAGGACATACCAATATGAGAGGAGCCATGAGGTCGGGGTTGGGGGAATTTGGGATGATCCCTAGAAACTTTCATGAACTTTTTTGGTAGTGAGTATGACCATAAAGCTCCAACCCACGACCAAATGATGTAAGTATTCTACGTGTGCTTTTGTTAATATCTAGCTCAATGACATAGTTCCAAACGTAGTCCACATCTGTTCCTCAAGTTGCAACAAATGCCACTAAGAGTAGATTTAAAGCGTAGATACCTGCACTGATTACATAGATGTATGTGCATTAGGAATATGCCAAATTTTATACCAAATTCTATTCTTTCCTAAAGAAATACTTTTTGAAATTTACTTTTAGGAAAATTGTTCGAACGTATTATGGAAAAAGATAATTTCTAAAAAGTAATTATGAATTAATTATTATTGGTTTTGACCAAGTCAAGCTTTATTTAGTCATGGTCAAACTAGCCGTTACAGCTAGTTATGACTTTTTGGTTAATTACATTTATAAATAAGATGATTATTGTTTGATTTTATGAATCTTTAACTTGTTTATTATTAGCGGTTAATAGATAGCTCATATAAATACTAGCTCATCTTTTTGAGAAGATGAACGGAGAAAATAAGAGAATGAGAAGAGAAAATAGATGAACAAGAATGTTCTTCTTCCTCCTCCAAACAAAACTTGTATTATGTATATTTATCTTCTTTATTGGGCATATTCTTTCTTACATCTTGAGGTCAACTCTCCTTTTGTGGTCATGCACGCAAGGGATACCGATGGACATCAGTTTGTACCTTTATTGGACAAGTTGTCATGGTGAGCTACACGTCAGCAATAAGTCCTTTAAGGTAGTGCTAATACACGCATACTGCAAGGCCGGTAAACTATGTTATTCCATTTATATTTTTTAGGTAATTATATTTTCCTCAATTGTATCCAATAGAATTCACTTTTAAGTGAATCACAGTTGTGATCGTTACCAGAGTCCACCAAAATTTGAATCATGAAACATGATTGTAGAATTTGAAAAGGCAAAATTTAAAAAAACGTCACAATAGTTTGGCGCTGTTTAAAAAAACGTCACAAAACTTTGACTTTTTAAAAAAACCGCACAATGTTTAACTTTCAACTCACGGAGTTATCCAACCGTTAACTGGGATAATAGTTATGTGATGTTTTTTTAAACAAATGGGAACTTTTGTGATGTTTTTTTTAAACAGAATAATAGTTTTGTGTTGTTTTTTTAAACAAAACAATAGTTTTGTGATGTTTTTTTAAACATTACTTATAACCCAGTTAACGGTTGGATAACTCCGTGAGTTGAAAGTTAAACATTGTGCGGTTTTTTTAAAAAGTCAAAATTTTGTGACGTTTTTTTAAACAGCGCCAAACTATTGTGACGTTTTTTTAAATTTAGCCAATTTGAAAATCCCATAAAGAGATATATTGATGAAGATTTTTTTTACATAGGAAAAGTTAGAGAATAGCCACCATGTTTCATTAAATAGAGTTTAACCAAACAAAACACAGAGAACTGGGACCTAATACAAGAGCTAAAATGCAGAAAATGAAACATAAATCTTCCAACAAATCCCTGGAGGGTGGACCAATGTACCAACAAAATCAACATAAAGCAACAAAAAAAGTACAAACAAACTCGGGTCCCTCCTACACAACCCTGGAGGGTGAGTAACAGTGTACAGTCAATCGATGGTAGGGCCAAACTCGATCTCCTCGTCGTCATACTCCTCCACCTGGAAAGCTCTGGCGACCCTCTTCCTAGGTCTTGATGCCACAGTTGAGGCCCAAAAAGAAATAAGATGCATAAGATGAGTTAGATTACCAAAAATACTATTACATGTCCTACGAAAGTAAAAGTTATTTCTATTTAGGTATAGAACTCAGGTCGTTGGAGTGCTGGCAATGTACCACGCTTCCTTCATATTCTTTCTAACTGAAACAAATCTAAGACCTACCCACAACTCCTCGTAAGTTTGGGAGAATTTTAAAGTGTTGAGGGCACTGAGTACTTCGCTCAGAACTGATATGCTCCTTTGACATTCAAGGAATAGGCAATTTCTCATCTCCACCACGCATTGCAAAATCCACAGTTTGTGCCAATTTGTGGTTGTCTTTTTACTAGATTTTCTCTAGTTAAAATAACGTCATTGAGAACCACCCATAGGAAGACCCTGAATTTCAGCGGGGATTTCCCTTTCCATAGAATGGATGACCAACTTGGACGACAACCTATAAAATGGATGCGGTTATAAAGGAACCAGACCGAAAAGGAACCTAATTTTTGCAACCCCCAGGTGTTTCAATCCGGGCCAATCGAGCATTTCACTCCCGATGAAGAGATGTATTCTTGCAGCTTAACAAGGCGCAGTTGGGAAATATTTGACAGCAAGGTTTTGAAAGCTGGTTTCGACGAACCCCTTCTCCAAGTCTTGGCCACAAAGATGTGGGGGTGTGTAGCAATCTCATAAAGGTCCAGGAAAATATCGCGCAAGGAGTGCGCCCCCACACTATTTATCCCACCAGAACTTGATCAATCTTCCATTTTCGATAAACGTTGTTACACCGGACTTGAATGACTTTTGTCCCTTTGAAACTCCTCTCCAAAACCAAGAGACCCTGGGGCTTACCCTGAAGCCCCGATTGCGAGACCCTTTGCCCTGAAGGTAGGACTAGAAAAAATCTTACCACCCTTCGCCATTTGGGTGGTAAGCATTCCACCACCAATTACCAAGAAGGGCCAGGTTGATATCACGCAAGTCAATAACCCCCAACCCACCGTGAATATTCTTCATGCTGACCTTCTCCCACCTGATAAGATGGTAACCCCCTCTGTCATTATCAGGACATTTCCATAGGAATCTCTTTCGAACTCGATCGATCATTTTGAACGACCCATTTCATCATCTCAAAGATGGACATGTAGTAGGTTGGGAGATTGGATTGTAAAACGTTGATGAGAGTGACTCTCCCGCCAAGAGAGAGGGACTTGCCTATCCAAACTGACAGTCTGGCATCGACTTTGTCAATGATTGGTAGCTAGTCAATTTTCTTAAGTTTCCCTGGTCGAATAGGAAATCCCAAATACTTGACTGGAAAACTATCAATACCGCAATTCAGGATTGATGCATGATTTTGCACCTCTTTTTCTGACAAGCCAAACGGATAAGAGCACTTTTATGAAAATCCATCCGTAGGCCTGACCATGCCTCAAAATAGTACATGACACCTTTAAAGGCAATGGTTTCTCGGACCTCCCCATTCACAAATAGTAGGGCGTCATCAGCGTATTGGAGGATAAAACAGTCCGGACGATTGTGACCACATGCGACTGGGGTGATCCACTCTGCAGATCTGCAATTATCAATCATGCTTTTCAGGACATCTGCCAAAATAGTAAATGGGAGGGGGGTAGTGGGTCCCCTTGTTGCCACCCTCTTTTACAAGAGAACAGGGGACATGTCATCCATTGATCATGATCGAGGTCCTACTCATGATCAGACAGAGACACACCCATTTGATCCACATGTCACCAAAACCTCTGCCCCTAAGAGCTTCTAGCAGACAACCAATCTACAGAATCGTATGCTATTTCATAGTCGAGCTTAAGAAGAAAGCTCCTACTGTTAGAAATGTTGCATTGATGAATAACTTCTTCAACACAGTCCTGAATGCACCGGCCTTTGATAAAACTTAATTGTTCACGAATGATCATACCGTCCATAACCTTGGCTTGTCTATTAGCAAGGATCTTGGTGATGATCTTGACCGGGCAATTGAGAAGTCTGATGGGGCGGTAATCCCCCACTTTATAAGAATCCTCCTTCATGGGGATCATGACCACCTCTGCATAGTTGATCCGTCCAAGTTTCAGTCTGTGATCATAGAATTCAGGCATGACTGTCTTGACATCATCTTTGATTTCTTCCCAAAAGTTCTGGTAGAAGAGAATTGGGAATTCAGTAGGCCCCGAAGCTTTTTCGCATCCCATTTGTGAGATAACCTCTTTGACTTCCTTTTTCAAAAAAGGAAGTTCCATAGTTGACATTTATATTGTCAAGTTAGGGGGGGTTTCCCTGCCAAAAATCAGCGTTTAGGGGGTCCTAAACTCAGCTTTGCATCCAAAGAGGGTTAAGGTTTTGAAAATGCGATTGGAAAGCCTGCTTGACAAGATGATCCTCTTGGAGCACTTCATTATCAGTGTGAATTGACGGGATGATGTTGGATCTACATTGTGCACTAGCAACACATGGAAAAAATATTGTATTCGCGTCTCCTTCTTTGAGCCATGAAATACGAAATATTTGTTGCCATTTAATCTCTTCAAGCTTATATAATTGGTCAATGTTCTCCCGAAGAGAGAGAAGACAATTTCGTTCCTCTTAGGTAAGGTCTCTAGACTCTCCATTCTTTCCAAAACATCAATATCTTCCAGATGGGATGCTTCTACCTGCCAAATTAAGGAAAATCTGGTGCGATTCCACTTCGTGAGCGTAGATCTGAGCCTTCGGATCTTTTCGCACCAAATAGCCGCAGCTTCCGTACCCCTAGTAGGGAGAGCCCAACTTTCCATGACCAGACGGTGAAATCCCCAAATTTCCAGCTAGGCTTTCTCAAATCTGAACTTTGGCTTATTCTTGGAATTGAGCTCACCAGACAAAAGGATAATAGACACATGGTCAGACGTTGATCTAGGCAATGATCTGGCATAGGCTAGCGGGAACCTCGTCTCCCTATCCATCAATACTAAGATACGGTCAAGCTTGGCCAGAATAGGGGATGTCTGCATGTTGGATCAGGTGAAAAATCTATCTAAGATAGGAATGTCCACGAGCTCTAGATTCGTAATTACCCAATTAAACTCCTCCCTGTCTGAGTCGCTAGAACCCCTGCCCTGGTGTTCAGAAGCGAATCTAGCGATGTCAAAGTCACTCCCAATTATCCATGGATCCTTCCACCGAGTTTGGATTGAGTGGAGTTCTCCCCAGAACGAAGGTCTGGCAGAACTATGGTTAGGACCATAGACAACTGACACAACTTGGATCCAATTGTCAATCCTGCATTGGATCCAGAGAGATATGGGCTCCAATATACTCATCAAGGCATGGAAATAGTGTGAGGTTAAAGCTAATGGTAATACCCACAGACGCCCGCTAACGAACGAATTTTCCACTATGTGGCCTTATTCCCCTGACTCTCTTAAATCTGGAGACAAAAGTTAACTTGGTCTCCTGGAGACCCACTATATCCACCTTGGAGTTAGAAATAACGTCCCTAACCATCTCCTGATTCCCACGACCTCCTAAAGCCCTAACGTTCCATATCAGAATTATCATTAGACCCAGAGGGGACATTTCGTGGGGATGGGCTGTAGGTGGAGCCACCTGGGCTTCCCTAAGAAATTCCCAACCCCTAATCTTATTGAGGAATAAGGTGTTGTGATCAACATCGAACACCTCTAGACGACATGTTTTGGCTATACAGAAAATGTCAGCATCTGACATAAAATTAAAAATAGACGTAAACCAATTACGTGTACCTGCACCATCATACTTAACAACTTTAGAGGTGGAAACAATCTCCAAGGAATTATACAAGAACTCCGGAGGAGCCCTCTTGTGCACAGAGCGAAGCTTGAACCCATAGCCAAACTCAGCCCCTTCCGACACAGTTGCGATTCAGGGAAAGTAGACAGCACCATCTCTGGAGACAGAGGGGGAAACAATGCTAGCTCCCTAGCTAGGACTTGTTGAGTAACTTCTACCATCTCATCCTCATCATCTGAGTCCTCCTCCGTATATGGATCATCATCTTCAAGATCAAGACATGCACCAAAATCATCTATAAGTGGCAAAGAGACAACAATAGACCCCAACTCGGGCCCACTAATGTAGCCACTGGTCCCATCAGGAGAATGCTTATTAGAGGAGTCGGATAGATCAAAAGGCCTAGAAGAGGATGAGTTGAAAATGAGCCAAGCACCCAAGTCCAAGGCAACCACAGTAGCATTTGAAGAATTCAATTCGGACCCCATCATGAGCCCAAACCCATTACCCGTGAGAAGAGGAATTTGAGAATAAAATGATGAAGAATTGAATTTGGACCCCCTCATGGGCCTAAGCCCATAAATTGCAATCTTCAGAGAATCATGTGCAGCGCATGTAATAGGGTTTGGAACTGATGGCAGCATCTTTGGCGCAAAATTGGGCAACGTGATCGAGTTAGTGACACATGGCTCCACCACCAATTTGCCATGAGTATCACGTGCATCGTACATATTAGGGTTTGGAATCGTTGGCGGCATTTTAGGTGCGAGTTTGGGCGACATGACCAAGGCAGGGACATGTGGCTCCACCAATAACTCGCACGCGCCTCTGGAGTGGGATTCGAAGCGACCAAGGGGTAGGGATGTAATTTGCTCGCCCCTCTCTCATGTCTTATTCATCCACGCCATCTGGTTCCTTTTGCAAAAGCATATTCTTTTCATTCCCCTTTTCAGCAACTCTTTTGATTTTCTCTCCCTGTGTTCACAGATTTTTGCCCATTTCCACACTCAGAGCTTCTTTTCCAGTAGCTTTATCAGCGTCAGCCTTCTTCTTTCCAAAGTTTGTAAATGGTGCCCCCTCAACCTCTCCAATATTTGAAATAAAGGACCTACCTTTATCCAGTTCTGAGAATGGCGCATCCTGATCCAAAGCTTGCCTCATTAGTTAAGCTTTAGCAGGGCCATCCTGACCCTTGGATAAGGATCGAGGGTTGGGATCTGAGCCCTCCAAGCCATTTTAAGGAGTCATCTTTGTTAGATTTCGAAGGCAATCACAGATTAAATACACACCAGAAAAATTATAAAAATATCGAAACTTGGCCATGGATCCATGCGAAAACCATAAATCGTGTTTAGGAGTTATACCTTAAATATGGATCCGTTGTCTCCATAGTATACCGATCACAGCACTGCAATATTGCGGTGCCTCTACGGTATCCACACGAACGGAACGAAAAATGTCACTCCCTAAGACCGCGGTGCAAGCTACGAGAAGTGGATTTTCCTCATGATCTCTCTCTTTCACTTTATGTGACGGATAAGGTTTTTTCACGTGTACCTTTTCCACAGATACATATCATATACATAGGTGCAGAAAATTAACCCTAAGAGAGTAATGAGGCTGTTAGACTCACAATCTGACCTGGGTCAAATTTGTGTGTGGACCTTTGAACTTTAGTAGGCCCATTTAATATAATTAAATGTATAACCAATGTCAGAAGTACAAGTCTTACTTGGATACCCAATTAAATTTATCTTATGAATTTAAATCTCAATTTTGATCCATTCTAAGTGTGTGACCCTGTAGGTTCCCATTACGTTGACAGTAATACTAAAATCATATTCTAGTATTACAAATAGTGAGTGGTATCTAGCAATACATCATTGCTAATCAAGTAACGAGAATGTCAGTGATTTGACATAACCTATTCGTGACTAATGTTACCATGTAGTCTAGTCCCTTTATCCAGATATCTTAATTGACCACAATGCATAGAGCATGTCACCCTTGTATAGTTCAATTTTTGGTTTCTTGATGTCCAAGTAGACTTACTAAAACAAATGAGCTCAATACCTTATATTGACTCATTTGAGCATGACCAAACATTTTGCAGTCTCACTCAATCAAGGGGTCCGTAGATATCGCTCTTGTTATGTAAAATGGACAAATCCTATGTAAGTCACTCACATCCCTCTGCATAATTTGTAGTATATCCAATAGTCGACTTTATAATCACCTTATTACAGCCAATGTTTGACAGCATTAAAACTTATAACTTCACATGTAGGGAACCGTAGTGACTTCAAGTCAAAGAACTACGTACATCAAGGTCATTGTGAGAACCACTTATGACACCCACGTAATGATCCATGCAGCATTCTTATAGTAGGTCAGTCCAGTACATTATTACTCTAATATGTACCCATGTGAAGACTTGATATCTCATATCCATGACCCGTGAGAATGGTCATCAGTCTACGCACACACTAGTGTCTATATATTATTGTTGTCTTAATTCACAATAATACTTGACTAGGGACATTTAAGAACAGTGTTCTAATTTCAACCAATAGGATCTCACAATCAAGTCATGCACTTGATATTCCATGATATGGAACTTACTATTCTAAGGACTTTATTATATTTATTTAATTCACAATAAATAACACAATAAATGAAATGCCTAAATATGAAATAAATGTCATGATACAATATAAACTGGTAATGTCAATACACAACTGGCCTTTAAGGCATACACCAACAGTCTTTCCGGTGATTTTTGGGTACCTTTGCAGCCCTGATAATTTCTGTATGTGCTCTCTCAATTTTTTTAGCACCATCAATCGTCGAATCTAGGAGCCAAACATCGGTGGGGGTCACGACGACTGCTCCCCCCAAGCTTTGTGCCTCCTTCACCTTGTCTTCGAGAACGAAGCGAATAATATAGGCTTCTTCAAAGGTGAAGACCTTGGCGAATCTCGGCATGTGACTGATGTCAGGGCTTCAGATCTGAACCCTATCTGAGATTAGATTTGACTTTCTGGAGGTTTTGGGGTCCATGTCTACCACCGTCTCGAAGTCAGAGATTACTTCCTCCGCCGCCTCTCTACTCCAGCAATGGTGGGGGAGATTGTGTAGCCAAATCCAAAACAAATCCCCCTTAGGAGTCTCAGCACCGAACCTCAGATTCCATGGTTTGAATTCCATATTTAAGTATCCAAAGTCAAGTAGCTCCATCGACGACACCTCCACCATCTTCTCAGGGGATGGAAAAGAGACTAGGAATTGAAAGTGACACATTTTTTTAACAATCGACTCTCGATGGCCCTCATTGGCCACTGTTTGTTTAGTTCCTCAATGACCTAATTTTTCGATGGCCTGCCAAACATAACCTTAGCTGTAGCGCACCAATTCTTGAGTCATTGTTCTTCTTTCTTTATGTTAGCTAGACTACTAGCGAGTTTGATTTAAGTCGGATTGTCCTCCGATCTCCCCCTTTCCGCCCTCCTGCTAGTCTCCACTTGGGTTAGAGTAACGTTGGTGCACACCAACGACATATGATCGCATTTCAAGCAATTGAGGCAGCGAACTTCTTTCGTGCACTCTGCTCTGATATGGCCCATATGGTCGTAGTTGAAGCAAGCAATCGGCTTCTTTTTCCCTTTCCGGTGCCTTTTCACTTCTTTGGAAGAAGTATAAGTTGCAGATGATATCTCCTTTCTGGTAGATTTGCTAACTACCTAAATCTAATAATCCCCGCCCTTTCCAGGAAGCTGGCCTCCTTGCTTGGCTCTGGTAACTTTGATTGGACTCCCCTCTGGAGCCCGAGCAGTCTTGAAGGGGGATGGCATGAGGAGTTCGGAGTCATGAGGAGGGGATGGCAGTGAGGGAGGGGGAGGGAGGGTGGTCTTATGAGGAGGGGGGGCAATGTTAGAACCAGTTATGGTTGAGGAAGAGTGGGTTGTTCTTTGGAGGTTGCGACTAGAAATGTGGGGTTGATGGTGGGTCGGGAGGTGGGCAAATAGGTGTGGATTTGGGTTTGAGTGGTGAAGGTATTGATGCTGGTGGAGGTTAGCATTGTGGTTGTAGTTGTAATGGTGATGAGGGTTCATGAATGTTGTAAGAGGAGTTGGAACTCTTTGATGGCCCTTGCGGGAGGTCCTTTTACATCAGAAATGGCCGGTAGGAGGACCCTCTTATTCGGCATGTCCTCAATGCGGTGGTGTAGGGGAACGGTGATGATACTATAATGGCCAGAGTGCCTTCGATCATCGTACTGACGATGGTTAGACGAACGTCTGAGTTCCCTACTACCTTCGTCGGGGATGAAGGAGGTAGATATTCGTCCACGGGGGGTGGAGTTGGATAGGAAGAGGAGGCGCTGGAAGAGGAGAGGCCGGTGCGGTGGCGGGGCGGACCATCTCATTTGGCCCGTAGCCCCGCATTTCGTGCTCGAAGGTATCCATCAGGTAAGGGGGAGAGATGGATGTGTGTGTGTTTTTAGGGGGGGTGGGGAGTAATGGAGGAGCAGAAGGGAGGGGAAGAAGTACAATGAGGCGTGGCTTAAGGGAAGGGGGTTGGGGCTGGAGAGGAAATAGGGGCTACATCGGTGATCGGGGACAGGAATCGTTTGATGAAGAAAAATGTTCATGAAGAGAAGAGAAACTTTTGGTTGCTGATAGGATCAGTAGGAAATGGAGACTATATGACAAGAAGGGCGATGGCTAGAATTGAACAAGTCCTACAAAATAATCAATGACAATAAGTCCAAATGGATTTGTAAAGCGACTTCACTAATTTAGGATTAAAGTTTGCATGATTTTTGGGGAAATTTTAGAGTTAGGGTTTTGGAGAAGAGGAAGAGGGAGAGTGAAGTGAAATGATCTAGGCTAGAAAGGAAGGAGGCGGATGAGGATTTGGATGTTAAAGATCAACTTAAAGATTTGGTCCGTCAAGGATTGATAGGATTATCTGTACTCTATTTTTTAGTGTCATTATTTTTCAATGCATAATGATTATAAATAGGGGCGGTCCTGGAGGTGGGTGGGTGGTGCAAGTGCACAGGGCCCCTGATTTTCAATGACCCCCGAAATTCAGTATATCATATGAATATTAATTAAGTAATAGAAAATTGTATTTACAGTTGGTGTTGTAGCTCAGTTGGTTAAGCCTTATTAAGAATGTTAAAGGGACATGGATTCGAATCATGCCAATTTTTATTTATTTTTGGTAATTGGACGTATTTCCAAGAGACCAAGACCCCAACTCTCTTAATCGTTGAAAGGAACCTGGATTCGAATCACGCCATGTCGATTACGGTTGCATCAGTGGAAATAAGATTTTCAAACCTAAAACTATTGAAATCTTATTTGCGATCAACCATGTTACAAGAAAGATTAAATGGATTGGCTTTGATTTCAATTGAAAATGAGTTTTTTTTTAAAAACTTGATTATGAATGTTTAATTGATGGTTTTGCTTCTAGGAATGCAAGAAGATCAAAGTTTAGAAATTAGTAATGCACAAGGCACTAGCTGTCATTTTTTCTGTCTTGATAAAGTCTAGTAATAGTTTCAATTTTTGAAAATCCAATGAAAATGCTTAGTAATTTTCAGGTAAGTTTTTATTATTACTTTTAGTTTTAATCACTATGTGACTACTACTCATTTGGGCATTGATTATTTTATTATTTGTTCTCATGAATAGATTGATTGTAGTAAGTTTTGAGGCTGGACTTTAACAGCCAGTCTTCTATCTAAGCATGTTCATTATAACTGTAATGTTCGAACATTTCTTTTAGAGTTTTGGTAATTTTGTTTAATGACTACATAAGGATTCAATTATAATAGGAAATTAAAAATGCCTTATAAAATTAACTTTTGTTTGAACATCTTAGTGATATTTTGCTTTCTGAGAATAATCAAGGCATAAAAAAATAAGTCGATAATAATTTTCTTATATTATGGCTCAATCTTAAATTTCGCACAGGGCCTGTGAAATCTCAGGACCGGCCCTGATTCTAAACAACTTTGGCATATTTATTTATTTTTGAGAAACACGAGATTCTAACTCAGACATGCACTTGTCATTGAAGAATTAATTTGTATCTTCTTTCATGTGAACGATCTAGCTCTTCTTTTATGAGCAATCACCTTCGATGAAAGTAATTACTGATATGGGTAAAAATAGAGCTAAATCGGGACCGTTCAAATCGGGCACGGATCTTAAAGCTCTCAGGGGTAAAACGGTAATTTCAGCAAACACAGGCCCGACAAGATAAGCTGGGCCGTTCTCAAGCCCGGCAAACTGATCCAACCTGCAATAGGGACTGTTACAACAGCCCTACTACAAAGGAGTCCAGATTCGTCGAACCCAGTTGAAACTCCCATACTCTAGGGGTAACTGATTCTATCCATCCATACACAAGGGAGAATATGAAAACTCTATCTCTCTATCAAGAGAAGGGTCCAGTCTAGATTCCTTTACATGGATGGCATAACCGACTCTATCCTATCACTGGGAAGTAGAAATTCATCCTCATCTCGAAACTGGTTCCTAAGGCGACCATATAAACCATCTCCTCCCACCATTGCAAGGTAATCAATCTTTCTATACCAAAAGCTCTTTCATAATCATTCAGATTACTGAGAAGAGCGTCGGAGGGTGCGTCACCGGAATCAACCCCGGTGTCTCGCACTTTTTGTAGGTCACAGCAGCAGCGGGAAACCAGTCAAACGCCAGTGAAGGTATTTAGGTTTGACTCATTCGATTTCCTACGAACTCACAAATTCTATCTGTTTGCTCCCACACCGAAATCAGCAGCAACAGATTGGCACCGTCTGTGGGAACGTCGAATAGCAACCCAACCTCTTCCACCAGTCAAGACAGTCCCAAGCCATGCCTCCAAGGAAGAGAAAGTTAGCGGTCTATAGCCGTCGGGCCACTCCCGCTCCTCTTCCTCCTCCGCCACCGAATGATCCCCTTCAACCCGTCCATCCACTGCATCCTGGAAAACCTCCTCTTCAACAACCTCGGCCTCAGCAGGCCCCCCCGGGGTCTCAAAATACTGGCGTAGGGACCTATCTCCCTAATCCCCAAAAGCAACCTCTCCACCGTGATCATGTCTCGGTACACAACCCTTCCAACGACTCCATGGCATCCCATAACCCTAGGGCGTCGGAAGATCTCCACAACATCATCATCACCGGTAGAGCGAGGAAGATCTTCGCCACCGCTTGGATGAGAGGCGGGCCCGTGAAGGGGGCTCCCGTCCAGAACGTCCAAGGGCTCAGTCTCCCCGCAGACACGATCGTAGAAGGTCCGCTTCTCCTAGGAGGCAGAGAGATTTCTCTCAACGTCATCGACATAAAACTCATTCTCCAGTAAGCCGAGCCACACATAGGGACCGCCAAGCTGGAGAGGCACCAGTCACAAGGGCAGAGTTTCAAGACTTCCAAGCGGCAGTCTTGCGGGCCCTCAATGTCGCCCCAAATAACGACCAAAGACCACCTACTCCTGAGCCAGCTAGGAGCCACCACCGTCGATCCCCTAGTCCTCATGGGGCTCCAAATCACCGTCTTCACACTCCCAGTCCTCGTCCATCTCCAAGCTACCATCGCCGCAGCCCCAGTCCACCCTCGTACAAAGATGAGTCCCGGGGCTCGGCAAGATATGATCGAAGCGAAGACTCGGTCTACGGCCGTCTCCACGAGATGGAGAGGCACCTCGGCCGACTTGACAGGGAAGAAGAGCAACAGACGAGAAACCTCTGCCCGAGCAAGTCTCCATTCTCCCGCACCATCATGGAGGCCCCCATCCCAGAAAACTTCAAGCCGCTTCACTTCGAGTCGTATACCGGGAGTCGGACCCCGCCGACCACATCGAGAGTTTTAAAACTCTCATGATGATCCACCAGGCATCAGATGTGCTCCTTTGCAAGACCTTTCTAGCCACGCTGAAGGGGCCTGCGAGGGAATGGTACTCACGGCTTGCCACGGCCTCCATCTTCTCCTTCGATCAGTTCGAAGGGCTCTTCCTTGCTCATTTCGTGAGTAGCCGCCGGGCCGAGAAAACAAGTGTATTTCTGGTGACCCTCAACCAAAGAAAGGGTGAACGCCTAAGAGATTACGTTCGGCACTTCACCGCCGAAGCCCGGTCCATTCCCTCCCTCAACCAATCAGTAGCCTCTGTGGCATTCGAGTGCAACGTCACTAACGTTGACCTCAAGACGTCCCTTACCAAGAAGCCTCCTCGAAACTTCTCAGAACTCCTGCTTAGGAGTGAGAAGTACATTCGAGTGGAAGAAGCTCTCAAACCCCTACTCTTGAGGAATCATCTTCCGGGAACAAACGGAAGAATATGAGCGAAGAGGCGCTCCAAAAATCCCAGAGGGACGGCAATGGCCAACGCCGCCCAGCTTCTCGTTTTGAGAAGTGCACCCCCCTCAATGCTAATATATCAGCAGTTCTTATGGAGGTGGATAAGGAAGGGCTACTCCGCGCTCCCCCTAGGATGAATACCCCTGGCAAGAAGAGGAACAGGGATAAGTGGTGTCGCTTTTACAGGGACCACGGCCACGACACGGATGATTGTCGGGCTCTCAAGGAGGAGATCGAAGAACTCATACAGCGGGGACACCTAACCAAGTTTGTCCAAAAAGATGGGGCCGAACTTCCACCCTGAGGAGCCTACAAACGAACAGAGAGGCCCGCTGAGTTCCAAGACTCCTAGCCTGGGGCCGTCCTCCACCTTATCCATGGAGGTCCAATGGGGGGAGAACCAAAATCCTCCCAAGAGGCCTTCACCCTATCATAGAAGAAGCTTTTCAGTTTTCAACAAGGCTGCCAATTGCGTTACGGCCAAAGCATGTAACAATGGTTCGCCCCATCGAAGTGGCCATTTAGTTTATTTCAATAAAACATAAACTTTTGTCTATTGTTGCACTTGCTTCATTTCTACTTCTCCGAGTCACTTCTACGACTCGCTAAATAGTATACGGCTCCCACAACTTACTAAGCTCAAAAGACGAGTTCGGTGTCCAACACTTGGTTCGACGTTGCCTTAGCCACTTGTAAACATGCAAGTGCGGGGCAGCTCACCATTCGGAATTGCTTCTACAACTCGTCAACTTTTTTAACAACAAGTTCGGAGTCCAATACTTGGTTCGACGCTGCTTTAGTCACTTGCGAACAAGCAGGTACGGAGCAGCTCACCATTCAGAATTGCTCCTGCAACTAGTTGAAACATCCCAACGACGAGTTCGGAGTTCAGCACTTGGTTCGACGTTGCCTTAGCCGCTTGCAAACAAGCAAGTGCGGGGCAGCTCACCATTCGAAATTGCTCCCACAATCGTTGATGAATCTTAAAAAACTGGTTCGAAGTTCACAATCATGGCTCGAAATTGCCCGCATAACTTGCAAGTATGTGGGTTCAGGGCTCGACACGACCATTCGAACTACTCCCAAAACTGGTTGATTCCAACAAGCAGGTTCGAACACTGGCTCTTTTCCAGGGCTATCCCCAAGGCCTGACTCACCTTTGTAGTTGCTCGTGCAGCTCGACAATCCTTATCAGTGAGCTCTGTGCTCAGTTCCTCTCCCGAGCCAAACCAGCAACTCCTTCACTCCATGTAAGGGTGTTGGAGCCCAGCTCGTCCTAGAGGATCTCCCGCAACTAGTTCACCTTCAAGAATCTGATATGGTACCCAACTCACTCATCGAGTTGCCTCTACAAGCGTGTTGGGCTCAAACAGCAAGTTTGGAGGCCAACTCCATCCGAAAGTTGCTTCTACAAGCCTACCGGGTCCAAACGGTAGGTCGGCACCAACCCCCTCTTCGGGTCGCTTCTACAAACTTGTCGGACTCAAACGACAAGTTCGACGCCCAACTGTCCCCTAGAGCCTGGTGAAGCTCTTCGCTCTGCTCGCCTCCCGAGCAGCCTTCTCCTCAGCAAGTTCAGAGCTAAAACTCTCCCCTAGAGTTGCACCTCAAACTTGTCTCCTGAATGGCTTTCTCCTGGAGCCAAGCTCTTCGCTCCGCTCGCTCCCAGAGCGGACCTCTTCTCAACGAGTTCGGAGCTAAAACTCTCCCCTAGAGTTGCTCCTCAAACTTGTCTCCCCAACAGCTATCTCCTAGAGCCAAGCTCTTCGCTCTGCTCGCTCCCAGAGCGGACCTCTTCTCTACGAGTTCGATGCTAAAACTCTCCCCTAGAGTTGCTCCTCAAACTTGTCCCCCCAACGACTCTCTCCTAGAGCCAAGCTCTTCGCTCCGCTCGCTCCCAGAGCGGACCTCTTCTCAACGAGTTCGGAGCTAAAACTCTCCCCTAGAGTTGCTCATCAAACTTGTCTCCCCAACGGCTCTCTCTTAGAGCCAAGCTCTTCGCTCCGCTCGCTCCCAGGGCGGACCTCTTCTCAACGAGTTCGGAGCTAAAACTCTCCCCTAGAGTTGCTTCTCGCACCTGCCTCCAAGAATGGATCTTCCCATGGGTCTTACGAGGATCATCTTAGCTCATCCTCTTAGCCCATAGGAGTGGAGCCCCTCTTCGAAGATTCCGGAGACCGAAGCTCTTCTTCTCTGATTCCCGGACACAGAGACATTGTGAGCCAGTTTCGACCCTAAAGATGGATGATTCGTTAAACCAAATCTAAACGAAAGTTGTAGATCTTAGAGTCATCTTCAAAATGAGTGGTCATACGCCTCAATCGGAGTTTCGTAGCATCGGAAAAATCAGTTGGAGTGCAGTTGTTCAAAGAGAGGGGAAAAAAGGGAAAGTTGATTGGTCAACGCCACGTCAGTGCGTTAACCATTCAATGCTGACATGGCAAAGGAGCCTGCTAGCCTCTGCTGTTGATCGCCCACGTGGGCCCCGCTCCTTCTACCATGCAAAACCGGGGAGAGTGCAAGCCGGGTATAGTGCTTGCTTTGGCCTATTTGTGATCTATGGATCTCTCCAAAAAGCGTGCTTCTCCTAATCAACGATCCAGATTAACTCAGGTATTATTTATTATTTAAAAAAAATTATTTATAAATTCCAGAAAAATAATTAAAAAATTCTGAAAAATAATAGTAAATCCCGAAAAATTATTTAAAAATTCTGAAAAATAATTAAAAATTCAGAATATTATTTTTAAATTCTGAAAAATAATTATTATTTTAGAAAAATTATTTTAAAATTCCAGAAAATAATATTAAATTCGGATTAATTATTTAAAAAATCTGGAAAATATTTTTAAAATCTGGAAAAAAAAAATTAAAAATTCGGAATATTATTTTAATTTCTGAAAAATAACTATTACTTTAGAAAAATTATTTTAAAATTTCCAAAAATTCAGAAAAATCTGGAAAAATTACTAAAAATCCAGAAAATTCTAAAAATAATTTTGGGCATTTTTCAAGCTCAGAATAACATCGTTAGACCTCGAGCAAGATCCAAACTCTCTTCGAGAACTCCGATAAACTCTATAAACCATTGAAAACGGGCGAACTACTCCTCAATGGCTGTAAAACTCAGTCTTCAGGAGTGGGGGGCTCGTGATATGGATAAAAATAAAGCTAAATCGGGACCGTTCAAATCGAGCATGAATCTTAAAGCTCCCAGGCGTAAAACGGTAATTTCAATAGACACAGGTTCGATAAGATAAGCTGGGTCGTTCTCAAGCCCGACAAACTGATCCAACCTGCAATATGAACTGTTACAACAGCCCTACCATAAAGGAGTCCAGATTCGTCGAACCCAGTTGAAACCCCCATATTCTAGGGGGTAACTGATTCTATCCATCCACACACAAGGGAGGATCTGAAAACTCTATCTCTCTATCAAGAGAAGGGTCCAGTCTAAATCCCTTTACATGGATGGCATAACCGACTCTATCCTATCACCGGGAAGTAGAGATTCATCCTTATCTCGAAACTGGTTCCTAAGGCGACCATATAAACCCTCTCCTCCCACTGCTGCATGGTAATCAATCTTTCTATAGCAAAAGCTCTTTCATAATCATTCAGATTACTGACAAAAGCGTCGGAGGGTGCATCGCCGGAATCAACCCCGGTGTCTCGCATTTTTTGCAGGCCACGGCAGCAGCGGGAAACCAGTCAAACGCCGGTGAAGGTATTCAGGTTTGACTCATTCGATTTTCTACGAACTCACAAATTCTATCTGTTTGCTCCCACACCGAAATCAGCAGCAATAGATTACTAATTAGTTTAGGTGGCATAAAATAGACTGAATTTCTGGTGTCGTTCATTGCGAGACCTAGCTGCATATAAGCTCGTTGGGCCTGAATTCAAAACGGACCAGGCTCTTCTTTGTTGTTGTGCTTTTTCTTTTCACACGTCTATATTGATGGGATAATCTATTTCCGAACACACTCACCACTCTCACTCAATATTTTTCGTCAGGGATAAATGGCACATGTCAGACTCAACATTCCAATCTCCTCCTCCTGCTCCCTGACAAAGAGGCTTACCACTGATGATTTTTTTTTATTATATGCCACTTTTTGAAAATATTTGTACTTATAGGACAGTTGCCAAAGTATTTGCATTTGCGGACTTAACAACTGAACTAGTCATTCTCAATGGCGAGTTTAGTTGTTTCATGCTCGGCGTTGAGAAACGGCGAGTTTAGTGCTAATTTTTTGAGAAACTCACCGTTCTCAGTGGCGAGTTCAGTTCAAAAAATTTCAATGAAGACTCGCTGTTACCAACGGCGATGACATTTATACAAGACTCGCTGTTGGGAACAGCGAGTTTAGTTCAAATTTTTCAATGAAGACTCGTTATTCCCAACGGCGAGGACATTTACACTAGACTCGCTGTTGGGAACGACGAGTTTAGTTCAAAAAAAAATTCTATGGAGTTTTTTTCAAAAATTCACTAAGTCAAACAGAATGTTTCTCTTTCTGTGAAATTTCCTACATCCTCGCATTTCCCTACAGCGAGTCTAGTATAAATGTCCTCGCCATTGGGAACGACGGGTCTTCTTTCAAAATTTCGAACTAAACTCACTATTCCCAACAGCGAGTCTAGTATAAATTTTTTCGCCGTTGGGAACAGCGAGTTTTCATTGAAAATTTTGAACTGAACTCGCCGTTGGGAACGGCGTGTTTTTCAAAACATTAGCACTAAACTCGTCGTGTCCAACAGCGAGCATGAAACAGCTAAATTCGCCGTTGGGAACGGAGAGTTAAGTTGTTGAGTCCACGAGCGCAAATACTTTAACAACTGTTCTTTTTCTGCAAATATTTTCAAAATGTCTTACCAAAAAATTTCCAGAACTTATTGAACAACCACGCGTTGCTAGTAGGGGAGGTAACTAGTCTCTGGAAAGTTTTAAAAATCCATTGCAAACAAGTCATTTAATTCATTGGTATCGAATCATATAAAGAAAAAACAGAGAACAAAAAACACACTTGGTAGGAGATAATACGAGAGCAAAACATTTCTGGTGATGCTTTGGTTTAAAAGGAGCACCAAGAATTGGTACACAAATGCACCAATTAATGTATGGTACACCACCATATAGTATTGAATTTTGTCTGGCCAGATATCGTCTACAACGCGACCCTGACCCTGACCCTCCACGCACATTAGGTTGCGGATTGCGGTTGGACTCCCTTCTGTAGTCTCACCCATGACAATTCGCCTTCAGAATGCAAAACTCACTCCTTGTCCATATAGTGTGCATGCCTATTTTATGAAAATTTTGATTTGAGAAACCAGTATTACTACTGGACGACACACAGAACATTGAGCTGGAGCTTTCAACCAGCATAATACTTACTACTGACTAGAGATGGAAAAGAGTTCATGCATGCTACCAGTATACAACTTGCTAGGCATTGAAGAAATCATGCTGCATTCGGGGTTCCAATTGACTATAGAAGTCATGTATCACAACTAAAGATAATTTGCTTGCCCAGGAACGAACTAGCAATGTAAAAAAAATTTGCGTAGCGTAACATGAGCTATCAACGCGTAACATGAGCTATCAACGGTTTGTCTGCTTATAAAGGCAAAGAATCAGCATTTCTGTACCATTGAAATGCTCTCTCACTGATGCCCAGTACTCAATATGCAGAGGAAATTAATTAGAAGTACAGTCAAAGAAACTCAAATAACATATAGCATCAGGAACAGCTAAAATTTAAATCGAGTTAGAAGTGTGATTATTGACAGAGATAACTATAATGTGCCAAAAAAACAAAAACAACAAAAACCATTTGAAATGGACAACAACTAATACAAAACAAAGTGCACAGGCTCATTACGACATCTTAACCCTTGACAGCCAATACTAGTAACTGTACAAAGCATCTTAGTTTCAGCATGTATAATTTCTCATGACGGCAAAATAAAAGTCCACAAATCCCCGGTGTTCACATACAGAAAGAACACAAACATATCACATTTAAACTATGCAATTGCCAATGTCAAAGAATTGCTTAAAACAACATGAACATTAGTATAAAGCCTTATCCTAAATCTTTGTAGAACTATTCAAAAGGATTAATTCGCAAAAATACAAGGCATTTCCAAGAAAAAGATCAGAACCATTCAATCCTAGACATGGTCTCCTACAGAGGGTTGCTTCGCACAGGACTGGCGTCAGATTCAATCTATCTCCACCTTGCCCTATTAGAACGATTTCACTTGCTATCTGTTAAATCCTCGCCGGCCAGGCCACCGGCCTTTTCTGTGATTTCATTCCTTCGTTGCTCACTTTATCATTGAACCTCCTGGGGAATGAAAATGTAGTATACAGCAACAATCTGGTTCGAGATTGATGCTCCACGTAGCAAGTTCAAATAGGATAGTTATCTGGGCTTCCACCAGAAACCATCCTGCAGGAATAATACAAAGAACCAAAAGGAAAACTGAGTTTCCAACAAGATAAAAATATTGAACAAGTAGAATGATGGAACAAATGTTACTAATTGACAACAAATGCAGGACGACAAAAAAATGTCCAGAACGGCCGACAAAAAGGAATTTATTCAAACCAAAAAAACGCTGTGAGATTCCCCAGCCTATCCACCAAATATTACACTGAGTAGGCCTCAATAGTCAAACAACGGCCAGCATACTGTTCTCTCCATTTGCATTTTGATCATAGATTTTTTTGATAATCGCATTTGGATCATAGACAGTGTCAGATATTTTTGTTGGAGGCCAGTACCCGAAGCACTGATCTCCCAAAAATGTTTTCAACAGGAAGTGGTCCCCTGAAAGAAAGATAACATCATATTATATACCCAAATAAACAAAATATCAATCTTGGATGTCTCTCTTTCACCATCTCTAACATAAGAAAGATTTCTTTTGAGATTCATAACTCACCAATTATGAGAGTCGAAACTATAATTTCGATTATCTCCCAGGACAAAAACATAGCCCTTAGGTATTAGCAGCAGAAGATATGCCAAACAGTAGTCAGCACAAATCAGCTTGAAAATGACAGTTGAAGATTTGGGTAATACTTGCTTTCTCTAATTTCTGGGAATTTTATTTCTAGAGCTAGGCTCAAGTAGTGAATGGGATTAATGTTATTAATGCTATGCAACAGACAAGTTTAAAAATAAAATACAATACTAGAGCCTTGACATCCCAGACATTTGAACCGTATTAGGATTATCTTTTTAGGTGGTCATACCAAATTTATGTAAGATGAAACTTGAACTATGGCTTACTGTATACCACATTTTTTTTCAAGTTTCCAGAGAAGTGATATGTTTATTTAACCAGTACTTGATCTACCAAATTTTAATGGGCAAACAGATAGGAGGGAGAACTACCATTGGCGCCATTTCATATGCAAGAGGTTCCAATATAAATTCTTCATCTTGAGCAATACCATTCACACACAGTTTCCCATTGCGAACCTATAATGGGTTAGTAGATTTAGAATCAGCCACTTAAAACATGAATGCCTAGAATAAAACCTACAAGAAAGACGAGAGAAACAATGAAAAGGAGAGAATATACTCATTAGCTTACTTCAACATAGTCCCCAGCCTTGGCCACAACTCTCTTGATGAAGACATCACCTGAACTGCATCCATTTACCTGTGAAAGACACATTCTAACCAGAATTAGACAGAAAGGAGAAAATATAAATAGCTAACTTAATGGCTCAATGTTCACTAATATGAGGTGCATCACAAAAACTTGCATGATTAAGTGTACACTACCTGAAGGTTGGAGGAGCTTTGAAAATGACAATCTCCATAACTTCAGGCTCTCTAAATAAATAAGAAACCTGCAATTTTACAATAGTGACATAATCCAAGATATTGTAAGAACCATGATTAAAGAGAAAATAACGCATAGTGAGTCAAAAGACTCAAAACACAAACTTCATTAGGAAAAACTACTAACATCGGACATCCTACTCAAAACGCATACTTAGTTATGAAAACATACTATAATCCTTCATAACTCTGTTTTCTCTGTAAAATCTTGGTATTCTATCATTTACTTTGCATTCATCTCTTTCACTCCAGTAAAATATATGAAGAAAATGAAACATTATAATAAATACGAATTTGCCTTCTGATAAGGAGGAAGAATATAACAATTGAACATTGGAGTGTATGGTGAGTAACACAAGCGAGGATAAAGTGCAACCGCCAATACAGCACGCATTGCTGTATGATACTGTATGATTCTGATATACTGATGTTCTGTATCCATACCAAAATAGATAAGTTGATTCAAGTGTCTGAACATTGGTAAAAAATTTTTAAAAACTAAGACAAACACCACAAATACATTAACTGAACATATTTCTGTTTAGCAGATTACGAGACCGACATAGCAACACTTGTTGTTTTCTGATTTAAATACAAAAATGGATAAGTTGACCAGAGTTTTTGAACCTTGGTTGAAATATTACAATGAACATCACAAATATGCACATTAAATTTCCCCCCTCACAAGTAATTAATTTTTCTCCAAAATCATTGCTTAGCGTGGGATCTGGCCTAAGATTATGTGAAATAAAAAACTACGCTGCTAACCCCTATCAAGGTGAGGCCCTCTTCCCCTTACCGCTCTAAGAGCTACTTCAGAATAGTATGTATAAAAATAAAAAAATAAAACTAGGCCTTGAAATCAGGTTGCCTTTTAATGGAGTACAATCTACAGAGATTGAACTTTATCCAAGATTTGGAAGATACAGATGGACTTTGTATCAAAAAATAATTCTATCCAAGACTTGAGTTGAGATATAACTAGACGAAATTTTTATCTATCATGTCTTTATTCTCGTTATCAGAATGATACTACCTAAACCAAGTGCATTTCAAGGCAAAGTTCTAAATGCCAAAGGTCGGAGTCACCTCAGCATTTTTTTTCATGTCAGATTGGGACATGTAGTACATATCAGGTTGTCCTGTTGGACGAAGTTGTACTCTTTTAAATAACCTCTCTACTTATAAAATGTCAAAAAATATGACCTACCTAATTCAAATAACACTACTTATATTCCTAAAAGTAAATATTCATAAATTCGTTTGCAAACCATAAGAAATGAAGTTCAGCTAGTATCTAAAATAATGCAATCACAAGTAGAAAATTAATTAACAAAGATGTTTAGCATAACACGTAGATAATATAAATTCTTTGCCAAATTAATATAATATCTGAAGCTATCACAGAAAAAACATTTGAATCCAAAGAGTGACATAGACATCGAGAGACATAGCAATATATAAATTATAAAAGTTGATAAATAGAAACAGAAAATGTTCCCTTATTTTCCTCTTTGCCCCTTTCTTTATTCATCATTTTAAGACGCTGAAAGAGAGAAAGAGATGCCATGACAAACAAATAAAAAGAAATAACTGGACACGAAAATGATGCAGCATGGTGCCTGGCAAATGTTCAGCTGAATTACAGTTAAATGAGGTAAATGTCTACAAAAAAGTTTATTAATGGAACTTTGTAAGTTGTATAACTTAGCAACAACCAAAACTATATTTAGAGAAGCCTACATTGCAATTTTCATATATTGCACAGCTTTTACAACTTTTAGTCAAGAGGATTCAACCCAACCTGTTAGCATGTTCTAAATTATGAAATTCCAGTTTAGAGGCTTGGGGACACTAAACTGTACTAAATTTCCTCAATCATTTTAGGAAGAAATTCCCTTAATTCTGAGAAATTCCAAATTTTTTAGTGAAGCCTTGACCACAGAATCAACAAATACTCCAATTTCAGATTGATTCATCTAGTATGCAGTTTGGCAACCTAAACAAATCAAAACCATATGCAACCTGACCCAATAGTATAAACATCAAGGCATGCAAACACATCAATGCCCAAAAGATTACTGCATACTTGTGACTTGTGAGGTGGAGTGCATAGATAATCATGTGACAGGGTCAAGACTCAAGATAACTAGGTATGATGCTACTCACACTTATGACTTGAATATTTTACTTTCATAGTTCTATCTATAGTGTGATTTAGTTATACCCGTGCATGTTTGTACCATAGATCATAGATATATTGTACTCATATAAACCATAGATACATTATACTCATATCAACCTATTCGCTCGGCAATAACCGCCAGCTACACCCGTGCTATCTTTCCAATAACAGGTGTGGGGGCTCGTCGTCGACCTCGAGCAAGGCCTTGACTTTTTTCAAAGCCATGCGACCTTTACGCTCGGCGACGACCTTCAGCTACGCCCATTACTGGCTTCTCTAAGGTATGGGGGCTCAGCATCGGCCTCGAGCATGGTTTGGGCATGTTCAAGCCCATCAACCTATGCACTCGGCAATGGCCGCCAGCTATACCTGTGCTATCTTTCCGAGCACAGGTATGGGGGCTCGTCATCGACCTCGAGCAAGGCCTTGGCTTTTTTTCAAAAGCCATGCGACCTTTACGCTCGGCGACGACCTTCAGCTATGCCCATCACTGCCTTCTCTAAGGTACGGGGGCTCGGCATCGGCCTCGAGCATGTTTTGGGCTTGTTCAAGCCCATCAACCTATGCGCTCGGCGATGACCGCCAGCTACACCCGTGCTATCTTTCCGAGAACAGGTATGGGGGCTCGTCGTCGACCTCGAGCAAGGCCTTGCCTTTTTTTCAAAAGCCATGCGACCTTTACCCTCGGCAACGACCTTCAGCTACACCAACCACTGGCTTCTCTAAGGTATGGGAGCTCGGCATCGACCTCTTGCATGACCTGGGTTTTTTCAAACCCTACAGCCTATGCGAATGACCTCCAGCTACACCCATACTACCCACCAAGGCGTGCGCAAAAGGGTTCGGTGTCGATCTCGAGCAAGGCCTTAGCTTTTTCAAGCCAGGCCCTTTACGCTCGGCGACTACCTTCAACCACTCCCGTTCCAAAAATTTGTCATTAAAGATTTAGGGCGCTCGCCCTCGGCAAATGCCCCGAGCCCTGGACCGCTGGTTGACCCACCTCTCACCCGCGAACAACTCGAGGTTTACGGCTTTCAAAGTATGATAATAGTTGGGGTTAGTTCTAAATAGGTAATTAATTCACTTAGAGCATCTGTAGCCGTTTGCTAAATATGCATAATGTGCATATTTTTCAAAAAAATCGGTGCAGTCGTCTGCTAAATATGCATATTTTGCATATTTTGCTACAGTAGATTGCTATAAATGAAAGCGGATATGAGAATTATGCATAATTTAAAGGACACAACTTCGAGTTCCGTCGCTCGAAAAAATATTTTTAAATCGTCGGACACAACTTCGAGTTCCGTCGCTCGAAAAAATATTTTTAAATCGTCAGACACAACTTCGAATTCCGTCGCTCCGAAATAAATTAATTTTTGCAAATAAAAAAAACCGGAAATTCCAAAAAGCCTCGGACGCAACTTCATGTTGCGTCCCTCCACGCGCGCAATTCTCGGACGTAACTTCATGTTGCGTCCGTTGGGTTTTTAAAAATTAAAAATTAAAAATTACTAAATTACTTAATGCATTTTTTTCAAGTCTGTCAATTAAAAAATATTTCTTTCCCTCCGACGCAACTTTGAGCTCCGTCTGATCTGAGATTATTATTATTTTAAATTAAATTGCTAAAAAATAGCATTCAACGACTGCAGCAAAATAGTCAAATGCTATATGTATTTATCCATATATGCATAATTTAAACAATGACGACTGTGGATGCTCTTAGGACATGCAAATATACAAGCAATATAATTTACATTTCACCTTACGAAAATGACTTAAGCTTACCAGCTGATTCATGAACCAGAAAACCAGCTATACAACCATTGCGAATAAGGGGCCTCACATCTATATAAGGTGATTCCCTCATATAGACTGCTTGTAACACTCAGTGAGATACCCCGAGTAGCCGCATACTCGACCCAATCTCACCCCTTATATATCATTGAGGATTGATGTGCAAGTACGACTCAAATATCCAACCTCTCAGTCACTTTTGTTGTAAGTGGTGAGAATGGGCAAACACCATGTTAATGGATTGGTTTAGCTATGATCTACTTCATTTTGATTCATAAAACTATCAAAAGTGGGGTTTCTTTAGGTGCTGACAAACCTTCCTTGTGAATTCAGAAGCTCCGCACACCTACTAGTCAATCAGCTTACTGCAAGAAACTTACAAGAAATACAATACTGACTTTAAGCATTTTCGCCATCACAGGAAGAAATTCCCTCTCGATACATAATATACACCTAACCGTCTTATTAGGCAACTTCAGCCTTCACCTAATATAATTGATAATTGAATGGTTAGGGATGTCACCCAGTAATGCAAGTGGAGAAGAACGAGAACTTAATGCCAGAGCCTTCAGATGATTTACAAAACGGTGTAAAGGAAAATACTTTGTTTTTTTAAATAAATAAAAAATTATGACAAGAAATAGATGTATAATTACCTTCACCCGGCTACTAATCACTCCTAGGCTGGCAAGTCTCAGATACTACTGAAAATGATCCTGTTTTACAAATATTTAGGAATGGGTACAGATAGAAGGAATATGAGCTACCAAAAAAGGAAAAAAGGAAATTATAGATGTACTTGTGTACCGTGACATTAAAAACTTGTGTTCACATTATACCACACCACTGATTTTCTCAAAAAATATTGTCTAAAATTAACACAGTAAAGTTAATGCTAATTTATAGCTCTAATAATGAAATTCTCACACTGGTACAACAAACATGCGAAACAGAGCTACACTCAGCAATTCGATAAGAGAACTATCAACATCCAAAATCTATATTAGTAAGCTGCAGTAATACATATAGAGGAACCAGTCCAACAAAAGTTGATGTGCAGTATCAAGTGTAGTAAGAAGCAGTAGTCTACTACCAACAAAAGCTAGCTGAAATGGCGAAACTCATAATTTCTTAAATTTGGCAAGGAAAAGAACGCTAAATAGTTGGCTAGAAAGGTGTAAATCTTAAACTTTCTCGAAATCGGGAAACATTGGTGGAATATAACCCCCACAAAATTGATCTAAAAAGGGTGGAACTCAGAATTTCTTGATCAGCTAAAAACGGTGGGGACTATTACCCACAAAAAGTGGGGTACAAGGTGAAATTCAGTTTTTTTACCAATACCGGCAAAAAACTATAAACCCCACAAAAATTAGCTAAAAAGTTGAAATTCAACTCAGCCGGGCGAAATTTAGCTTAAATTAAGCCATAAAATTTAGCCTAGAAGGGTGAAATTTAGAATTCCTTGAAATTAGCTAAAAACCATGTTACCCACAAAAGAAGGCTTAAAAGGTAAAATTCGAAAGTTCTCGAAATTGGTATAAAAAAAATGATGGACTTATAACACACAAAAGTTTGCTGAAAAGGGTGAAATTTAGTATTTCTCAAAATCGGCCAAAATCGACAGACAATAACCCATAAAATTCAGATAAATTGGTGAAATACCGAATTTCTCGAAACTAGCTAAATGTGGACTATTTTCAACAAAAGTTGGCTTAAAAGATTAAACTCGGAATTTTTCGAAAGTGGCACCCAAAAAAAAGTTTCGACTATAACCCTTGAAAGTTGGCTAGAAATGTGAAATTTAGAATTTCTCGAAATCTGCTAAAATTAGTGGACTAACCCACAAAATTTGTCTATAGTGAAATTAAGCATTTCTCGAAATCAACTTAAACCAGTGGATTATTACCCACAATAAGTGGCTTAAAAGGCAAAATTCATATATTCTTGAAATTGCCAAAAAATGAACTATGTAACCTACAAAATGACTAGAAAGGTGAAATTCATAATTACTTGAAATTAGCCAAAATCGAGGGACAGTATCGCACAAAATCTATCTTAAAAAGGTGAAATTAAGAACTTCTCAAAATTTGATTAAAACGGTGGACATCACCTACGAAAGTAGGCTTAATAGGTGAAATCTAGAATTTCTCGACATTGGCAAAATACAGTGGACTTATCACAAAAGTTTGCTAAAAAGATATAATTTAGAATTTATTGAAATTGGTCGACACCTACAAATTTGGCTTGAAATGGTCAAACTTAAAATTTCTCGAAATCATCTAAAAACAATGAACTATTACCCACATACACAGGCTTAATGGGTCAAAATTTTAGAATTTCTCAAATTTGGTACAAAATAGTGAACTAAAAAGGTGAAATTTAAACTTCTCAAAAACAACCAAAATAGGTGGATTCTTACCCAAAAATTTGGATTCAAAAGGTGAAATTTATAATTTTTTGATATCAATCAAAATTGGTAGACTATTACCCACAAAGAGTAGCTTAAGAGGTAAAATTAAAAATTTCTTGAAATTGACAAAAATTGGTAGACTATTACTCACAAAATTTGAAATTTTTCCCAAACAGTCCCACTTTTTTAAAGTTTTTCCCAAACTGCCCTATTTTTTTTAAAAAAATCCCAAACTGCCTCACTCGCTTTCTGAAAAAGCGAGTGTGGTTAAAACCTCATTGCTTTTTCAGAAAGCGAGTGTGAGGCTTTTGATTTTCGAAAGCCTAGACTCGCTTTCTGAAAAAGTGACCTGTTTTTTAACCAAACTCGCTTTTTCAAAAAGCGAGTGTGTCGTTTTGGTAAATACTTTTGAAAGTGGGTCAGTTTGGTAACAAGTTCCAAAAAGAAGCAAGTTTACAACTTAGTGGAGCTTGCAAGGTCGCAAAGAGATATATAGCGGATGTGTGCCAAATCTAATTCTTCTTGTTCGTATATAACTTACAATCTTAATAACAAAAAACAGAACACATACAACATGCTTATAGAGTCAACACAACAGGTATAATTAATAAGAAAAAGAATATGATACACACCGATTGTTAACATCCTTTAGAAAAAATTGCAAGGAGCTGAAATATCTTGAATCCACATGAAGCACAGCCCTAGCTCTTTCCAATATATGCTGGTGGTTACAACTGAAAGAACAAAATAATAGCAAATCCATAAAATTACCAAAAAAATTTTATGGGATACTACCTGCTTAACTTTAGTTAGGCAAACAATGAAATGAGAACGACAATGACAAAAGAACTTCAAAGTATGACAAGGAACTTTCCCTTTAAACGTCTACGAAAGTTGTATCAAATCTCAAGGATATATGCTATATAAGCAATGCAAAGTTTTTTAATATCAATTCTATTATATTTCTCAACTAGAAAAATGAGGTACAAACTGTCAACATTTCAACCAAATTTGTGAACCTGGGCCACTTAAGCAATGTAAAGACTAGGTATACCTCTAGTTTAGGCTTGGGTCAAGAGTCCATGGACCAAGTGCCTTAATAATTTTGAGAGTTTAAGGTTTATAGTAGCAATTTCACATTTCGGCAAACTTCTTGTAGTTTCCATGGAGATTAACGAACATTCATATATTACTTACTGTTAAGCATTCCCAAACTTAATCTTAAAAAAACTACAATTTTTTCAAGGTGATATGGCCAATGGGTCTCAGTAGAGAAGTTATTATACCTGCTTTGGCACATAAAGGATGCATAAGCCGATCAGCTCAAAGAAGAAGCAGAAATAACACCAGTACTCTTGAAACGAACTCAACTTTTAATGTAAAGCTAAGTCCGAGTTGGTCCAAAACTCTGAATAATATACTTCCTACAAAAAATGGAGGAAAAAAATCATCAATTCTCCATTACTTCTGGCTACACGTTAAATTGAAGAACACTAATAATAGTAGTAATAGTAATGCATGTAAATATGACATATTCCTCGGCGAATTTACATTGAAGCACCTAATTATATAGTGAAAGATACAAAATTGACACAATTATTAGGCAATCTCATTGGAAATTTTTTGATGATTCTAAGATCCGATCTCAAAGAAAATAAAAATGATAATAAAATTAACATTGAAACAAGTAAGATATATTTGGCACACATCGTTATATATCTCTTTGCGACCTTGCAAGCTCCACTAAGTTGTAAACTTGCTTCTTTTTGGAACCTGTTACCAAAATGACCCACTTTCTGAAAGTATTTACCAAACTTACCCACTTTCGAAAGTATTTACCAAAACGACACACTCGCTTTTTGAAAAAGCGAGTTTGGTTAAAAACAGATCGCTTTTTCAGAAAGCGAGTCTAGGCTTTTGAAAATCAAAAGTCTCACACTCGCTTTATGAAAAAGCGATGAGGTTTTAACCATACTCGCCTTTTCAGAAAGCGAATGAGGCATTTTGAGAATTTTTTTTAAAAATAGGGCACTTTGGGAAAAACTATCAAAAAGTGGGACAATTTGGGAAAAAATTCCAAATTTTGTATAGAAATGCTGAAATTTAGAATTTCTCGAAATCAACTAAACTAAAAACAGTGAGCTCATACCCACAAAAGTTTAAAGTTAGCTTAAAAGTTGAGATTAATATTTTTTCAAAACAGGCAATAAATGGTGGACTATATAATCCATAAAATTCGGTTAAATTGGTGACATTCTAGATTTCTCGAAATTGACCAAAGTCGGTGGACTATAACCCATAAAAGTTGGCTAAATGGGTGAAATTCATAATTTCTCAAAAACAACCACAACGGTGTACTTACTTACAAATGTGTTTATATAAATATTATATCTAACCTCATGGAAGCAGTTATGCATGACAATTTACTAAGTGAAAATTCAAAATTAGTTTAACTAAAATTTTCAAAAAGCTGATTGCTGCAGAAATGTGTTTACTTACAAATGTGTTTATATAAATTTTATATCTAACCTCATGGAAGCAGTTATGCATGACAATTTACTAAGTGAAAATTCAAAGTTAGTTTAACTAAAATTTTCAAAAAGCTGATTGCTGCAGAAATCACAACTTATCAGAAATTGTTCTGTCATAGAACTGTTAATATTGCTACCATATATTATATGGTTGACATGTTGTGAGGGATAAGCAAGGAATTTCCTAGATATCTATGAAGCATAGGTCACTTGCATACATAAAGCCAAAACATTGTCAGAAGTATAATAGTGCAACAAATACACTCCAAAGTTTCTTCTGTAATTTCTTCTCAATACCTTTCTTTTATTAAAAATCTAATAGGTTGCAATAATCAACATTTATTGACATTTTATTGTTGTTTTGCTATGTTCATGAGTACCAATTGTTTTGGATGTCTTAAATCAGAATTGACAGACAAAGACAGAAATATGGATGTACCAACATCAATATCTTAATTTTAAGCAGTAAGAACACACAGTACATGCACAAATAAACTAGTCCAAGGTCATCAACTTACACTCCATACAACACATCAAGATGACAATAAGGACATAGCCTTCATGCTGAAGGGTTTGCCACATCAATCCTTAATCCCCATTCTGTTCAACTAAGGACCAGCTCCTCTGTCAAAATTAACAACTATCATATCCTCTTAACTACCTGTAATCTTTGCTCTATCAACTACAATATACTGTTCTTCTCAACTAAAGTTGATAATTATATCTCCAAGAGTTGGGGTTTATCTTCTCTACAGCTAACCCATTTCTTTAACTGCATCAACATGTATGTAGGAAAATTTGTTGGCTAGCATGCATGTAGAGAGAAAGGAGTAGAACAATGTAACACCCATGTCTCCCTATTTGTTTCTTCACATAGGCACTAGCCCATTTTCAAAAATAAGCAAGAAGCTCATAAGCAGTGGTCTCATATAGGCAGATATTTAATATACGAGTGTATGTCTATATATATGTGGCTAAAAAGGAGGCTGCAGTGATACTGCATACCTGGATCTTCCACGTGTGTCAGTGTGAGTGTGTGTCCAAGGCTCCAAGAGTCCAAGGTCATCAACATAGAATCATTACAATCTATATAATAAAATACAAAGAAAGCTATCAAGTGGCTCTCATTCAATTCCCCCAAAATCATAGGCCCAGATCTAACTTCACAAAACACATTTTAACAACTCAATTATTTATTTAATTATTTCTCTCTCTCTCTCTCTCTCTCTCTCTCTCTCTCTCTCTCTCTCTCTCTATATATATATATATATATATCTCTCTCTCTCTCTCTCTCTCTCTCTCTCTCTCTCTCTCTCTCTCTCTCTCTCTCTCTCTCTCTCTCTCTCTATATATATATATAAGGAAAAACATTGGCTTTTATATTCCAAATTATAATTATTTTTCACCATATAGTAATGAAAATATGGACTTTTATTTATAACCAATTATTGTCATACTATTCAAACTTCAGCTACATAATTGTTGATTTACTGTTTATAAAAATTTTCATATGATGTATTGTTCTGAAGACGTGCCGTAGGCACGTGGCCACGGGCAAATCTAGTTCAACTATAACTTCTCTATCATAATATAATAGTCTGTTAACAATGCATTAGATAGAGAGCTTAGGCTATTCTTAGCTGCACAAGTAGAAGCCACTACTCATATGTTTCATTAGTCCATACATGAAAAGTCAAATCATGAGAAGCTACATTCCCCTTGCAAATTCCTCCAAGAAATTTTTGATGAATTGTCAACTATCTTCTTTGGCCTGAAGAACACTAGTTCAGCATCCTGTTGACATAGTACCCCTCTCCAAGTAACTACAGTTTAAAAAAATATCGCAACTTATTTGGTATCCATAGTGAAAAGAGTTGGCAAACAGCATATAGGAACAAATGATTTTAATATTGTATACTAAGAGCATCCACAATGGTAATTCTCAAATATGAGAATATGGCAAAATAACATATAGCAAAAAGAGAGATTTGCTGCAGTCGTGATTTGCTATAATTTGATAAACAAATATTAAAAAAGGAGCTCGGACGAAACAACTTGTTTCGTCTTTTTTTTTTACATAACGTTTAAGTTAGTTAAGTAATGATTAAATATTAAAATAGGTAAATTAAATAAATTAAATATTAAAATATATACTAAGCTATCTAATTAATACACTAACCTAAGATTAACCTAAGATTAATTGGGCTAAAAGTTTACAAAGGGGCTGGACGGGACATGTCCCGTCCAAGCCAATTTTGGCTTCAAACGGGACAACATGTCCTTCTTGAAGATTTTTCGATTTTTTTTTTTTTTGTTCAGACTGTACAACATAGACGGTACAACATGTACCGTCTGATCATTAAAAAAAAGAGGGTCAGACGAAACAGCTTGTTTCGTTCGATTCCATTAAAAAACAAAAAGACCCCCTATATTTTGAGAATCGCCAGTTCGTTTCTCAAATTTGAGAAGCACCTGTAGCGATTTTGCCAAAATATGGCAAAATAGCAAACGACTGCGGACTCTCAATTCTCAAAATTTGGGAATTTGGCGAAAATGAGAAACGACTTCGGATGCTCTAAGTATAGCTAATATCATCTTCCACCATAAATAAATCTAATATAAACGATCATCTTCAGAAAATAGTTAAACCTGAAAATGATGTAAAACTAACCCTAAATAAATAGAGAATTTCCAAGAATCATAAAGGATTAATTTTACCAACATGTAATGCGAATCAAAGTTAGAATTTTGAACAATTAATCGGTTTGATAGATTTTCAAGAATTGAATTAAGTTAACAAGTCCAATTAATAATTCAGTTCTAACAATCAATAATTAAATCCCTAAGTGTTCTTAGCAAGTAAAATATGCACTATTGATTCGTACTCTAATTAGGCAAGTAGAATACTCAATCTCGATATTTGTGATCGACAGTTAAATTAAATAATATAATAGAGATGATAAAGCAGTATAACACAAATATTAGAAAAGTGGAAAGAGTATACCGGAGTTTGAAGCAACTAGTGTTAGATCTCAGTTTGGCAGCAAGGGGCGAGGAGCAGCACAGGGCGATCGCGAGGCGGCTGGCGCTGGCTGTGTCGCGGAGGCGCGACAGGAGGGCCTGGTGGTCGGGTGCTGCGAGGCTGACCTGGGCTGTCGTGCGGCACGCCGACGGAGGGACACGGTGCACGGGGGAGGCGCAGCGATGGGAGTCGCGGGGGTGCTGGCACGACTGGCTGTGGGCGGCAGCGGGATCAACGCGACAGGAGAGGGCGGATGGTGTCGCGGTCGACGTCGACGAAGTGGGTCGACGGGGGATTGGGTTTTGGCTGTCGTTGCTGACGAGGACAGAGAAGAAGGGGGTTTGGGTGGTTTTCTGTGGTGGCGCTGGCCGTCGAGGGGAAGTGGGGCGGCGCGGGAAGGTCGGGAGGTGGTGTCGAGGCGGGCGGCCGGAGTTGGCCGGGGAAGACAATCGGAGACGAGTTTGGGGTGTTTGGGCGGGAAAACAGATCGAGCGAGAGAGAGAGAGAACCGGAGTAGCGGATAGGGGTATTGTGAGGAGGAAGAAGTAAGATTAGGGTTTTGAATTTGGGGAATAGGATTTTGATTTTAATTGATTTGGGGATTTGGGGTAGTTTTAGAGTTTATCACAAACCCTAAAATTTTATTAGGACTTATCACAAACCCTAATAATTGGACAAAAAAAAGAGGAAGAGCAAAACTCAACACAATAATTTTTTTAATCAAGAATGACATTCTCTCTCATTAATCTCAAGGCCTATATATAGGCTCAAAACAAATCTTAATGCAAATCTCAAAATATTCTAAAATCTCAGAAATATTCTAATGCATAAAAAAAAGCTTACATATAGCTATAATTGGCAAAAACAAATATGGTAATGAAATAAAATAGTAAACTAAATAGAATAGATGTCCTCATCAGAAAATAATTACTAACACTTAGATATCAGGAGCACATCTTCTAAATTCAATGGCGCAGCTATCTACTGATTGACTTGACATGAAGGCTATTGCAGTTGATAAAATAAGACTATCATACCGATAATAAAAAAGTAGGTAGCCATATAGCATTGAACTCCACAATAAGTGGAAAATAAAAAAGATAAATATAGCTGACCTAAATAAGCAAAAGTGTTTTACAATCATCTTGATGCAACAGGCAACACTGTCAGATGTGAGAGTGAGTTGAAATTATCTCCTGCACAAAGAATAGGTGAAACATTCGTTAATAATTCTAAATGATTAATTTTGTCCTTATGCACAGGAAATCACAATGTAAACAACCAAAGTACCAAACAAACAAAATGGAGACAGGGAACCTAACCCAGATGAAAGAATCTTGATAAACCAACCTGAGGGGCTGGAGACAAACCACTGATTAGCATGGAAGTGGCCGTTAGAGAAGAGAGATAGCGTGCCTCTCCATCAAGTTCTCACTATTTCAAAGTCGCCATTATGAATGCCGCCATGGCCATGATTATGTTCTTCACAAATATACCACAACCAATCCAAAGGTTTCACTCTGGACTTTGAGTTATCCATACATCATCTCACCACTCCCACCAAAGAATCATATCTATCACAAGCTTAGCACAGTTATTTTTTAAGTAACCATTGTGAAAGAGCAAATGACTTCTTTTTGAATTGAAGAGTACACCAGTCTAAATTGGTTAAGATTGACGACATAAGTGGTCTCCATAAAAGGAACTAACTGTACATCAATTTGAACTAATAATTTAGATAAGAATATGCATTAGCTCAAATTGGACAACGTACTCAACAATGAAATGTACGTGTAAATTTGTGTGCATTTTAATGCATATGGTAAAGACAACCAACTACTCGTGGCATCAAAGAGAATACAATGTGACAATGTTAATCTAATTGTACATATAATGTGGATCCTCCAAACTGAAAGACGCACATTGGAGATTAGCTATAAGATTTGTGAAAGCTAATACATATACTTGCATGAATCTCATAGACATAATCGCTATAAAGATGAAATTATGCAATCTTAAGATTCAGTAAAGCTTCAGTTATGGTGTTTCCAAATGGATTTACAAGATTCAATGCATTTGCACAAAGTTTGAAGCAATCCAATGGCCAAAGAAAATGTAAACCACTTCTGTAGAGTTAACAGAAAGTGTCCTTAACTAACGAACAAGTGATACCTCGGTAAAGCTTCCACTAAGAGCATCACCCAATCAATACCAAATAACAAAATATGTTAATGTTAAAAAAGAAACTGACATTTTGTATGCAAGGAGCTAATCCACCCTAAGTTATGTATGCATAATTCAAGAAAATAAAATTTTAACCAACTGCAAAAGGACTAACGAAAAGAAAATTTGAAAAGGTAATTTAACTGCAACCCAGATCATCACAAAAAAGGGAACAAATACATTCTACACTTCTACAGATTTGATTGAAGGAATTAAAGTTAAAAACAAACGCTAATGTCATACAACTAAATTTCTTCGTTTCTTTATTTGTAATGAAAGACCTTCCAATCAAAGCAAACTCACTAAATGTCTGGCATTTTAGGGTTAGGGTTTTGGGAAAGTGATGAGAAATCTTCGGTATAGGGTTCAATACCTTCCTCATTCCGAGCTGCACAGAGGACATATGGGTCAGTTGGAGATCTAATAACATTTGTAAAGATCATTGGTGGTTGTGGGATATCACGTCTGGGGCGGCTTTATGGGTTTTATGGCGGGATAGAAATGACCTTTGTTTTCGCAATTATAGATGTTTATTCATTAGGTCTATACACCATACATTGGCTCTAATAGATTATTGGACAGGTAACACAGGCACAAGAAGGAGAATCCGCTTCGAGGGAGCGGAATAACTAATGGGGATCGGAGAGGAGGATGCTTCTACAGGATAGGAGGTTTCCTCCTCGACAGGCTGGAGTCTTGGTTTTTTGTTAAGGACGATGGTGGATCCCTCTATTTAGCTGTTTTTCTTCTTTCCACTGTGTGGTGTTCTGTAATATTTGGGGTACGGGCAGGCTGATGCTCGGAGGACTATTAGAATTGTAATATGGATATTTTGTAATTTCGTTAATTCTTCATTAATGAAATTTGTGACCGAAGGGTCATGCTTATCTCAAAAAAACAGGAAGTGGTCCCCTGAAAGAAAGATGACATCATATTATATACCCAAATAAACAAAATATCAATCTTGGATGTCTCTCTTTCACCATCTCTAACATAAGACAGATTTCTTTTGAGATTCAGAACTCACCAATTATGAGAGTCAAAACTGTCATTTCGATTATCTCCCAGGACAAAAACATAGCCCTTAGGTATTAGCTGCAGAAGATATGTCAAACAGTAGTCAGCACAAATCAGCTTGAAAATGACAGTTGAAGATTTGGGTAATACTTGCTTTCTCTAATTTCTGGGAATTTCATTTCTAGAGCTAGGCTCAACTAGTGAATGGGATTAATGTTATTAATGCTATGCAACAGACAAGTTTAAAAATAAAATACAATACTAGTGCCTTGACATCTCAAACATTTGAACCGGATTAGGATTATCATTTTAGGCGGTCATACCAAATTTATGTAAGATGAAACTTGAACTATGGCTTACTGTATACCACATTTTTTTTTCAAGTTTCTAGAGAAGTGATATGTTTATTTAACCAGTACTTGATCTACCAAATTTTAATGGGTAAACAGATAGGAGGGAGAACTACCATTGGCGCCATTTCATATGCAAGAGGTTCCAATATAAATTCTTCATCTTGAGCAATACCATTCACATACAGTTTCCCATTGCGAACCTATAATGGGTTAGTAGATTTAGAATCAACCACTTAAAACATGAATGCCTAGAATAAAAAAGCTACAAGAAAGACAAGAGAAACAATGAAAATGAGAGAATATACTCATTAGCTTACTTCAACATAGTCCCCAGCCTTGGCCACAACTCTCTAGATGAAGACATCACCTGAACTGTATCCATTTGCCTGTGAAAGACACATTCTAACGAGAATTAGAAAGAAAGGAAAAAATGTAAATAGCTAACTTAATGGCTCAATGTTCACTAATATGAGGTGCATCACAAAAACTTGCATGATTAAGTGTACACTACCTGAAGGATTGGAGGAGCTTTGAAAATGACAATCTCCATAACTTCAGGCTCTCTAAATAAATAAGAAACCTGCAATTTTACAATAGTGACATAATCCAAGATATTGTAAGAACCATGATTAAAGAGAAAATAACGCATAGTGAGTCAAAAGACTCAAAACACAAACTTCATTAGGAAAAACTACTAACATCGGACATCCTACTCAAAACGCATACTTAGTTATGAAAAAATACTATAATCCTTCATAACTCTGTTTTCTCTGTAAAATCTTGGTATTCTATCATTTACTTTGCATTCATCTCTTTCACTCCAGTAAAATATATGAAGAAAATGAAACATTATAATAAATACGAATTTGCCTTCTGATAAGGAGGAAGAATATAACAATTGAACATTGGAGTGTATGGTGAGTAACACAAGCGAGGATAAAGTGCACCATCTTAGGTAACCGCCAATACAGCACGCATTGCTGTAAGATACTGTATGATTCTGATATACTGATGTTCTGTATCCATACCAAAATAGATAAGTTGATTCAAGTGTCTAAACATTGGTAAAAAAAATTGAAAAACTAAGACAAACACCACAAATACATTAACTGAACATATTTCTGTTTAGCAGATTAAGAGACGGACATAGCAACACTTGTTGTTTTCTGATTTAAATACAAAAATGGATAAGTTGACCAGAGTTTTTGAACCTTGGTTGAAATATTACAATGAACATCACAAATATGCACATTAAATTTCCCCCCTCACAAGTAATTAATTTTTCTCCAAAATCATTGCTTAGCGTGGGATCTGGCCTAAGATTATGTGAAATAAAAAACTACGCTGCTAACCCCTATCAAGGTGAGGCCCTCTTCCCCTTACCGCTCTAAGAGCTACTTCAGAATAGTATGTATAAAAATAAAAAAATAAAACTAGGCCTTGAAATCAGGTTGCCTTTTAATGGAGTACAATCTACAGAGATTGAACTTTATCCAAGATCTGGAAGATACAGATGGACTTTGTATCAAAAAATAATTCTATCCAAGAATTGAGTTGAGATATAACTAGACGAAATTTTTATCTATCATGTCTTTATTCTCGTTATCAGAATGATACTACCTAAACCAAGTGCATTTCGAGGCAAAGTTCTAAATGCCAAAGGTCGGAGTCACCTCAGCATTTTTTTTCATGTCAGATTGGGACATGTAGTACATATCAGGTTGTCCTGTTGGACGAAGTTGTACTCTTTTAACTAACCTCTCTACTTATAAAATGTCAAAAAATATGACCTACCTAATTCAAATAACACTACTTATATTCCCAAAAGTAAATATTCATAAATTCGTTTGCAAACCATAAGAAATGAAGTTCAGCTAGTATCTAAAATAATGCAATCACAAGTAGAAAATTAATTAACAAAGATGTTTAGCATAACACGTAGATAATATAAATTCTTTGCCAAATTAATATAATATCTGAAGCTATCACAGAAAAAACATTTGAATCCAAAGAGTGACATAGACATCGAGAGACATAGCAATATATAAATTATAAAAGTTGATAAATAGAAACAGAAAATGTTCCCTTATTTTCCTCTTTGCCCCTTTCTTTATTCATCATTTTAAGACGCTGAAAGAGAGAAAGAGATGCCATGACAAACAGATAAAAGGAAATAACTGGACACGAAAAGGATGCAACATGGTGCCTGGCAAAAGTTCAGCTGAATTACAGTTAAATGAGGTAAATGTCTACCAAAAAAGTTTATTAATGGAACTTTGTAAGTGGTATAACTTAGCAACAACCAAAACTATATTTAGAGAAGTCTACATTGCAATTTTCATATATTGCACAGCTTTTACAACTTTTAGTCAAGAGGATTCAACCCAACCTGTTAGCATGTTCTAAATTATGAAATTCCAGTTTAGAGGCTTGGGGACACTAAACCGTACTAAATTTCCTGAATCATTTTAGGAAGAAATTCCCTTAATTCTGAGAAAATTCCAAATTTTTTAGTGAAGTCTCGACCACAGAATCAACAAATACTCCAACAATTTCAGATTGATTCATCTAGTATGCAGTTTGGCAACCTAAACAAATCAAAACCATATGCAACCTGACCCAATAGTATAAACATCAAGGCATGCAAACACATCAATGCCCAAAAGATTACTGCATACTTGTGACTTGTGAGGTGGAGTGCATAGATAATCATGTGACAAGGTCAAGACTCAAGATAACTAGGTATGATGCTACTCACACTTATTACTTGAATATTTTACTTTCATAGTTCTATCTATAGTGTGATTTAGTTATACCTGTGCATGTTTGTACCATAGATCATAGATATATTGTACTCATATAAACCATAGATACATTATACTTATATACTTTCATAGTTCTAAATATAATGTGATTTAGTTATACTTGTGCATATTTGAATTGTGATTTTATTGATATTGCATGCCTGTATTACATAATTTATATTGCATCTTCTCTTTTTGTGTGTTCTCAAGGCAACTACCACATATTTGGGTTGTAATGGATATTACTTGAGTACATATATGATATTTTGATATTACTACCTGCATATCATTTCATGATTGCCTAACTTATGCAATATATGCTATTAATCTAAAAAATCTCATTTCAATTTGGTTTTCCCAATTACCACTGTGCATAAAATAACAAATTAATTTATGGGAATCACTCTAGTTAGTAAATTTAAAGGCATGCTCAGAATGCTAAACCCACAAGAAAAAATGAGGTGATCAAATTCTCCAAATTGAATACATTTCATTACCTTCTCTGCCAAAATACGGTCCCCAACATCAAAAGTAGGGTACATGGACATTGAACGGATTTACCTCGGTTCGGCCATGCATGACTTATGCAACAAATTAACTGTCACTGCTGCAAACATTGCCTTGGTATCATCCGAACATGAATTCAAATACCGAGAAAACTAACCTCTCCTAATAGCACTCCTACTCGTCTTCTCCAATCCTTTACCACTCTTTCACAGCCTCCATCATCCTCCCACTCACCTCCACAGCAATAAGTGGAAAATAAAAAAGATAAATATAGCTGACCTAAACAAGCAAAAGTGTTTTACAATCATCTTGATGCAACAGGCAACACTGTCAGATGTGAGAGTGAGTTGAAATTATCTCCTGCACAAAGAATAGGTGAAACATTCGTTAATAATTCTAAATGATTAATTTTGTCCTTATGCACAGGAAATCACAATGTAAACAACCAAAGTACCAAACAAACAAAATGGAGACAGTGAACCTAACCCAGATGAAAGAATCTAGATAAACCAACCTGAGGGGCTGGAGACAATCCACTGATTAGCTTGGAAGTGGCCGTCAGAGAAGAGAGATAGCGTGCCTCTCCATCAAGTTCTCACTATTTCAAAGTCGCCATTATGAATGCTGCCATGGCCATGATTATGTTCTTCACAAAAATACCACAACCAATCCAAAGGTTTCATTCTGGACTTTGAGTTATCCATACATCATCTCACCACTCCCACCAAAGAATCATCTATCACAAGCTTAGCACAGTTATCTTTTAAGTAACCATTGTGAAAGAGCAAATGACTTCTTTTTGAATTGAAGAGTACACCAGTCTAAATTGGTTAAGATTGACGGACATAAGTGGTCTCAATAAAAGGAACTAACTGTACATCAATTTGAATTAATAATTTAGATAAGAATATGCATTAGCTCAAATCGGACAACGTACTCAACAATGAAATGTACTTGTAAATTTGTGTGCATTTTAATGCGTATGGTAAAGACAACCAACTACTTGTGGCATCAAAGAGAATACAATGTGACAATGTTAATCTAATTGTACATATACTGTGGATCCTCCAAACTGAAAGACGCACATTGGAGACTAGCTATAAGATTTTTGAAAGCTAATACTTATACTTGCATGAATCTCATAGACGTAATCGATATAAAGGTGAAATTATGCAATCTTAAGATTCAGTAAAGCTTCAGTTATGGTATTTCCAAATGGATTTATAAGATTCAATGCATTTGCACAAAGTTTGAAGCAATTCAATGGCCAAAGAAAATGTAAACCACTTCTATAGAGTTAACAGAAAGTGTCCTCTGCTAATGAACAAGCGATACCTTGGTAAAGCTTCCTCTAAGAGCATCACCCAATCAATACCAAATAACAAAATATGTTAATGTTAAAAAAGAAACTAATATTTTGTATGCATGGAGCTAATCCACCCTAAGTTATGTATGCATAATTCAAGAAAATAAGATTTTAACCGACTGCAAAAGGACTAACGAAAAGAAAATTTGAAAAGGTAATTTAACTACAACCCAGATCATCACAAAAAAGGGAACAAATACATTCTACACTTCTACAGATTTGATTGAAGGAATTAAAGTTAAACACAAACGCTAATGTCATACAACTAAATTTCTTCGTTTCTTTATTTGTAATGAAAGACCTTCCAATTAAAGCAAAGTCACTAAATGTCTGGCATTCTACCTTCAGGTTTGCCAGAGAGCAAAAGTTTCCCCCTGTATATGAGTACAGAGCATTTAACAAATTCATGGAAAATAGATGATCAATGTAGCCAAACTCCGGCCTTCACTCTCTACAGAAACAACATCAACAAAATTCCACTTCCACACACATTTCAAAATGGCATGAACTACTTCCTGTCTCTCTTAGACTTTGCAGCCGTCTTAAACCCCGATTTGGTGGGCTTCCCCCACGGTGACACCGAAGGCCTACCTCCTGATGTCCTCCCCTCTCCTCCTCCATGAGGATGATCAATCGGATTCATTGCAACACCACGCACAACAGGACGCCACCCTCGCCACCTATTTTGTCCTGCCTTCCTCAACTTCCGCGCCCCATGACTCGGATTCGAAACAACCCCAATAGTAGCTTTACACCTCGAATCAATAAGCATCTCTCTCCCTGAAGGCAACCGCACAAGACACTGCTGATTCACCGGCTCCTTAACCACTTTTGCGTAAGTCCCCGCAGCTCGTGTCAGCTTCGCACCTTGCCCTGGATGAATCTCAATATCATGCACAAATGTCCCCAATCTTATATCCGCCAATGGCATACAATTCCCAACTTGAAAATTCAAATCTAGTGTCTCCTGTTTCTTCGAACCACCACCTTTAGATCCATCATAGTTCACGATTTTACTCCCCACTTCCATCTGATGACTAGCCAAAATATAAGACACAGGCGCATGCTCAACCTTCTTCTCCTTCTTATCCTCTTCAATTGCATTAGGCTTAGCGAGCAAAATCCCCAAACCACTAGCTTCTATCGGGCGATCCTTACTCCTCCGAAAAGCATAAGAAATCACTTGACTCGGAATCACTTTCCCATCCTTAAAATTCGGTTTCGCCACCCTAACTTCAGCATCACCATCTCTCTGCCCCAAATTCTTCCAATTCAGCACGGCCTTCCGCTTAAGCCGGTGGCCCCAAATCGGACTCCGAAGGTCCCACTTCTTGATTTCCTTCAGCAAAAACTCGTGTTTTTGCACCCCAGTACCAAGATCCTCCCTTTCCACCGCGAAAAAGGCAGGCTTTGCACCCGCCACCGCAATCCTCGGAAACGAGTCCCAAGAAAGAAATTCCGAAGGGGAAACCCGACCATCTAAATTATTTCCAGGAAGCGAAGAGAAGGAGAACGTAGACGATACCTTAGCAGTTGCTGCGGAAGCATCTATAAGCTTCTGGTGAGCATTAGCCGGCAAAGGGGGTTCATTTTGACGGCGGAAGTTCTGGGCCTGGATCCAGCGGACGAGGGCGATACGGGAGGAGCGGTTGGGATCGTACTCGATCCTTTCGACGACGCCGGTGGAGTTGATGGAGCGCTTGAAATCGATTTGGCGGAAGAGGCGCTTGTGGCGGCCTCCCCGGTGGAAGGAGGTGATGCGGCCGGCGGCGTTGTGTCCGGCAGGGAACTTCTTGCCGTGCTTGAGGGAGGAGATGGATCGGGACTGGGTTGGGGGCGGGAATGCGATGAATTTGGGGGTTTTGCGGGAAAGTAGGGTTAGGGTTTGCATGATTTTAGGGGGATTTGGGGGAAATTTTAGGGTTAGGGTTTTGGCAGGGTAAAAGGGGGAGGGAGGATTTTTGTGAAGAATACTGTAGGCTCGTAGTGACACATTGGACCATTGGTCATCGATCACCGTATGATATATCTATATCTTGGCGATGTGAGCCATTGAGCGTTTTTGCTTTTTATCCTTTTTTTTTTCTTTCTTTTTTCCCTTACTTGCTCATATTTTTTTCATTTTTTAATGAACTAAATGTGAATATCTAGTTGATAGATACGGACCAAATTTAAGCATGATACTGTAATTAACTAATTTTGAAAACTATATGCAATTTGTGTACAATAAATGATATAGTTTAGATAGTGAGGCTCGAGTTCTCAAATGTGTTTTCCTTCCTAGAAGACCGTAGTGGCACTTGCAACAAAATTAAAACGGTAGAATCAGAGCTCTAATTACCCTTGTGGACTTCAAACAAAACCATATTGTAAAACTTAAATGACCTTTATTGGGTAGAATGGACTATCTAAGACCTCAACCTAGATCCAAGATGCTACTTTTTTTTCCTTTTTTTTCTTTCGGGGAATAGGGACAGAATTCCAAAAGGATTACAGTCAACATCTCTACTACTATAATGGGAGAAGGCCTTAGTGTAATTTGTCAATCTACCAACACGTTCAATGCACATACAACCAAAATCCTTTATATAATCTCATCAAACACGTAAACTACCCGTACAAACTCCCTCTCTCTCTCTCTTAAAAAACAAGACACTGGACATTGTCTAGACTTCTCAGACCCAAAAATCGAAATTTAATTATAATTTTTGTCCTCTACAATATAGTTAAGACATTGCTTAATGGTTATGAGTTATTCTGCTGATTAGCTAGCTAATTTATGTTGTTCATCGTATCTTACAAATGTTTACAGTAGTATTGACTCTCTTAATTAGCTTATGCATAACATTCTATTTGAATGTTCTAACTACTGTTTACTCAATAAGCTGGTCTATTGTATGTAATGCATGCATACAAATCTCTAATATTATAATGGGAGAAGGCTTTAGTGTCATTTGTAAATCTATCAACACATATAACGCATGTATATAACTTATATGAATGAGGTCTCAAATGTTTGAATTCAGACTACGTATGAGTTTTTACTTTTGAAAAAAATGTATATTTATTAAAACGTGCATCGCACGTGTAAATTACTAGTTAGTATTAAAACCAAAATATGACAAGTATCAAGATACAAAAGACTCCGGAAAGCTCTCTGGTGCTAAAGAAGCAATATGCTTTACAAAATACCAACAAAAAGAGTTAGGAAAAGTAGTAAGAAAAATTATAGAAACTTAAAACACCAGCCAAAATAAAAACCCAACACATCAAGGATCAAGCACAACTAAGGGATTCTCATCATTAGTAATTTCATTTCTTTCATAAGTAGATTGTAGAGACGACATCAAAAGCACACTTGTAATGTATTCTTGAGCACGTTGAAACAGAGTTGAAATTGATTATAAAGTAGATGAGATAGGATCAGCACCCAGACCATCAGTAGCACCATGAGCAGCAGCAGTAATGGAAGCGATGGGATCAGGGTTCCCTAGTCTAGCCACAACATAAGTGTCAGAGACAGACATCACAAAATGATCATCAAGAGAAGCATTGGACCCGACAGCGGATGAAATATTGGCCGCTGAATCAAAAAAGCTAGAAGAAACCTGAACTGGATCTGGAGAAATATAGTTAGAAATAAAAGTAGAGATAGCAAAATGAACAGCTTTGAAATTAATAAGTTTCTGTTTAGCATGGGGAAGAATGTTAGTCCAAAAAGATACAAAATACATAATAGATTCAAGAACTTTAATAATATCGGACTCCTTTTTAAGAAAAGTTCTTTTACCTCTCCCATTCCAAATAACCCAAATTAAAGACATCACAAGAATGTCCCACTAAAGTCTAATTTTAGCAGGGATCCGCTTCCTGCTCTAAATACCCCACCAAGATTTAATCGAGGGAGGATAGCCCTTAATATTTCATGCCTTCTTAAATAAAATCCAGATATTGCGGACAAAATGACATTTAAGAAACAAATGAGCAGCAGTTTCCAAACCAGACGAACTGAAAATGCATCTTTGACCCACTGCAAAATTTCTTTTGTTAAGATTATCAACAGTAAGAAGTTTGTTATGTATAATAAGCCAGACAAGGATCCTCACCTTAAGATGAGCAATGTTTTGCCAAATAAATTTATAGAAAGGGCAAATAACACCACCAGAATTTAAGAAGTTATAAAAAGATTTCACAGTAAAAAGTCCAGAGGAACTCCATCTCCATCTAATTTCATCTCTAACCTTCTAGTCATAATTACTCAATAGGTGGAGTAAATCATTCAAGTCATGAGTTTGAGCAAGTGATAACCTTCTTCTAAAAGAGATATTCCAGGCTTTGCCTTAATTATTAATAGTACATAGAGAATAGACAGTGGCATTGCAAAAAACAGCTAGATGATACAGATCAGGATAAGCAGAAGATAAAGAACAATCCCCTATCCAAATGTCAGTCCAGAATCTAATGTTACTACCATCACCATAATTTTTTTGAAGACTGCATTTAAAAGGGCTAGCAACTTTCCAAATCTCTTTCCAAAAAGAAGAAGAGATAGTACGAGGAACAGAATTAAAATCCCAAAGTTTTCTTCTTCTAAAATATTTTTGATGAATAATTTTAACCCAAGAAAGGTCCTCAGAAGTCAAACTTTTCCATAACCATTTATCTAGAAGAGCCAGGTTATGATTGCATAAATTAATCACCCCTGAACCTCCTACTTTTTTTGTCCTTACAAGCTTTTCCCCAATTCATTAAGCATTTCCCATGATCCTTATTAGCAGAAGAACCAACCCACAGAAACTTTATTCTCATAAAGTGAATCTTTTTAATAACCCAAACTAGTAAATGAAAATAAAAAAGCATATATAAAGGAATACTAGAAAGAACATAATTGATGAGAGTCAATCTACCTCCTCTAAAAAGACTTCTACCGAATCCAAAAGTTAAGTCTCTTCTCAATTCTCTCAATAATAGGGTTCAAATATGATTTATGAAGCTTACGAATACGAAGAGGAATACCAAGATAAGATAGAAAGAATGAGCCTCTAAGGAAATTAAAGAAAGCACAAATTTCATATTGTCTATTATCATCCCCACCAATCCAAATAGAAGAAGATTTGGAAATTTTAATTTTCATACCAGACACGCACTCAAAACAATAAAGAATCAATTTGATATTTCTCAACTTAACACCACTACAAGAAGAGAAAAGTATAGTATCAGCATACTGCAGATTAAGAATGGAAAACCACCCAAACCCTCAATCATGTTATAATCCCAGGCTAATGAAAGCATTCTGTTGAAAACATCAGCAACAAAAACAAACAGTAAAGGAGAAATAGGATCACCTTGTTTAAGTTCTCGCTTACAGACAAATTTCCTACCTTCAATATTGTTAACAATAACAGAAGAAGTCTCTGAAGTAAGACTATTAAAAATACAAAGAATCCATCTATTACCGAAACATCTAGCTCTTAAAACTTGGTTGAGAAAATTCCAGTTGACTCTATAATAAGTTTTCTCAAAATCAAAGTTTCAGAAGAATACATTCAGATTTTCAATAACTTCTTAGGCAGCAGCAACACTATCAAGGATAAATCTATCCTTAATCAAATCAGGCTGGTTAATCCCAACAAAAGAATGTACTATAGAAGTCAATCAATTGGCAAGGACTTTCATAATAATTTTGAAAATAACATTAAGAAAACTAATGGGTCTGAAATTCTTAATAGAGTTAGCACCAGCAAATTTTGGATTAAGGATAATATGGGCATAATTAATTCTAGCAAAATCCAAATAATGATTATAAAGATCATCAAAAATTCTCATAAAAATATATTTTAAATAATCCCAAAAAGTTTTGTAGAAAAAAGTAGGAATATCATCAGGACCAGGAGCAGAATCAAGAGTGAGATCACAGAAAGCTTTAAAGACTTCCTCTTCAGAGAAAGGGCAGTCCAAATTAGACAAGTCAATATTATGATTAGGAGGATAAAGATAATTCCAATCAATTGAGAGTAAGGTGTTACCAGAGCACCCCTTTAGACCTTTGCAAAACTTAAAAAATTCTTCATGAATAAGATTAATATCAGAAATCTCTTCATTTTCTGTATAAAGAGAAACAAAAGAATTAGATCTTCTTCGGTGGGAGGAATAATTGTGAAAGAATCTAGCATTACCATCACCAAAATTGAGCCATTTGATTTTTGCTCTTTGAAACCATTTAATTTTATCCATATGAAGAATATGCAAATATTCATTATGAAGATCAGGCCTTCTAAGTCTATCAGAAGAAGAGAGAGGAGTAGATTCTTTAGTAAATCAATTGCAGAAATTTCATTAATTAGTCACTTTTTCCTATCATGAAGATGTTCAAATCATTCAAATTTCCACAACTTTCAGGTAGTTTTAACATATTTGATAGTAGTAAGAAATTTAGAGAGGCTTGGCCAGAGGACAAAGAAGAATTAGAGATACAAGTATGAATCATGTGAAAGAAAGGGGGATCTTCAAGCCAAAACTTTTCAAATTTGAACCTAATAAATCTGGTAGAGAAGAGTTCGAAGAAAGAATAATAGGAACATGATCAGAAGTGATATTAGCAAGGGACTTAACAAAAGAAAGTGGAAAAGAAGAGTTCCATTCTAGTGAAATCAGGAATCTATCCAGTTTAGCAAAACTAGGGAACAATCTTTTATTAGACCAAGTACATTTCCTGCCTAATAAAGGGTAATCAATAAGAGATAAGCCCTTAATCACTGAGTTAAAAATATCAGAATCTTTTTTATTAAAGGCAAAACCCTTCTTTCATAGTTGAATCTAACAACATTGAAATCACCACAAAAAATGACACAACCATTCATAAAATTATTCCAATTTTTAAACTCATTCCAGAATTCATCTTTAAGATCAATAACACAACGACCATAAATAGAGATAAAAAAGAATTTATTAAATGTAGTGCATTCCAGTAACACCCCTAGAAAAAATTTATTCTTAGTAACATTTAAACATCTATACATACTATCCCTAAAGCCAATTAACATGCTACCAGAAGCACCGATAGAATCCAGAGCTATCCATTCAGTAATGATGGAACCACCTACAGCTCTATAGAGAGCAGGAGTAGGAGAGGGAACTTTAGACTCTTGTAAAGCAATAATATCACATTGAGAGGAATTAATAATATCAAAAATAGTCATTCTTTTATCATTATCCCCTAATCCCCTAATGTTCAAAGACAAAATAATCATTAAAAAATATTATTAGACTCTCTAGATTTCTCTAAGTTCAAGATAAAATCAAAGTCTCTGGATTGGGAGCCAGCAGTATTTTTTTTGCTTTGTGCATAATGATTATGATCAATTTCCAATGTTGCAAGAAGCTTTGGTATATTGCACTGCAACAAAGACCTAAATTTTATGTCTTGATAGAAATAAATTTTACTTTCGTGAAACTAGTAATAGTATTTCTCGTAATTTAACTTAGATTATACATCTTACTTCTCTTTGGGCTATAACAGCGGCGATGAGATTGAGAGGGAGAATTGCCAGGGTCTTCCAGGTCGAGGAGTACAATGAAGAGGAGATAGAGATAGGGCAGACTCTGGATTGACCAGTTTGATTTAGAGTCCCACCCTCCAAGACTTTGTTAGAAGGATCTTTTTTGCTATTTTCTGTACTCTAGATGTCGTTTTATGATTAGAGTTGTCCCACTCTCTCATGTATGTTGGAGGGGTTTAGTTTTATTTCCAGTATTATAATTTTTTCTTTTGTACATTTACTCAGTACTCTGAGTTTGTTTTGTTAACATGTTATTAATAAAACATGATGGCTATGTTAGAAAATGGGTATTTTATACACCATTTACAAACCAGTTTTGCGCAATTTTTTGAGTAAGGTTCTCTATGAATTAGTGAGAGATCTTGATGGATTTGTGTTCTCCTTCGTGAGTAGATCAAAACCGTATATTTATTTGCTCAAAACGGTTATCGGGAGAATGAGAAATTGTCTCCAAAGTGAGGCAGTTGATTTCTGAAAAATGAGTTAATAGATTTTAGTCCCACATCGGAAAAATCAAAGAAATTAGAAGAGAATATATAATAACCTCTTTCTTGACATTGTAAGATAGCAAACCAAGAGGCTCTCTGGGGGGGTGCAAATCTCGAACTGGATTACATGCTTTATTTTTATGATTTGAAATGGCTGAAATAAATACAAAATTTGTTTTGTCTGCCATTAATTCATGTTTTAAACCATAGAAACGATTTTGTCCGCCGTTACAGTGTTGCATTCAAGATTCTGTCTGCTGTCACAGTTGTTGCATTAAAGGTGTTGTCTCTCATTACAGTGGATGCAGTCAATGAGTTGTCTGTCGTTACAATTCTCACCTGGCCCAATAAATAGAGGCCATCTCTCCACTGAATCAAGAAACTAGAAACTCTTCTCTTCCCCTTCCTCTGTACATGCTTTATTTTTATGATTTGTAATGGCTGAAATAAATACAACTTTTTTTTGTCTGCCATTGATTCATGTTTTAAACCATAGAAACGATTTTGTCCACCGTTACAGTGGTGCATTCAAGCTTCTGTCTGCTGTCACAGTTGTTGCATTAAAGGTATTGTCTGTCATTACAATGGATGCAGTCAATGAGTTGTCTGTTGTTACAATTCTCACCTGGCCCAATAAATAGAGGCCCTCTCTCCACTGAATCAAGAAACTAGAAACTCTTCTCTTCCCCTTCCTCTGTTCAGTGCTTCGAGTCAAGTTCCATTCTTCGGTCGTTCGATGATAGATTTCAAACGCTGTTTAGTTCGAGAACGTGACGTGATGCCTGCGTCCACTCTTATGTCATTCCATCCTGGGAGACAGATGCCTATGCAAATTCCAGCACCCGGACTAGGCAAAATCTGTTTTGACCAGATTGTGTGATACACAAGCCTCAACACAAATTGGTTGGTTTGTAATTTTTTTATATATTTTCCTTTTTTTTTGTTGGTTTCTCCCTCTTCTTCTTCATCTCCGATTTTGTGCTGCTCAATCATACTTCATTTTATTGCAAACAATTTCTGTAATCAAAATTTTGTAACAAACTTAAAAAAGATTTTCATTTCCTTGACTTTTATTTTCTTGATTTTTGAGGCACTCCTTTTATATTCTTGTCTATTCTGAAAATAAACACTCGTGTTGAGTGTTTATTCTGAAAAAGAATAAACAAAAAAAATTGAAATAACTCAAATATAAATTTATTGAAATAACTCAAATATCATTAATACATTTAAATTGAGCTCAGACACAAATAGCCGATCAATAAGATATAGAAAATAAGATCAAAATACACCACTATTCGAATTGAATAAGATTTTCGATTAGAAAATACTTTAATAAAATCCGAAATGGATTTAGCACAAAATAACTTTATAAAAATCAAATTATAGAAAATACATGGAAAATACTTATTATCGGGAATGAGGGATACACTCTAACCTTCCACTCGGCCCCGAAGCCGAACAAATGCCCTAACTCCAACCTTCAACGCATTCTCAGCAACAAGTTCAGAAGGGTCGGAAAGTCTATTCTTTATTATAACACCCCAGGGGGGCACAATACAGAAAAATTTATTCTTTATTACAATCAAAGCCTCATCCTAAACTATCCTCAGGCCCCCTCTGTGCTCAGACGGGTCAACTCGAACCCCGCCGAGCGACTCGGTTCCGCAGTATGCCTTGCCAAGCCCGTGGGATCGGCCACAAATGACACACCGGCCACAGAACTCTGAGCATCGCCCGGCCTCACGTACTCCAACTGCAGAATTGAGGACGGTTCGCGCCTCAAGGAAGCCCCAATCGCCGAAGGCACCGACCTTCCCAACATCGTTTTATAACGAAGAATCTCGATCTCTTTCTCCACAGTGACTTCGCGGAGGAATGATTCCGATATAGGCCTCTGCACCGAATCACTTGACATGGAAAATCCAAGGCCTGCACACCCGAGGTCTCGGTCGGCTATCGCCTTCTTCAACTGGGCCGACTCCGCGCTCAGCTCCTTCAACTTATTCCGGAAATAATGGAAAGCAGCGTCGTGATCGTGAGCTTCCCTCCGATACCGTCGAGGGTGGACTCCAATACTTTGATCTTACTCCGAAGTCACGTCACCTCGGACCGTCGAGGATCAACCTCGGCAAGAATAACCAACATCTGATTGAAGCAAAATAAATCGAAAAATTACACAAGTCTAGGAGTGTCAAACAAACTCCGACAGCCGACCCCCAAAAGCGAGACAAAAGTCAAGAGTAAAACAGTTGGCCCACCAAAAATTATTTGTTATAAATTCTCAATACTTTTACAAAATATTGCGGTGACAAGTCCGCCTTCGGAAAAATACAACCAAAAAGACAACAAAAAGAAAAAAAAACAGCTACGACTACGGGCCCACCTCTCCCTCGGCTCCGGTGATGGCCATGGGGTCGACCACCGGATCGGCACTCGCTCCTCCGACTCTGCCATCCCCTTTGCCTGGCGCATCGCCCCCGGGGGTCTTCGGCGGTCCCTCGATCTCCATGTCGTAGTCAAGGTGCGACAAGTCCACGGTCGGGTAGAAGTACCTCACATGGCTCAATGCCTTGGCATACACTTCATTCTGCACCTCGATGACCATGTCCTGGGCCTTCAAGGTCAGTACCCCCTTCTCGACTTCGAACGCCGGCTTCAACTCCGCCTCCTTCTTTAGCGCATCATCGGCCATCGAGGCTAGGTCGGCCCTCAAAGCCTGCTCCCATTTCATCAAAGCATCCAGGGCGGTCTTCAGATCCACCATCTCACGCTTGTAGTGATTGGTTTGGCTCCGCTCGTACTTCAGCTCTAGCTTGTTAATCTGTTTCACCTGGTTACCGTACATACAGGCCTACAGCTGAGGTCAAAGCACTTCGGTGAAAATAAAGTTCTGAGAAACCAATACAAGAGGAATGAAACCGAAGGCCTCGAAAAATTACCTGCACACTGGCCTGAGCCCACCTCATGTAGGCTGACTCGAAGGTATCGTCCCACATACTCTGCCGATCCCGTGGCGTGGCCATCTTTTCCATGAACTCCATGGAGACCGGACCCTTGGTTTGGGTGTCCCCCTGGCAGATGGCCCAGTCCGAGGCCCAAGGCTGCAGTCCCTCCTCCCCGACCAAAGCCTGGGCATCGGCACGAAGAGGAGGAAGACGCCCCTGCGAAACCTCGGATGCCTTCGAGGCCCCCTTGCTCTGCGCGAGGGCAACCTCCCTCGACTGACTCGTCTTCAGCCTCTTCGATTTCGGCTCGGACAGAACCTCGGAGGCTGTTCGGGAGGGGGCCGCCGCTTGCTTCCCCTTTTTGGATTGCTCCGCCTTCTCCTTCTTCATGGTAAGCTTCCTCGCCTTGATCGCCTCAGGGTCCATCTCAGCAAAAAAGCTCATTAACAAACGATGAGCACAAAAGAGAAGTACGAAAAGAAAAATGAACAAAAAACATACGGGGCTGGGCGGGGCTCAATCCGGCTCAGATCATGTGACTCTCCATCACTTTCGGCCAACTTATACTATGGCTCTTCCGAAGGCGCTCTACGAAAGCCCATTCCTCAGCTGAAAGATCGCCCTTCTTCGGTCCCTTGAAGTTCGGCTTATAAAAATTCCACCTCGTCAGAATATCCTACTGCTCCTCGTTCCGGACAACGAAGTATTTTCTCTTACACTCCTTTATCAAGTTGGGGTGTCCATGCACGACCTTACACCCGCTTCGAGGCGACACGTAGTAAATTCCCTCGAACTCCCCGGACGAGCTGACCCCCAGCATGGCTCGGAAGATACTCAATCTCAGTGGTACCTTCCTCTCCGTACACAACAATATGAAGCTGACCATCTACTTTCAAGAGTTTGGCCCAAACTGCATCGGACACAGTAAGGACCAGTTAAGGATGTCTCAGATGAAAGGGTGGATGGGTAGCCTCAGCCTCGAGGAGAATGCATCGGCGGGGAAGATGCAGTACCACGGCGCCAGAGGATCGGTCAGCCGAAGACCAGCACTTGGAACCATCAGCTCGTACTCCTTCCCGATGAAGTAACTCGCGCGGATAATCGAGAGGTCCTCCCCCTTCAAAATCGAGGGAGTACTGTCCATCTTAATCCTCACACGGCTCGGCGACGAGGGTTGTACCCTATAAAGAACCTTATCCCCGACGTCATCTGGGTAATTCCTGATCGACCGAGGCTATGGCAGAAAGGGGATCCCCAATCGCCGAGGTGCAATTGTCCTATCAGGGCTACTTGGCATGGTCACCTTCACCCTCTTCTTTCGAACCTTAAGGGCCTTCTCGGGCGACGGGGTTGCCAACAGCTCGAGGGCAGAGGCCCTCTAGGGAGAGTCCGGCCCCCCGACCTGACCACCCTCGGCCTCAGCCTCTTCAGCAGGAAGTGCCCCTCGTCCTCCTCTTCCTCTTCGTCCTCCCTTCCTTCACCCTCCTCTTCATCCTCATCCTCGGTACCCTCCTCATCCGAACCACTACTCTCCACCACAAATGGCTTGTGGGTCCGCAGTGGCTCCACGACTATCACCTCGTCCTCCGTGTCCCATGAAGTTGAAGCTTCTGGAGGATCCGGAGAGGTGGTAGAATCCGATAGGCCCGTGTGAACATAGCTATCGGAAGTAGAGGCAGAGGAGCCGGACTGAGCCCTAGACATGACAAAGAAAACTAACCTGAGTATGACTTGAACAGAAGGTTGCCGGAAAACTTATCGACGGCGATGAAAATTCCTAGAGAGAGAAGCTCTGGGTTCTAGAGAGAGAAAGCAAAAGTAAGAAAGGAGAAGGGGAGTAGGGGACGAGTATATATAGAGGATTAAAACTCCTTGATTTTCGCAAAAGTCAGGCACAATAACTGCCTCGATTCGTGCGAAAACGGTTACTATGACTCCTCGATTCTCGCAAAAAATGGTTCCTATAACAGCTGTTGGAATCTCCGAGTCCCTTGGCCTCGCTCGTCTTATCGACCCCCTAAAGTCTCGACAGTCGACCTATATCTCGAGCACAGGGGTAGCTTCAACAGGCCAAGTCCCTTAGCCTCGCTCATCTTGCCGACCCCCTAAAGCCTAGATGGTCGACCTATACCTCGAGAATGGGGGTAGCTTCAACAGGACAAGTCCCTTGGCCTCGCTCGTCTTGCCGACCCCCTAAAGCCTCGACGGTCGACCTATATCTCGAGCATGGGGATAGCTTCAACATGCCAAATCCCTTGGCCTCGCTCATCTTGCCGACCCCCTAAATCCTCGACGGTCGACCTATATCTCGAGCATGGGGGTAGCTTCAACAGGCCAAGTCCCTTGGCCTCGCTCGTCCTTCTGACCCCCGAAAGCCTCGACGGTCGACCTATATCTCGAGCATGGGGGTAGCTTCAACAGGCCAAGTCCCTTGGCCTCGCTCATCTTGCCGACCCCCTAAAGCCTCGACGGTGGACCTATATCTCGAGCATGGGGGTAGCTTCAACAGGCCAAGTCCCTTAGCCTTGCTCGTCTGGCCGACCCCCTAAAACCTCGACGGTCGACCTATATCTTGAGCATGGGGGTAGCTTCAACAAACCAAGTCCCCTGGCCTCGCTCGTCCTTCTGACCCCCTAAAGTCTTGACGGTCGACCTATATCTCGAGTATGGGTGTAGCTTCAACAGGCCAAGTCCCTTGGCCTCGCTCTGTCCTTCCGACCCTCGAAAACCTCGACGGTCTACCTATATCTCGAGCATGGAGGTAGCTTCAATAGGCCAAGTCCCTTGGCCTCGTTCGTCTTGCCGATCCCCTAAAGCCTCGATGGTCAACCTATATCTCGAGCAAGGGGGTAGCTTCAACAAACCAAGTCCCCTGGCCTTGCTCGTCCTTCTGACCCCCTAAAGCCTCGACGATCGACCTATATCTTGAGCATGGGGGTAGCTTCAATAGGCTAAGTCCCTTAGCCTCGCTCGTCCTTCCGACCCCTTAAAGCCTCGATGGTCGACCTATATCTCGAGCATGGGGGTAGCTTCAACAGGCCAAGTCCCTTGACCTCGCTCGTCTTGCCGACTCCCTAAAGCCTCGACGGTCGACCTATATCTTGAGCATGGGGGTAGCTTCAACAGGCCAAGTCCCCTAGCCTCGCTCGTCTTGCCTGTAATGCCCTGCTTTTTCATTTAATGAAAAATTATTTATTTTTGCACGTAGTGTGCACGTGCAATATTTTGGTAAATATTTTCATCAAGATGAGTAAAGATATTTTAATTTGTGCTTTTAATTATTTTATACAAAAGCCTTCTTTTAAATAGATGAAAAAGCCTTTTCTTTTAAAAAGCCCAAAGTGTAATCTATTCGATTTTTTAAAAATAATTATTTTTGGCCCAAAACTAAAGTCCATAGATTAATCTATTTTTTTTTAATACAACTTGTCATGTAGAATACAATTTAAAGACTATTTTGTTTTTATACAAAAATTTAATGTACAATTTTTGAGTCAAATGGCATGCACGTGCACTACACGTACACGTGCAAGTGCACTCTCCTAAGGAGGCCGGGAATGCTTCTTTTGGAGGGAGAACTCAAATTTTGAGTGGTGATCATGGTGTGGTGGTTGCTTGGTTGTGGGTAGTTATTGCAACTCCTACTTTCATCCTAGCCCTCCATCCTACAACCAACCAATTGATCCTAGCCCTCCATTCTATTTGATTTTTAGTATAAATACCCCCTCCCATGGCTAGTTATTTTGTGCTTAATACTTTCTACAAACCTATAGTCTCAATTATATTATCTAGTAGTATTTTGTGAGTTAAAAGATTGAGTTGTGAGTGGGTATTGTGCTTGCTTTCAATCAAGAAGAAGAGGCCGGCTATTCAAAGGAGGAGAGCTCGGGTTGGTGCTTTTGAGGCTTGTGCGCGCGTGTACAAGGAGGAGGAGCATTTCGTTGCAAGGACATTTGTCTAGGAGATTGCTAATTGTTCTTTTCTTCAACAAGGTGGGTAAATTTTCCCTATTTCTAAAGTAGGATTGCATGCTAGTTTAATTATAAAAAATGAAGCATGAAATGATTAAGAAGAGCACACTTTAATTGGGAAAAATGACTTCTTGAATGATTGAAATGTGGATATACACATTTATATGTGGTTCTATTATCTAAGTTGTATGTGAATTGATTAGAATCATGGATTGATTGGTAAAAACACATTTATTACTATCAAGAATTACACACAAAAGTTAGTAGATTGATAATACCATTTCTTGTGTTAAATGGATCTTTTGTGTTAATATGGGCATGAATAATTTAAAATATGAGTTGTATGTTAGGAAAATGATTAAAGACAGAGAATTAATGTGGAATTTATTGATAAAGAGATTAGAATGCTAAATGCGAAGAAATGTCGAAAAGAGAAGAAATGTAGTATTATAATATAGAATTTGAATTCGTTGTATGAAAATATGTTTTAATTGTTATAAAAATTATTTTGCTCATACTGGTACGTAAATTATATGAGGGAGAATTAATCTGGAGTTATACAGTATTTTTTATGAAGACCAAATGAAATTGGGACTAGTTGAACATCGAAATGTTCTAAATAACAGAGAGCACGGGTTAAATGAATATGAAATTATATTAGTGACAACCTGAGCACGTAGCTCAAGTGGTCATAGGGTGCGGTTGGGTTCCCTATGGTGATCGGTTCGAATCCTCTGGCCAACACATTTTATTCCATGATTTTTTAATAAAAGAAGAGCAGCAGCCGAGAGATCTTATGGCTCTCAGCGCCTCTTTATGACGCCAGTAGCATTCGGCTTAGTGGTTGTGGCTTTCGGTTGGGTTCTCTGGGGTGCTGGGTTCGAATCTTGCCCTCGGCAAGATTGAAAAATCTTTTTTTGGGGGTTTTTAATTGTCCAAAAATTATGAAAAAAAATTTGATTATTCTTCTAAAAATATATGAGACTTTATAAAAATGATTTGAGAATTATTGCATGAAATAAAATGTGATTTTGAGAATAAAATGTGTAATGAGCACTATGGTTTATAAGTGTATTTTTGGGAAAATTATAACTTGCAAAAAGAAATTAAAATGAAGAGTTAGAAGATTAATATAGTAAAGATTGAAGTGATATTATGTGGTGGATGTGATTTATTCCTAATTGAGAATAGTCTGAAAAATATGAATGGTGAATATTCGTTAGTGATGCAAAGTATTTCTTATTTGAGAATGATGTGACAACTATGAAATGTGAATTATTCTCGTTGGAGAATAGTGCGACAAATTATGATGCGTGAATATCCATCTTGATTGAATATTAGTGATGTGGGTTTTAATGTGAAAATAATAATTCATGAGTTACGTGATGAATAGTTGAAATTCATGTATAGTTATGGACTATTGAACAATTTAGAAATCATGATTGGAAAAGAGAAATGCTATTTGAGTATGATAACTCAACATAATGAATTTATGAATTGGAAATGCTCATTTTGGAAATTGTGAATTGAAAATTGAAACAAAAGAGTAGCTAAGTCTCCCCCGGCGTTGGAAATAAAATGAAATTTGAAAAGAAAGACCAAGGTTGGTCATGTTGAAATGAATGAATGAGTCCGGTTTAGTGGAGAGGCTAACTCTAGAGCTTTGATTTTTGTTCATGATTCTAATAAAAACTAAGGATTAATGCATAGTGAAGATGTGATGAAAGTGAGAGAAAAACACGAGTATGAGAACTAGGGTTTACGGTGCGGGTGTGTGAGCCACAGAATGCATGCTTGATGAGTCAAGACATAGCGTGGGTACAACTCAGAATGATCGGACTCTAACCACGCTTGTGGGATGTTTGGTGACTGCAAGAGGATTGTGTGCCATGAAGTGAGGCTGAATTGCCACAGAATGCATGCTTGATGAGTCAAGACATGGCGTGGGATTCCCCTCCAGAATTTTCTGTACACGAGCTTGTACTCATAGATCATCTAGGATACTCACCATAGTTACAGTAGTAGATTAAGTCATGGCGAGGGATTGAACCCTACAAAGATGAAGAACGATTAAGAGGCTTGCCCTCGGACCTATGTAGTATGAGATGCATAGAATCCGAACAAGTGCGCATTAGTGTCATGTAACATAAATAACTGCATTAAGGACTAAGTGCACAATCACGACATGACATCAATAGGGTAGTCCCTTTAGTTTGATATGTGACAAGTTTGTGTTTGCTAAATATGGAAAATAAGTTATACTATTTCCGGCATAGAGAGGATGGCCGTGTATAATGATCGTCGGTTGAATAAACTGACGTACCCACAGTCTTATATGCAGGTAAATGGCTTGATAAAGATTAAAGAGGAACAAATGCTTAAAGATTATTCAATGTTGTTGTATATTTATTTCATTGTTGTAAATTTTACTTCCACTGTGCAATGTAAAGTGTAATATTGATGTAAACTCTGATGTAAAGTGAAAGGTTTAAATTTCCTTGTAAAATTGTACTAAAGGAAGCAGAAGGATCCTGTAAAACATCTCGAATTCAGTGTATTTGGGATTCGGGGCGTTACATTGCCAACCCCTTAAGCCTCGACGGTCGACCTATTCAGAATTTGTGTTATAAAACTGAAGAAAATATAATTACCTACAAAATCTAAAATAGAATAACATAATTTATCGGCTTCAGAGTAGACATGTATTAGCACCACTCTAAAGGACATATTCTATTTATATGATTTCTTACATAAAATTATCAAACTAAACCATAGTATCTGATGTGGGATAAATTAAGCAGCATCAACCAGAGCCCTCTGATCTCCTCTGAATCTTTCTCCCTGTGATCATCAGGCCAGCTACAGTCCAATGGGCCTCAGCCAGCTCAGGCCCATGGGCAAACGGGTCCAACCCGGCCCGCCAGGGCTCCAGACCCGTTTAGCCCTGCCTATAAATACCCTACCCCCTCCTGGCTGCAGAAGGTAATCAGTCTCTCCCTACCTGAACCCTAGCTGCCGAGTCTCTTTTCCAGTGACTGACTAGATCGTCGGAGGGCCTGTCGTCGGGACTTTTCCCGGTGTTTACAGGCCGTGTGCAGGTACAGAAGTCCCAGCCGTGCCTAGCATCTATCCTCACTTCTGAGCACCTCTGCGCTCCTACTTCCGAACCACTCCCGCTACCCGGGGTCGGACCGACGCCAGTACTGCGTAAGGACTTCTACTATACAAATTGAGAGAACTCACATCTGTTGCCCCCACACCGCAAAAACAAACCGCAACAGTATCTTTATGCTTATTATTAAAAAAAAATGGAATATATATGCACACATTTTATTTACAAATTAAGATAATTTCATTGCAATTACTAGTCAAATTTTTCTTTGATATGATATTTAGAATTTTATGCCTGAAGTAGGGCATGAAGTAGATGAATAGTTATCTTATATGGAAATTCTTGATCTTATATGTTTACTGTGCATATTTGTCATTTTAATTTAACTTATAGTCAAATATTTTACATATTGAAATGAGATACATCTTAATTTTGTCTCAAATAAATTCAAATACTTATTTATTTGGCATATTTGGTTTTGCGGCCCACATGGTGATTTGATCTTATTTAATAATTACTTATAGTGGAATTGTTTTTTTTATCCACATTTTCTTAGAAAGTTAATAAATTAATTTATGATATATTTGTGGATATTAATAATCTAATATCAAACACATCTGCAAGAGTTAAGAAACGTGCAAGAGTTATTATATTGTGAGACTACAATGTCATAATTTTTTTACTCTCCGAACCATGAAATTATAGTGTTACAATGAGAATCACATACTTGGTTTGTATGTCTATAAATTTTGCATATAAATCATCATTCTTTGTATATTTGTGGAATACACGTTGCTTATACATTTATAAATTTATTTTATCTTCCTTATTATATTTCATGTACCTTGACATTTATTAGAAATTAAAGATATTTTGCATTATGACAATGATATGTTGATTAAATATTGTGCATGTGCTTAGTATAATATTTTTCATTTATGTAGTGATAATTATATATTTATTATTATCTTCGTATTTTACTAGTCATTATTGTTTATGAGATGTCCATTGAATTTCTCTTATACAATTTGAAATAAAATTTATTATTACTGGTGGTTACTTAAATATTGGTGTTTATTGCTATAATTTTACCTAATCAGTATTTCAGTTACAATCTCTAATAGTATAATGGGAAAGTTAGGGTTGTCATTTGTAGACAACCTGTAATTTGTAGACACTCAGCCATCTTAATCTCAACCATTTTGTTTAAGTGGTAGTTACATTAACCATTCATTTACTCAACTATTGTTAGTGATCATAACACTCTCAAAGTTTAAATTTGTTTACGACATAATTATTTACAAAAGTGTCACTCATGTAAAATAAAAGTTGGTACCACTAGAAATAATTTGTAAAGAGTATGTGATGAGTAAAGAGAGGTCTCAGGTTCGATGTCAAATTACGTCTTAGTATTTACTTTTAAAAGTATATTTATTAGGACTTGCAATCACGTGCAGATTATAGTCTGTTTAATGATATGATCAATGTATATATGAGTTATTACATATTCACATTAAGGTGTTAGTGAGTCTTTTTTTTTATGTTGATGTATAATTTAGTGTATGTCATCTACCATTAATATGGTTTTCTGCTACACATGTGCTTGATGACTATTTCTTTCATTCATTTTATTTCATCATAGTGTTATTTAGACTCAGCGTTGATTATTTTGGCTTAAAAAATCCGGCTTCTCATCATATCAATTTAAATGATGGTTTGCTCAAAGAAAGTAGAGAGATCAGATACAGGGAAAGCAAAAAATTGGCGAGGCAAGATTGAATGACTTACTTTTTTGTAAGCAAACACTTGTAGTCACGATCATAACATCAATATATATAAACACTTCTTTGACTGTATATCATCATTATCTTGATATGAGGTAAAGCAAGAATACTAAACATTTTAAGTAGAATTCAAATATCTTGATTTATTTACAGTCACCAAAAATTGTGTCTTTTGTGACTCTATTTGCATCATATATAAATATGTTACCCAATAGGAGTGTTAGGATTGTAGCCTCAAATACACGTAGGCACGGAGTACTTGAAGTTGGAGAAGAAAAAGAAAAGACGAAGGCAGCAAGAGAAGGCAACAATATCTAGAAAAAAGATAGCTGGAGGAGTTGTGGTCGACTGTCCAAAGGTGTGGTCGACCGACCACTCTACCACAACTAGGCTGCTAGGCATTCTTCGAGTGTACATGTTTGAGAAGAGATCCGGACAGTTGACGGTGCAGTCGACCGGTCGTGCTTCAAGTGTGGGCTTGACACATTGCGGTCGACTAACCCAAAGTGCGGTCGATCGACTTCTGCGTTGTATGTTATTTGAGCTTTGAGTTTTGGGTCCAATAAGCTGTATTTGTATTTATCTTTTAGGATTTGCCTGGATCTATAAATATAGCAGTTGATGTGAACTCTGGGGTGAAGCAACTCATGTCAAGGGTGAGCAATTATCATTGTTCAACTTCAAGAGGGGTATATGTCGAGAGTTTCAAGGGTGAGAGAGAGATTAAGGGTTGTAATCTCTTTATAATCTTTGTATTTCTTGGGGAATAAGAAGTATTGGTTATCCCTACATATTATTATGTTCTTGTAAGATATTGTGATTATTGTGGTGGCTTGTTCTTGGTTCATCTAATTCTGGGGAAGTTCATGTTGCTTGTACTGTGTGTGTTTCGTTATTATCACTACGAGTTGTGGCATATTCTACAACAAGTGGTATCAGAGCAATGGGTTCGGGATGGCCGTAGCAATTCAAAAATTGAGAGGTTCGATAAGAGTAACTTCGCTATGTGGAAGATTCAGATGATAGCACATCTTCGTTAGAAAAATCTGGATGGTCCATTGTTTGATGAGAAGCCGGAAGGTGCAGTCAATGATGTGAAGGTCTTGGCGGATTGGAATCGTTTGGATCAGAATGCACTATGGTAGATTCAGTTGGGGTTGAGTAGGAAGACATTATTTCATATCTCGAAGGTAAAGACCACAAAGGAGTCTATAAAGATTCTCACGAATATGTATGAGAAACCGTCGACATCTAATCAAATTCTTTATCTGAAGAAGTTGGTTAATATGAGGTTGAGGGAAGAGGGTTCAATAGCCAAATATGTGAACAGTTACTGTATGGTTTGCATTCAGATGGAAGCTGTAGGAATGAAGTTTTCAGAGATGAGACAGTCATTGTTACTTCTATCTACTTTACCCGATAGTTATGGTACGATGGAACAAACTATTACAGGCACTATAACAGATTCGACGACTCTACAGGATGTGGTGAGTAGCATTCTGAACGAGGAGGTGAGAAGGGTGAGAAACAGGAGATTTTCATCATCATCTTCTAAAGATTTCACAATGTCAGTTGAGAAAAGACGTGGGAGATCTGAGAGCAGTCGAAGAAGAAATGATCAGAGTAATTCATCTGATAGTGAGTCTGATCACAGCGATGGAGGACATGGATTTAAGTGTCGGTATTGTCACAAGAGGGGTCATATAAAGCCTATATGAAAAGCATGAAAAACCGAAGAAAGTCAAACCAAAGGAAGCCAATGTAGTTTCTATTGAAGAGTTATGCTTATCAGCTAGGAAGGAGTTGGGCATACGAGATTGGTGTATTGATTAGGGAGCTTTTTTTCATTGCACTCGGAGAAGAGAGGTGTTTGATGACTACATTATTGGTTCTTTTGGAGATGTGATCGTGGAGAACATTCAAAGGTGTCATGTACGAGGGGTCGGTACTGTTCGCGTGAAAGCCAATGATGATCAGAGTGTTGTCATGCGGGAGACAGGCATGTTCCAGAGTTGAAGAAAAATCTTATCTAGACAAAGAAGGGTACTACAGTTGGTAGTGGTGAGTGGCATATAGCTGCAAGTTCAAGGGTGAACGCAAAAGAAAAGTGTGAGGGAATGTTGTATTTGATTAGAGACGTGATGGGTGTTTCTCCTTTAGTTGACTCTCAATCGGAATCAAGTAGTAGGTTGTGTGGGGTGTAACTGAGCTCTTTCAGTTATAGGAATTCTAAGAAGTTTACTAATTTAGTGGGAGTTGTTGACCATGACATTGCTTTGGTGAGGATACTTTGCAATATGGCAGATGAAGCTTCAAGTAGCTCTTGTGAGATATATAGCATTATTATCGATATGCAGAGTGATGTCGATGAGGGTAACCAAAATGAGGTTGTGGGGGTTGAGCAGTCTACGTATTTTATGGAAGTGTCGTCCACGAAGAATTTTAGTGCAGTGGGTTCATTGAGAGGCTTTGAAATATGTCCGGTGTTAAGGAAGATTCTACAAGTTGGGGAGTCTTGTAACACGGAATCCGACACGGGAGGTTGTTTCTCTGTTATTCATGCTCTGTGTGATTGGTGGAGCACATCCTTCATGAGGAGATGAGGGGTGGCTGGTGCACTCCATGTGGTGGAGTGGCGGAAGTGCTCTTCATGAGAGTGGAGAGTACTTAGGTCTTTCATGAGAGTGGGAAACTAGCTATATGAAGAAATTATATCTCAAGAGTGAGAATTAAAAGTGAAAGGCTATAAGCTAAACTTTTGAGCCGGACTTTATAAAATCCATTCTAAAGAGTCTATCTAAGTGAACCTTAGATTAATCATCAAGGGAAATTGGGTTAAGCACATAGATGGGTCATCGACGGTAGGAACCATATTTCATTGTCTGGATGCATCCATGGAAGTTCATAGGGTAGAAACAAGTTGGACTGATGATCCTACGGGAGCGCTAAATTTGTTTTAGGGTAGTACCTAAGTACACTTACTCCCAACCCCATTCCTATGGTGATGCAATGCTCATAAAAGTGACTTGGTTAGGTTGAGTTAAATTCTTAATAAGTCCACGTGAATTGCGATGGTACTTTTTCCAGTCACTGGTGTCTTGCTAGGACATACCAATATGAGAGGAGCCATGAGGTCGGGGTTGGGGGAATTTGGGATGATCCCTAGAAACTTTCATGAACTTTTTTGGTAGTGAGTATGACCATAAAGCTCCAACCCACGACCAAATGATGTAAGTATTCTATGTGTGCTTTTGTTAATATCTAGCTCAATGACATAGTTCCAAACGTAGTCCACATCTGTTCCTCAAGTTGCAACAAATGCCACTAAGAGTAGATTTAAAGCGTAAATACCTGCACTGATTACATAAATGTATGTGCATTAGGAATATGCCAAATTTTATACCAAATTCTATTCTTTCCTAAAGAAATACTTTTTAAAATTTACTTTTGGGAAAATTGTTCGAACGTATTATGGAAAAAGTTAATTTCTAAAAAGTAATTATGAATTAATTTATTATTGGTTTTCACCAAGTCAAGCTTTATTTAGTCATGGTCAAACTAGCCGTTATAGCTAGTTATGACGTTTTGGTTAATTACATTTATAAATAAGATGATTATTGTTTGATTTTATGAATCTTTAACTGGTTTATTATTAGCGGTTAATAGATAGCTCATATAAATACTAGCTCATCTTTATGAGAAGATGAACGGAGAAAATAAGAGAATGAGAAGAGAAAATAGATGAACAAGAATGATCTTCTTCCTCCTCCAAACAAAACTTGTATTATGTATATTTATCTTCTTTATTGGGCATATTCTATCTTACATCTTGAGGTCAACTCTCCTTTCGTGGTCATGCACGCAAGGGATACCGGTGGACATCAGTTTGTACCTTTATTGGACAAGTTGTCATGGTGAGCTACACGTCGGCAATAAGTCCTTTAAGGCAGTGCTAATACACGCATACTGCAAGGCCGGTAAACTATGTTATTCCATTTATATTTTTTAGGTAATTATATTTTCCTCAATTGTATCCAATAGAATTCACTTTTAAGTGAATCACAGTTGTGATCGTTACCAGAGTCCACCAAAATTTGAAACATGAAACATGATCGTAGAATTTGAAAATCCCATAAAGTGATATGTTGATGAAGATTTTTTTTACATAGGAAAAGTTGGAGAATAGCCACCATGTTTCATTAAATAGAGTTTAACAAAACAAAACGAAGAGAACTGGGACCTAATACAAGAGCTAAAGTGCAGAAAATGAAACATAAATCTTCCAACAAATCCCTGGAGGGTGGACCAATGTACCAACGAAACCAACATAAAGCAACAAAAAGAGTACAAACAAGCTCAGGTCCCTCCAACACAACCCTGGAGGGTGAGTAACAGTGTACAGTCAATCGATGGTAGGGCCAAACTCGACCTCCTCGTTGTCATACTCCTCCATCTGGAAAGCTCTGGCGACCCTCTTCCTAGGTCTTGATGCCACAGCTGAGGCCCAAAAAGAAATAAGATGCATAATATGAGTTAGATTACCAAAAATACTATTACATGTCCTACGAAAGTAGAAGTTATTTCTGTTTAGCTGTAGAACTCAGGTCATTGCAGTGCTGGCAATGTACCACGCTTCCTTCATGTTCTTTCTAACTGAAACAAATCTAAGACCTACCCACAAATCCTCGTAAGTTTGGGAGAATTTTAAAGTGTTGAGGGCACTGAGTACTTCGCTCAGAACTGATATGCTCCTTTGACATTCAAGGAATAGGGGATTTCTCATCTCCATCACACATTGCAAAATCCACAGTTTGTGCCAATTTGTGGTTGTCTTTTTACTAGATTTTCTCTAGTTAAAATAACGTCATTGAGAACCACCCATAGGAAGACCCTGAATTTCAGCAGGGGTTTCCCTTTCCATAGAATGGATGACCTACTTGGACGACAACCTATAAAATGGATGCGGTTATAAAGGAACCGGACCAGAAAGGAACCTAATTTTTGCAACCCCCAGGTGTTTCAATCCGGGCCAATCGAGCATTTCACTCCTAATGAAGAGATGTATTCTTGCATCTTAACAAAGCGCAGTTGGGAAATATTTGACAGCAAGGTTTTGAAAGCTGGTTTCGACGAACCCCTTCTCCAAGTCTTGGCCACAAAGACGTGGGGGTGTGTAGCAATCTCATAAAGGTCCAGGAAAAGATCGCGCAAGGAGTGCGCCCCACACCATTTATCCCACCAGAACTTGATCAACCTTCCATTTTTTATAAACATTGTTACATCGGACTTGAACAACTTTTGTGCCTTTGAAACTCCTCTCCAAAACCAAGAGACCCTGGGGCTTACCCTGAAGCCCCGATTGCGAGACCCTTTGCCCTGAAGGTAGGACTGGAAGAAATCTTGCCACCCTTCGCCATTTGGGTGGTAAGCATTCCACCACCATTTACCAAGAAGGGCCAGGTTCATATCACGCAAGTCAATAACCCCCAACCAACCGTGAATCTTCTTCATACTGACCTTCTCCCACCTGATATGATGGTAACCCCCTCTGTCATTATTAGGACATTTCCATAGGAATCTCTTTCGAACTCGGTCGATCATTTGAATGACCCATTTCATCATCATGTAGTTGGTTGGGAGATTGGATTGTAAAACGCTGATGAGAGTGACTCTCCCTCCAAGAGAGAAGGACTTGCCTATCCAACCTGACAGTCTGGCTTCGACTCTGTCAATAATTGTTAGCTAGTCAGTTTTCTTAAGTTTCCCTGGTTGAATAGGAAATCCCAAATACTTGACTGGAAAACTATCAATACCGCAATTCAGGATTGATGCATGATTTTGCACCTCTTTTTCTGACAAGCCAATTGGATAAGAGCACTTTTATGGAAATCCACCCGTAGGCCTGACCATGCCTCAAAATTGTACATGACACCTTTAAAGGCAATGGTTTCCCGGACCTCCCTATTCACAAATAGTAGGGCGTCATCAGCGTATTGGAGGATAAAACAGCACAGACGATTGTGACCGCATGCGACTGGGGTGATCCACCCTGCAGATCTACAATTATCAATCATGCTTTTAAGAACATCTGCCAAAATAGTAAATAGGAGGGGGGTATTGGGTCCCCTTGTTGCCACCCTCTTTTACAAGAGAACAGGGGACATGTCATCCATTGATCATGATCGAGGTCCTACTCATGATCAGACAGAGAAACACCCATTTGATCCACATGTCACCAAAACCTCTGCCCCTAAGAGCTTCTAGCAGACAACCAATCTACAAAATCATATGCTATTTCGTAGTCGAGCTTAAGAAGAAAGCTCCTACTGTTACAAATGTGGCATTGATGGATAACTTCTTCAACACAGCCTGAATGCACTGGCCTTTGACAAAACTAAATTGTTCACGACTGATCATACCGTCCATAACCTTAGCTAGTCTATTAGCAAGGATCTTGGTGATGATCTTGACCGAGCAATTGAGAAGTCTGATGGGGCGGTAATCCCCTACTTTACAAGAATCCTCCTTTATGGGGATCATGACCACCTCTGCATAGTTGATCCGTCCAAGGTTCAGTCTGTGATCATAGAATTCAGGCATGACTGCCTTGACATCATCTTTGATTTCTTCCAAGAAGTTTTGGTAGAAGAGAATTGGGAATTCAGTAGGCCCCGGAGCTTTTTCGCAATCCATTTGTGAGATAACCTCTTTGACTTCCTCTTTCAAAAAAGGAAGTTCCATAGTTGACATTTATATTGTCAAGTCAGGGGGGTTTCCCTACCAGAAATCAGCGTTTAGGGGGTCCTAAACTCAGCTTTGCATCCAAAGAGGTTTTAAGGTTTTGAAAATGCGATGGGAAAGCCTGCTTGACCAGATGATCCTCTTGGAGCACTTCATTATCTGTGTGAATTGACGGGATGATGTTGGATCTACGTTGTGCACTAGCAACACATGGAAAAAATGTTGTATTCACGTCTCCTTCTTTGAGCCACGAAATACAAAATATTTGTTGCCATTTAATCTCTTCAAGCTTATATAATTGGTCAATGTTTTCCCAAAGAGAGAGAAGACAATTTCGTTCCTCTTAGGTAAGGTCTCTAGACTCTTCCATTCTTTCCAAACCATCAATATCTTCCAGAATGGATGCTTTTACCTGCCAAATTAAGGAAAATCTGGTGCGATTCCACTTCGTGAGCGTAGATCTGAGCCTTCGGATCTTTTCGCACCAAATAGCCGCAGCTTCCGTACCCCTAGTAGGGAGAGCCCAACTTTCCATGACCAGATGGTGAAATCCCCAAATTTCCAGCTAGGCTTTCTCAAATCTGAACTTTGGCTTATTCTTGGAATTGAGCTCACCAGACAAAAGGATAATAGACACATGGTCAGACGTTGATCTAGGCAATGATCTGGCATAGGCCAGCGGGAACCTCGTCTCCCTATCCATCAATACTAAGATACGGTCAAGCTTGGCCAGAATAGGGGATGTCTGCATGTTGGATCAGGTGAAAAATCTATCTAAGATAGGAATGTCCACAAGCTCTAGATTCGTAATTACCCAATTAAACTCTTCCCTGTCTGAGTCGCTAGAACCCCTGCCCTAGTGTTCTGAAGCGAATCTAGCGATGTTAAAGTCACTCCCAATTATCCATGGATCCTTCCACCGAGTTTGGATTGAGTGGAGTTCTCCCCAGAACGAAGGTCTGGCAGAACTATGGTTAGGACCATAGACAACTGACACAACTTGGATCCAATTGTCAATCCTGCATTGGATCCAGAGAGATATGGGCTCCAATATACTCATCAAGGCATGGAAATAGTGTGGGGTTAAAGCTAATGGCAATACCCACAGACGCCCGCTAACGAACGAATTTTCCACTCTGTGGCCTTATTCCCCTGACTCTCTTAAATCTGGAGACAAAAGTTAACTTGGTCTCCTGGAGACCCACTATATCCACCTTGGAGTTAGAAATAACGTCTCTAACCATCTCTTGTTTCCCACGACCTCCTAAAGCCCTAACGTTCCATATCAGAATTATCATTACGCCTAGAGGGGACATTTCGTGGGGATGGGGTGTAGGTGGAGCCACCTGGGCTTCCCTAAGAAATTCCCAACCCCTAATCTTATTGAGGAATAAGGTGTTGTGATCAACATCGAACACCTCTAGACCACATGTTTTGGCTATACAGAAAATATCAGCATCTGACATAAAATTAAAAATAGATGTAAACCAATTACGTGTACCAGCACCATCATACTTAACAACTTTAGAAGTGGCAACGATCTCCAAGAAATCATACAAGAACTTCGGAGGAGCCCTCTTGTGCACAAGTGAAGCTTGAAACCCATAGCCAAACTCGGCCCATTTCCGACACAGTTGCGATTCAGGGAAAGTAGACAGCACCATCTCTGGAGACAGAGGGGGAAACAAAGCTAGCTCCCTAGCTAGGACTTGTTGAGTAACTTCTACCATCTCATCCTCATCATCTGTGTCCTCCTCTGTATATGGATCATCGTCTTCAAGATCAAGACATGCACCAAAATCATCTATAAGTGGTAAAGAGACAACAATAAACCCCAACTCGGGCCCACTAATGTAGCCACTAGCCCCATCATGAGAATGCTTATTAGAGGAGTCGGATAGATCAAAAGGCCTAGAAGAGGATGAGTTGAAAATGGGCCAAGCACCCAAGTCCAAGGCAACCACAGTAGCATTTGAAGAATTCAATTCAGACCCCATCATCAGCCCAATCCCATTACCCGTGATAAGAGTAATTTGAGAAGAAAATGATGAAGAATTGAATTTGGACCCCCTCATGGGCCTAAGCCCATAAATTACAATCTTCAGAGAATCACGTTCAGCGCATGTAATAGGGTTTGGAACTGATGGCAGCATCTTTGGCGCAAAATTAGGCAACGAGATCGAGTCAGTGACACAGGGCTCCACCACCAATTCGCCATAAGTATCACATGCATCGTACATATTAGGGTTTGGAACCGATGGCGGCATTTTAGGTGCGAGTTTGGTCGACATGACCAAGGTAGGGACATGTGGCTCCACCAATAACTCGCATGCCCCTCTGGAGTGGGATTCGAAGCGACCAAGGGGTAGGTATGTAATTTCCTCGTCCCTCTCTCCTATCTTATTCATCCACGCCATCTGGTTCCATTTGCAAAAGCATATTCTTTTCATTCCCCTTTTCAACAACTCTTCTAATTTCCTCTCCCTGTGTTCACAGATTTTTGCCCATTTCCACACTCGGAGCTTCTTTTCCAGTAGCTTTATCAGCGATGGCCTTCTTCTTTCCAAAGTTTGTAAATGGCGCCCCCTCACCCTCACCAATATTTGAAATAAAGGACCTACCTTTATCAAGTTCTGAGAATGGCGCATCCTGATCCAAAGCTTGCCTCATTAGTTGAGCTTTAGCAGAGCCATCCTGACCCTTGGATAAGGATCGAGGGTTGGGATCTGGGCCCTCCAAGCCATTTTAGGGAGTCATCTATGTTAGATTTCGAAGGCAATCACATATTAAATACACACCAGAAAAATTATAAAAATATCGAAACTTAGCCATGCATCCATGCAAAAACTGTAAATCGTGTTTAGGAGTTATACCTTAAATATAGATCTGTTGTCTCCATAGTATGCCGATCACAGCACTGCAATATTGCGGTGCCTGTACAGTATCCACACGAACGGAACGAAAAATGTCACTCCCTCAGACCGCGGTGCAAGCTACGAGAAGTGGATTTTCCTCACGATCTCTCTCTTTCACTTTATGTGATGGATAGGGTTTTTTCACGTGTACCTTTTCCACAGATACATATCATATACATAGGTGCAGAAAATTAACCCTAAGAGAGTAATGAGGCTGTTGGACTCACAATCTGACCTGAGTCAAATTTGGGTGTGGACCTTTGAACTTTAATTGGCCCATTTAATATAATTAAATGTCTAACCAATGTCAGAAGTACAAGTCTGACTTGGATACCCAATTAAATTCATCTTATGAATTTAAATCTCAATTTCGATCCATTCTAAGTGTGTGACCCTGTAGATTCCCATTACGTTGACAGTAATACTAAAATCATATTCTAGTATTACAAATTGTAAGCAGTATCTAGCAATACATCATTGCTAATCAAGTAACGAGAATATCAGTGATTTGACATAACCTATCCGTGACTAATGTTACCATGTAGTCTAGTCCCTTTATTCAGATATCTTAATTGACCACAATGCATAGAGCATGTTACCCTTGTATAGTTCAATTTTTGGTTTCTTGATGTCCAAGTAGACTTACTAAAACAAATGAGCTCAATACCTCATATTGACTCATTTGAGCATGACCATACATTTTGCAGTCTCACTCAATCAAGGGGCCCGTAGATATTGCTCTTGTTATGTAAGACGGACAAATCCTATGTAAGTCACTCACATCCCGCTGCATGATTTGTAGTATATCCAATAGTCGACTTTATAATCACCTTATTACAACCAATGTTTGACAGCATTAAAACTTATAACTTCACATGTAGGGAACTGTAGTAACTTCAAGTCAAAGGACTACGTACATCAAGGTCATTGTGAGAACCACTTATGACACTCACGTAACGATCCATGCAGCATTCTTATAGTGGGTCAGTCCAGTACATTATTACTCTAATATGTACCCATGTGAAGACTTGATATCTCATATCCATGACCCGTGAGAATGGTCATCAGTCTACGCACATATTAGTGTCTATGTATTATCATTGTCCTAATTCACAATAATACTTGACTAGAAACATTTAAGAACAGTGTTCTAATTTCAGCCAATAGGATCTCACAATCAAGTCATGCACTTGATATTCCATCACATGGAACTTACTATTCTAAGGACTTGATTATATTTATTTAATTCACAATAAATAACACAATAAATGAAATGCCTAAATATGAAATAAATGTCATGATACATTATAAACTGGTAATGTCAATACACAACTGGCCTCTAAGGCATACACCAACAGTCTTTCCAGGAATCCAAGAATCCAAGAATCCCCGCTCTTTCTGGTAGTGTCAATACAAACTGGTGATATCTCCTTTCTGGTAGATTTGCTAACTACCTGAATCCAAGAATCCCCGCTCTTTCCAGGAAGCTGGCCTCCTTGCCTGGCTCCGATAACTTTGATTGGACTCCCCTCTGGAGCCCGGGCAGTCTCGAATTGGGGTTCGGAGTCATGGGGAGGGGATGGCAGTGAGGGAAGGGGAGGGAGGGTGGTCGTATGAGGAGGGGGCAATGTTAGAACCAGTTATGGCTGAGGAAGAGTGGGTTGTTCTTTGCAGGTTGCGACTGGAAATGTGGGGTTGATGGTGGGTCGGGAGGTGGGCAGATAGGTGTGGATTTGGGTTTAAGTGGTGAAGGTATTGATGCTGGTGGAGGTTAGCATTGTGGTTGTTGTTGTAATGGTGATGAGGGTTCATGAATGTTGTAAGAGGAGTTGGAACTCTTTGATGTCCCTCACGGGAAGTCTTTTTTCGCCAGAAATGGCCGGTAGGAGGATCCTCTTATTGGGCATGTCCTCAACGCGGTAGTGTAGGGGAACGGTGATGATGACTATAATGGTCAGAGTGCCTTCGATCATCGTACTGACGATGATTAGGCGAATGTCTGAGTTCCCTACTACCTTCGTCGGGGATGAAGGAGGTAGATATTCATCCACAGGGGGTGGGGTTGGATAGGAAGAGGAGGCGCTGGAGGAGGAGAGGCCGGTGCGGTGGCGGGGCAGACCATCTCATTTGGCCTGCATCCCCGCATTTCGAGCTCGAAGGTATTCATCAGGTAAGGGGGACAGATGGATGTGTGTGTGTTTGGGGGGGGGGGGAAATAGAGGAGCAGAAGGGAGGGGAAGAAGTACAATGAGGCGTGGCTTAAGGGAAGGGGGTTGGGGCTGGGGAGGAAATAGGGGCTACATCGGTGATCGGGGACAGGCATCGTTTGATGAAGAAAAATGTTGATGAAGAGAAGAGAAACTTGTGGTTGCTGATAGGATCAGTGGGAAATGGAGACTATATGACAAGAAGGGTGATGGCTAGAATTGAACAAGTCCTACAAAATAATCAATGACAATAAGTCCAAATGGATTTGTAAAGCGACTTCACTAATTTAGGGTTAGAGTTTGCATGATTTTTGGGGAAATTTTAGGGTTAGGGTTTTGGAGAAGAGGAAGAGGGAGAGTGAAGTGAAATGATCGAACTAGAAAGGAAGGAGGCAGATGAGGATTTGGATGTTAAAGATCAACTTAAAGATTTGGTTCGTTAGGGATTGATAGGATTATCTGTACTTTATTTTTTAGTGTCATTATTTTTCAATGCATAATGATTATAAATAGGGGCGGTCGTGGAGGTGGGTGGGTGGTGCAAGTGCACAAGGCCCCCCGATTTTCAATGACCCCCGAAATTCAGTATATCATATGAATATTAATTAAGTAATAGAAAAACGATTGTATTTACAGTTGGTGTTGTAGCTCAGTTGGTTAAGCCTCATTAAGAATGTTAAAGGGACATGGATTCGAATCATGTCAATTTTTATTCATTTTTGGTAATTGAACGTATTTCCAAGAGACCAAGACCCCAACTCTCTTAATCGTTGAAAGGAACCTGGGTTCGAATCACGCCATGTCGATTACGGTTGCATCAGTGGAAATAAGATTTTCAAACCTAAAACTATTGAAATCTTATTTGCGATCAACCATGTTACAAGAAAGATTAAATGGATTGGCTTTGATTTCAATTGAAAATGAGTTTTTTTATAAAAACTTGATTATGAATGTTTAATTGATGATTTTGCTTCTAGGAATGCAAGAAGATCAAAGTTTAGAAATTATTAATGCACAAGGCACTAGCTGTCATTTTTTTCTGTCTTGATAAAGTCTAGTAATAGTTTCAATTGTTGAAAATCCAAGAAAATGCTTAGTAATTTTCAGGTAAGTTTTTATTATTACTTTTAGTTTTTAATCACTATGTGACTACTACTCATCTGGGCATTGATTATTTTATTATTTGTTCTCATGAATAGATTGATTGTAAGTTTTGAGGCTGGACTTTAACAGCCAGTCTTCTATCTAAGCATGTTCATTATAACTGTAATGTTCGAACATTTCTTTTAGAGTTTTGGTAATTTTGTTTAATGACTACAAATGGATTCAATTATAATAGGAAATTAAAAATGCCTTATAAAATATACTTTTGTTTGAACATCTTAGCGATATTTTGCTTTATGAGAATAATCAAGGCATAAAAAAATAAATCGATAATAAATTTTCTTTTATTATGGCTCAATCTTAAATTTCGCACAGGGCCTCTGAAATCTCAGGACCGGCTCTGATTCTAAACAACTTTGGCATATTTATTTATTTTTTGAGAAACACGAGATTCTAACTCAGACAAGCACCTGTCATTGAAGAATTAATTTGTATCTTCTTTCATGTGAACGATCTAGCTCTTCTTTTATTAGCAATCACCTTCAATGAAAGTAATTACTGATATGGGTAAAAATAGAGCTAAATCGGGACTGTTCAGATCGGGCACGGTTCTTAAAGCTCTCAGGGGTAAAACGGTAATTTCAGCAGACACAGGTCCGACAAGATAAGCTGGGCCGTTCTCAAAACCCTGCAAACTAATCCAGCCTGCAATAGGGATTGTTACAACAGCCCTACCACAAAGGAGTCCAGATTCGTCGAATCTAGTTGAAACTCCCATATTCTAGGGGGTAACTGATTTTATCCATCCATACACAAGGGAGGACATGAAAACTCTATCTCTCTATCAAGAGAAGGGTCCAGTCAAGATCCCTTTACATGGATAGCATAACCGACTCTATCCTATCACCGGGAAGTAGAGATTCATTCTCATCTCGAAACTGGTTCCTAAGGCGACCATATAAACCCTCTCCTCCCACCCAAGGTAATCAATCTTTCTATACCAAAAGCTCTTTCAAAATCATTCAGATTACTGACAAGAGCGTCGTAGGGTGCGTCACCGGAATCAACCCTGGTGTCTTGCACTTTTTGCAGGTCACAGCAGCAGCGGGAAATCAGGCAAACGCCGGTGAAGGTATTCAAGTTTGACTCATTCGATTTCCTACGAACTCACAAATTCTATCTGTTTGCTCCCACATCGAAATCAGCAGCAACAGATTGGCGCCGTCTGTGGGAACGTCGAATAGCAACCCAGCCTCTTCCACCAGTCAAGACAGTCCTGAGCCATGCCTCCAAGGAATAGAAAGTTAGCGGTTTATAGCCATCGGGCCACTCCCGCTCCGCTTCCTCCTCTGCCACCGAAGGATCCCCTTCAACCCATCCATCCACTGCATCCTGGACAACCTCCTCTTCAACAGCCTCGGCCTCAGTAAGCCCCCCCGGGGTCTCAAAATACTGGCGCAGGGACCTCTCGCCCTAATCCCCAAAAGCAACCTCTCCACCGTGATCATGTCTCGGTACACAATCCTTCCACCGACTCCATGGCATCCCATAACCCTAAGGCATCGGGAGATCTCCGCAACATCATTATCACCCGGCAGAGCGAGGAAGATCTTTGCCACCGCTTGGATGAGAGGCGGGCCCGTGAAGGGGGCTCCCGTCCAGAACGTCCAAGGGCTCAGTCTCCCCGCAAATACGATCGCAGAAGGTCCGCTTCTCTTAGAAGGCAGAGAGAGTCTCCTCAACGTCATCGGCCGAGAACTCATTCTCCAGTAAGCCGAGCCACACATAGGGACCGCCAAGCTGGAGAGGCACCAGTCATAAGGGCAGAGTTTCAAGACTTCCAAGCGGCAGTCTTGCAGGCCCTCAATGTCGCCCCAAATAACGACCAGAGACCACCTACTCCTGAGCCAGCTAGGAGCCACCACCGTCGATCCCCTAGTCCTCAGGGGGCTCCAAACCACTGTCTTCGCACTCCCAATCCTCGTCCATCTCCAATCTTAAAAAGCTGGTTCGGAGTTCACAATCATGGCTCGAAATTGCCCTCACAACTTGCAAGTATGTGGGTTCAGGGCTCGACACGACCATTCGAACTACTCCCAAAACTGGTTGATTCCAACAAGCAGGTTCGAACACTGGCTCTTTTCCAAGGTTATGCCCCAAGGCCTGACTCACCTTTGTAGCTGCCCGAGCGGCCCGACAATCCTCATCAGTGAGCTCTGTGCTCAGTTCCTCTCCCGAGCCAAACCAGCAAATCCTTCACTCCATGTAAGGGTGTTGGAGCCCAGCTCGTCCTAAAGGATCTCCCGCAACTAGTTCACCTTCAAGAATCTGATATTGTACCCAACTCACTCAATGAGTTGCCTCTACAAGCGTGTTGGGCTTAAACAGTAAGTTTGGAGGCCAACTCCATCCGAAAGTTGCTTCTACAAGCCTACCGGGTCCAAACAGTAGGTCGGCACCAACCCCCTCTTCGGGTCGCTTCTACAGACTTGTCGGACTCAAACGACAAGTTCGATGCTGAACTGTCCCCTAAAGCCTGGTGAAGCTCTTCGCTCCGCTCGCCTCCCGAGCAGCCTTCTCCTCAGCAAGTTCGAAGCTAAAACTCTCCCCTAGAGTTGCTCCTCAAACTTGTCTCCTGAATGGCTCTCTCCTGGAGCCAAGCTCTTCGCTCCGCTCGCTCCCAGAGCGGACCTCTTCTCAACGAGTTCGGAGCAAAAACTCTCTCCAGAGTTGCTCTTCAAACTTGTCCCCCCAACGGCTATCTCCTAGAGCCAAGCTCTTCGCTCCGCTCGCTCCCAGAGCGGACCTCTTCTCAACGAGTTCGGAGCTAAAACTCTCCCCTAGAGTTGCTCCTCAAACTTGTCCCCCCAACGACTCTCTCCTAGAGCCAAGCTCTTCGCTCCGCTCGCTCCTAGAGAGGACCTCTTCTCAACGAGTTCGGAGTTAAAACTCTTCCATAGAGTTGCTCCTCAAACTTGTCTCCCCAATGGCTCTCTCCTAGAGCCAAGCTCTTCGCTCCGCTCGCTCCCAGGGCGGACCTCTTCTCAATGAGTTCGGAGCTAAAACTCTCCCCTAGAGTTTCTTCTCGCACCTGCCTCCAAGAACGGATCTTCCCATGGGTCTTACGAGGATCATCCTAGCTCATCCTCTTAGCCCATAGGAGTGGAACTCCTCTTCGAAGATTCCGGAGACCGAAGCTCTTCTTCTCTGATTCCCGGACACAGAGACATTGTGAGCCAGTTTCGACCCTAAAGATGGATGATTTGTTAAACCAAATCTAAACGGAAGTTGTAGATCTTAGAGTCATCTTCAAAATGAGTGGTCATACGCCTCAATCGGAGTTTTGTAGCGCCGGAAAAATCAGTTGGAGTGCAGCTGTTCAAAAAGAGGGAAAAAAAGGGAATGTTGACTGGTCAACGCCACGTCGGCGCGTTGACCAGTCAACGCTGACATGGCAAAGGAGCCTGCCAGCCTCTGCTGCTGTTGACCGCCCACGTGGGCCCCGCTCCTTCTACCATGCAAAACCGGGGAGAGTGCAAACCGGGTATAGTGCTTGCTTTGGCCTATTTGTGACCTATGGATCTCTCTAAAAAGCGTGCTTCTCCCAATCAATGATCTAGATTAACTCAGGTATTATTTATTATTTAAAATTTATTTTCTTATTAATAAATTCCAGAAAAATAATTAAAAAATTTGAAAAATAATAGTAAATCCTGGAAAATTATTTTAAAATTCTAAAAAATAATTCAAAATTCAAAATATTAATTTTAAATTCGGAAAATGAATTATTATTTTAGAAAAATTATTTTAAAATTCCAAAAAAATAATATTAAATTTGGATTAATTATTTAAAAAATCTGGAAAATATTTTTTAATTCTGAAAAAAATAATTAAAAATTCGGAATATTATTTTATTTTCTGGAAAATAATTATTACTTTAGAAAAATTATTTTAAAATTTCCAAAAATTCAAAAAAATCTGGAAAAATCACTAAAAATCCAGAAAATTCTAAAAGTAATTTTGAGCATTTTCAAGCTCAGAATAACACCATTATACCCCAAGCAAGATCCAAACTCTCCCGAGAACTCCGATAAACTCTATAAACCATTGAAAACGGGCGAACTACTCCTCAATGGCTGTAAAACTCAGCTTCAGGAGTGGGGGCTCGTAATATGGGTAAAAATAAAGCTAAATCGGGACCGTTCAAATCGAGCACAGATCTTAAAGCTCTCAGGGGTAAAACGGTAATTTTAGCAGACACAGGCCCGATAAGATAAGCTGGGCTGTTCTCAAGCCTGGTAAACTGATCCAGCCTGCAATAGGGACTGTTACAACAGCCCTACCATAAAGGAGTCCAGATTCGTCGAACATAGTTGAAACCCCCATATTCTAGGGGGTAACTGATTCTATCCATCCATACACAAGGGAGGATCTGAAAACTCTATCTCTCTATCAAGAGAAGGGTCCAGTCTAAATCCCTTTACATGGATGGCATAACCGACTCTATCCTATCACCGGGAAGTAGAGATTCATCCACATCTCGAAACTGGTTCCTAAGGCGACCATATAAACCCTCTCCTCCCACCGTTGCAAGGTAATCAATCTTTCTATAGCAAAAGCTCTTTCATAATCATTCAGATTACTGACAAAAGCGTCGGAGGGTGTGTCGCCAGAATCAACCCCGGTGTTTCACACTTTTTGCAGGTCACGGCAGCAGCGGGAAACCAGTCAAACACCGGTGAAGGTATTTAGGTTTGACTCATTCGATTTCCTACGAACTTACAAATTCTATCTGTTTGCTCCCACACCGAAATCAGCAGCAACAGATTACTAATTAGTTTAGGTGGCATAAAATAGACTGAATTTTTGGTGTCGTTCGTTGCGAGACCTAGCTGCATATAAGCTCGTTGGGCCTGAATTCAAAACGGACCAGGCTCTTCTTTGTTGTTGTGCTTTTCTTTTCACACGTCTCTATTGATGGGATAATCTATTTCCGAACACACTCACCACTCTCACTCAATATTTTTCGTTAGGGATAAATGGCACATGTCAGACTCAAAATTCCAACCTCCTCCTCCTGCTCCCTGACAAAGAGGCTTACCACTGATGATTTTTTTATTATTATATGCCACTTTTTGAAAATATTTGTACTTATAGGACAGTTGCCAAAGTATTTGCATTTGCGGACTTAACAACTGAACTAGTCATTCTCAATGGCGAGTTTAGTTGTTTCATGCTCGGCGTTGAGAAACGACGAGTTTAGTGCTAATTTTTTGAGAAACTCACCGTTCTCAATGGCGAGTTCAGTTCAAAAAATTTCAATCAAGACTCGCTGTTACCAACGACGATGACATTTATACAAGACTCGCTGTTGGGAACATCGAGTTTAGTTCAAAATTTTCAATGAAGACTCGTTATTCCCAACGGCGAGGACATTTACACCAGACTCGCTGTTGGGAACGACGAGTTTAGTTCAAAAAAAAATTCTAAGGAGTTTTTTTTCGAAAATTCACTAAGTCAAACAGAATGTTTCACTTTCTGTGAAATTTCCTACATCCTCGCATTTCCCTACAGCAAGTCTAGTATCAATGTCCTCGCCATTGAGAACGACGAGTCTTCTTTCAAAATTTTGAACTAAACTCACTATTTCCAACAGCGAGTCTAGTATAAATTTCTTCGCCGTTGGGAACAGCGAGTTTTCATTGAAAATTTTGAGCTGAACTCGCCGTTGGGAACGGCGTGTTTTTCAAAAAATTAGCACTAAACTCGTCGTGTCCAACAGCGAGCATGAAACAGCTAAATTCGCCGTTGGGAACGGAGAGTTAAGTTGTTGAGTCCACGAGCGCAAATACTTTAACAACTGTTCTTTTTCTGCAAATATTTTCAAAATGTCTTACCAAAAAATTTCCAGAACTTATTAAACAACCACGCGTTGCTAGTAGGGGAGGTAACTAGTCTCTGAAAAGTTTTAAAAATCCATTGCAAACAAGTCATTTAATTCATTGGTATCGAATCATATAAAGAAAAAACAGAGAACAAAATACACACTTGGTAGGAGATAATACGAGAGCAAAACATTTCTGGTGATGCTTTGGTTTAAAAGGAGCACCAAGAATTGGTACACAAATGCACCAATTAATGTATGGTACACCACCATATAGTATTGAATTTTGTCTGGCCAGATATCGTCTACAACCTGACCCTGACCCTCTACGCACATTAGGTTGCGGATTGCGGTTGGACCCCCTTCTGTAGTCTCACCCATGACAATTCGCCTTCAGAATGCAAAACTCCTTGTCCATGTAGTGTGCATGCCTATTTTATGAAAATTTTGATTTGAAAAACCAGTATTACTACTGGACGACACACAGAACATCGAGCTGGAGCTTTCAACCAGCATAATACTTACTACTGACTACAGATGGAAAAGAGTTCATGCATGCTACCAGTATACAACTTGCAAGGCATGGAAGAAATCATGCTGCATTCGGGGTTCCAATTGACTGTAGAAGTCATGTATCACAACTGAAGATAATCTGCTTGCCCAGGAACGAACTAACAATGTAAAAAAATTTGCGTAGCGTAACATGAGCTATCAACGGTTTGTCTGCTTATAAAGGCAAAGAATCAGCATCTCTGTACCATTGAAATGCTCTCTCACTGATGCCCAGTACTCAATATGCAGAGGAAATTAATTAGAAGTACAGTCAAAGAAACTCAGATAACAGATAGCATCAGGAACAGCTAAAATTTAAATTGAGTTAGAAGTGTGATTATTGACAAAGCTAACTATAATGTGCCAAAAAAACAAAAACACAAAAAACCATTTGAAATGGACAACAACTAATACAAAACAAAGTGCACAGGCTCATTATGACATCTTAACCCTTGACAGCCAATACTAGTAACTGTACAAAGCATCTTAGTTTCAGCATTTATAATTTCTCATGACGGCAAAATAAAAGTCCACAAATCCCCGGTGTTCACATACAGAAAGAACACAAACATATCACATTTAAACTATGCAATTGCCAATGTCAAAGAATTGCTTAAAACAACATGAACATTAGTATAAAGCCTTATCCTAAATCTTTGTAGAACTATTCAAAAGGATTAATTCGCAAAAATACAAGGTATTTCCAAGAAAAAGATCAGAACCATTCAATCCTAGACATGGTCTCCTACAGAGGGTTGCTTCGCACAGGACTGGCGTCAGATTCAATCTATCTCCACCTGGCCCTATTAGAACGATTTCACTTGCTATCTGTTAAATTCTCGCCAACCAGGCCACCGGCCTTTTCTGTGATTTCATTCCTTCGTTGCTTACTTTATCATTGAACCTCCTGGGGAATGAAAATGTAGTATACAGCAACAATCTGGTTCGAGATTGATGCTCCATGTAGCAAGATCAAATAGGATAGTTATCTGGGCTTCCACCAGAAACCATCCTGCAGGAATAATACAAAGAACCAAAAGGAAAACCGGGAGTTTCCAACAAGATAAAAATATTGAACAAGTAGAATGATGGAACAAATGTTACTAATTGACAACAAATGCAGGACGACAAAAAAATGTCCAGAAAGGCCGACAAAAAGGAATTCATTCAAACCAAAAAAAACGCTGTGAGATTCCCCAGCCTATCCACCAAATATTACACTGAGTAGGCCTCAATAGTCAAACAACGGCCAGCATACTGTTCTCTCCATTTGCATTTTGATCAAAGATTTTTTTGATAATCGCATTTGGATCATAGACAGTGTCAGATATTTTTGTTGGAGGCCAGTACCCGAAGCACTGATCTCTCAAAAATGTTTTCAACTGGTGAATGGGATTAATGTTATTAACGCTATTCAACAGACAAGTTTAAAAATAAAATACAATACTAGTGCCTTGAGGCGGTCATACCAAATTTATGTAAGATGAAACTTGAACTATGGCTTACTGTATACCACATTTTTTTCAAGTTTCCAGAGAAGTAATATGTTTATTTAACCAGTACTTGATCTACCAAATTTTAATGGGCAAACAGATAGGAGGGAGAACTACCATTGGCGCCATTTCATATGCAAGAGGTTCCAATATAAATTCTTCATCATGAGCAATACCATTCACATACAGTTTCCCATTGCGAACCTATAATCAGTTAGTAGATTTAGAATCAGCCACTTAAAACATGAATGCCTAGAATAAAACCTACAAGAAAGACGAGAGAAACAATGAAAAGGAGAGAATATACTCATTAGCTAACTTCAACGTAGTCCCCAGCCTTGGCCACAACTCTCTTGATGAAGACATCACCTGAACTGTATCCATTTGCCTGTGAAAGACACATTCTAACAAGAATTAGACAGAAAGGAAAAAATGTAAATAGCAAACTTAATGGTTCAATGTTCACTAATATGAGGTGCATCACAAAAACTTGCATGATTAAGTGTACACTACCTGAAGGATTGGAGGAGCTTTGAAAATGACAATCTCCATAACTTCAGGCTCTCTAAATAAATAAGAAACCTGCAATTTTAAAATAGTGACATAATCCAAGATATTGTAAGAACCATGATTAAAGAGAAAATAACGCATAGTGAGTCAAAAGACTCAAAACACAAACTTCATTATGAAAAACTACTAACATCGGACATCCTACTCAACACGCATACTTAATTATGAAAAAATACTATAATCCTTCATAACTCTGTTTTCTCTGTAAAATCTTGGTATTCTATCATTTACTTTGCATTCATCTCTTTCACTCCAGTAAAATATATGAAGAAAATGAAACATTATAATAAATACGAATTTGCCTTCTGATAAGGAGGAAGAATATAACAATTGAACATTGGAGTGTATGGTGAGTAACACAAGCGAGGATAAAGTGCACCATCTTAGGTAACCGCCAATACAGCACGCATTGCTGTATGATACTGTATGATTCTGATATACTGATGTTCTGTATCCATACCAAAATAGATAAGTTGATTCAAGTGTCTGAACCTTGGTAAATTTTTTTTAAAAACTAAGACAAACACCACAAATACATTAACTGAACATATTTCTGTTTAGCAGATTAAGAGACCGACATAGCAACACTTGTTGTTTTCTGATTTAAATACAAAAATGGATAAGTTGACCAGAGTTTTTGAACCTTGGTTGAAATATTACAATGAACATCACAAATATGCACATTAAATTTCCCCCCTCACAAGTAATTAATTTTCTTCCAAAATCATTGCTTAGCATGGGATCTGGCCTAAGATTATGTGAAATAAAAAACTACGCTGCTAACCCCTATCAAGGTGAGGCCCTCTTCCCCTTACCGCTCTAAGAGCTACTTCAGAATAGTATGTATAAAAATAAAAAAATAAAACTAGGCCTTGAAATCAGGTTGCCTTTTAATGGAGTACAATCTACAGACATTGAACTTTATCCAAGATTTGGAAGATACAGATGGACTTTGTATCAAAAAATAATTCTATCCAAGACTTGAGTTGAGATATAACTAGACGAATTTTTTATCTATCATGTCTTTATTCTCGTTATCAGAATGATACTACCTAAACCAAGTGCATTTCGAGGCAAAGTTCTAAATGCCAAAGGTCGGAGTCACCTCAGCATTTTTTTTCATGTCAGATTGGGACATGTAGTACATATCAGGTTGTCCTGTTGGACGAAGTTGTACTCTTTTAACTAACCTCTCTACTTATAAAATGTCAAAAAATATGACCTACCTAATTCAAATAACACTACTTATATTCCCAAAAGTAAATATTCATAACTTCGTTTGCAAACCATAAGAAATGAAGTTCAGCTAGTATCTAAAATAATGCAATCACAAGTAGAAAATTAATTAACAAAGATGTTTAGCATAACACGTAGATAATATAAATTCTTTGCCAAATTAATATAATATCTGAAGCTATCACAGAAAAAACATTTGAATCGAAAGAGTGACAGACATCGAGAGACATAGCAATATATAAATTATAAAAGTTGATAAATAGAAACAGAAAATGTTCCCTTATTTTCCCCTTTGCCCCTTTCTTTATTCATCATTTTAAGACGCTGAAAGAGAGAAAGAGATGCCATGACAAACAGATAAAAGGAAATAACTGGACACGAAAAGGATGCAACATGGTGCCTGGCAAAAGTTCAGCTGAATTACAGTTAAATGAGGTAAATGTCTACCAAAAAAGTTTATTAATGGAACTTTGTAAGTGGTATAACTTAGCAACAACCAAAACTATATTTAGAGAAGCCTACATTGCAATTTTCATATATTGCACAGCTTTTACAACTTTTAGTCAAGAGGATTCAACCCAACCTGTTAGCATGTTCTAAATTATGAAATTCCAGTTTAGAGGCTTGGGGACACTAAACCGTACTAAATTTCCTGAATCATTTTAGGAAGAAATTCCCTTAATTCTGAGAAAATTCCAAATTTTTTAGTGAAGTCTCGACCACAGAATCAACAAATACTCCAATTTCAGATTGATTCATCTAGTATGCAGTTTGGCAACCTAAACAAATCAAAACCATATGCAACCTGACCCAATAGTATAAACATCAAGGCATGCAAACACATCAATGCCCAAAAGATTACTGCATACTTGTGACTTGTGAGGTGGAATGCATAGATAATCATGTGACAAGGTCAAGACTCAAAGATAACTAGGTATGATGCTACTCACACTTATGACTTGAATATTTTACTTTCATAGTTCTATCTATAGTGTGATTTAGTTATACCTGTGCATGTTTGTACCATAGATCATAGATATATTGTACTCATATAAACCATAGATACATTATACTTATATACTTTCATAGTTCTAAATATAATGTGATTTAGTTATACTTGTGCATATTTGAATTGTGATTTTATTGATATTGCATGCCTGTATTACATAATTTATATTGCATCTTCTCTTTTTGTGTGTTCTCAAGGCAACTACCACATATTTGAGTTGTAATGGATATTACTTGAGTATATGATATTTTGATATTACTACCTGCATATCATTTCATGATTGCCTAACTTATGCAATATATGCTATTAATCTAAAAAATCTCATTTCAATTTGGTTTTCCCAATTACCACTGTGCATAAAATAACAAATTAATTTAAGGGAATCACTCTTGTTAGTGAAAAATGAAAACAGTTTAAGTTGGATAACACACAATGAACTCAACACTGTCAGGTTAGTTATTCCTAGATTTGGTTTCTTAGTTAACACAGCATATAATCTCTATAATGCTACGATCACATAATAAATTTAAAGGCATGCTCAGAATGCTAAACCCACAAGAAAAAATGAGCTGATCAAATTCTCCAAATTGAATACATTTCATTACCTTCTCTGCCAAAATACGGTCCCCAACATCAAAAGTAGGGTACATGGACATTGAAGGGATTGACCTCAGTTCGGCCATGCATGACTTATGCACCAAATTAACTGTCACCGCTGCAAACATTGCCTTGGTATCATCCGAACATGAATTCAAATACCGAGAAAACCACCCTCTCCTAATAGCACTCCTAGTCGGCTTCTCCAATCATTTACCACTCTTTCACAGCCTCCATCATCCTCCCACTCACCTCCTCCACAGCATCCATCATCCTCCCACTCTCCTTCACAGCCTCCACATTCATCCCACTATCATTCCCAGCCACTGCCATCGCCCTGCCGCTTTCCCTAACTTTGCTTCGTTTGAGAATACTTGCATTGCTTGCACCCACACTCGGAGCCTGTTCGGTTAAGGTAAATTAAAGATAATGGACATGCTTTGTATATTTACAATTACCTAAACTTTGAGTGAGAATGGAGTTAAGTTACTCGATTAAATCTCACGTGACTCATTTATCTCAACTTTGTGATGTTTGGATCATATTTAGGAGTTGAGATAACTCTAAGCCAAATGGTCAAGATAATTATAGTTACCTAAACTCGACTCCTATTTGATTCATCTCAACTTCAGGTGTCCAAACACTCACAAAATAACTGAAGTTACCATTTGTGTGAAGGAAGAGGCTTCCACACAAAAGTTTACAAATTTCTCCCTCCACTTGAAAAACAACTCTAGCTATCTCAATTTTGTTTCCAAACACACCTACAAGCCTAACTTTGAAGGTACAAGGTCTGCTAACTTCGATTATCCTACTTTTACCTCCAACTTAAAATTATCTTGTGACTTGGTGTTTGGCCTTTACACAGTTAAGAAAATTAGCTAACTAGTGTTATACTGTTATCTTAAGTAAACATGTCAAAGTTAGGACAATTAGAGTTTTGTAAGGTAACTCTAGTTAGACTAATCCTTTTGTATCATATTTTGAACTCAAGTTGCCTTCCGGTTATCTCACCGCATACGTTAAAATTAACAAGTAGAGCTACCTAAACAGCTAAATTCTTTCGAATTAAAAAAACCTTTACCTCCTATGGGTATATCGTACCTCCGTATTCAAGGCCACCCTCAAATCCTTCTTATCTTGCCTGCCCACCGTCTCATTTCCCTTCACCCCCGACGAAGAAGCTCCACCAAACAAATCACTTCACGGTAACCACTTATTCGACTGCAAAAATGGTAAGAAATACGCCGGCTTGAGTCCCCCCAACCCCATCGACGACGAAACCGAAAAAACTCCAACTCCATAGGTCCCACCACCTCCGCAGCTCGCCGCCACCGCCGATATCAAACTCACCGTTATACTCCCCGATCTCCCTCCCCCCTTCACCACCGCCGCCAACGAACTACTACCGCTACAACCATGATTCAAACTAGAAGAATACCTCGAAACCGACCGATCTGTGACCGTACGGTCGGATCCGAAGATGGAGGAGAAGATGGAGGGCTGGGGTTGGGGCTTGGGATCGGATCGGGAGGGTTTGGGGATGGGGGGGTCATCTTCGACGGAGAAGAAGGAGTGTATGAAGCGGCAGCGGTGGGAGCGGAGGGCGGCGGAGTTAGCGGTGAGGGTATGGAAGGTGTGCCGGATCGCCATGGCTGCTAGAGTTAGGGTTTCATGAAATAATGGTTTGGGAATGGATGAGATTCTTTAAATTAGGGTTTGGGATTTCCTCCCCCAATTCAATGGAAATGAAGAGAGAGAGAGAGAGAGATTGAGTTGGTTTATGGCGGCCTGACTCCTGAGGAATGACAGAAGGGGGTATGGGGGTAATTACGGGATTGCCACTATTTGGAAGCGTGTAGAAAGAGGGAGGTTTATGACTGGGAAATTTTTAAGTTCCCTTCCTCTCTTTTTTCCCCTTTTCCTAGCCCACAAACCCGCGTTCCAATATCCAATCAATTTACCTATAGAACTGGATATTCAACAGGTAGACAGTGATGAGGAGCTGGAAGGACGTCTAAATCTGAACGAAGAATTCACCTTTACAGATGCGGAGTCAGATGATTTATATTTTATTGCTGACACACAGAGAGAGACCTCTCCAGAGATAGTCTTATCCACCCTTCCACTGACAGCGACGGGTTTCAGCACAGGCACATCTAGCAGGGCAACGGGATTCAGGGTTCAGCGTTCTCCTAAAAGGGCTAATGTGGAGTCCTTGGATGACTGCCTGGAGGTAGCAGCGGCAGCCAAAGCCACAAAATTTGATGACGGAGGTACAAAAAGTTTTTTAGCATCCATTTCAAATTTCATGTCAAATTCAGATGTTTTTTGTCTAGCTCAAACTCGTGGTTTAGAACTTTGTGACAGAGAGCGCAATGCTCTTCTGCTCAATAAAATCAGGGGTTGGGAAACTGAACGGGCTTTGACGTACCCTCAGAAGAACAGTTGTTCTTGCTCTGGGTTGGTGGTGACTGGGGAGGAATTACCCTAATCCACACCCACGATTAACCTGAGCTCACTCCCCCAATGAATACACTTTTCTGGAATGTTCGGGGTTTAGGGGGTAAGGGGAAGAGAGAGATGGTCAGGGACGTTATTATGACGTCCATAGCGGAAGTGGTAGGGCTACAGGAGACAAAACTCAGGAATGGGTTTAAACTCAAAAGAGTAGGGGGCACCAGAATCAAGGAATGGGTGCTGCGGCCTTCCGCAGGAGCTTCAGGGGGAATAGCTATCGGATTCAATCCGGGTATCTTCGTCTGCTCTGAGGAGTACAGCGAAGCGTTTTCTCTGTCTATCCGATTAAAGCGAATATCCAATAACTGGGTGCAAACGGTCACCGTGGTCTATGGGCCAAATGTGGCGGCAGACCGTGCCGCCTTTTGGCAAGAACTTATCGATATTCGCCACAGGTGGTCGGGAGCTTGGATGGTCAGGGGAGACTTCAACATTACCAGATTTGCCTTTGAACACAAAGGTAGAGGCTCCAGCGACAGACACAGGAAAGAATTCAATAGGGTGATCACGGAACTAGAGCTAATCGACATCCCTATCAATGATAGATTATTTACATGGTCAAACATGCAAGAAACCCCGATTATGGCCAAATTGGACAGGATTCTGGTATCGATGGATTGAGAGGCCAAATTCCCGTTAGCAAGCGCTAAATCGATCCCATGACCCACGTCTGACCACACCCCGATCCTACTTGATGTCGGGATACAGGGGACTCAAAGACCAAGGAAGTTCAGATTTAAGAAGGCCTGGCTGGAAATCTAACGTTTTCACCACATGGTGATGGAGAACTGGGCGCTCCCTACGACTGGGATGGATGCAGCATCTCGATGGTATGAAAGGGTGCGTCGATTGAGGAAACGGCTGCGTAGATGGAACAGAGCTAGATTTTTGACCATCTGGCGTGCAAAAGACTCATTCTTGGAAGATATTGATGAGTTGGAGAGATTAGAAGAGGTGAGAGTCCTGTCACAAGAGGAAAAAAACAAGCTGCTAGAGCTCTGTCAAAACATTGCTAATCTTTATAAGCTAAAGGAGATCAAATGACAACAAAGGTCGAGGGTCTCGTGGCTCAAAGAGGGAGACGCGAACACGGCCTACTTCCACCGAGTTGCAAGCGCAAAACGTAGATCTAACCTAATAATGTCACTACAAACAGACTCGGGAACATCGCAAGATTAGAATGTGATCTCCAAGACCTTTCAAGATTACTTCAAAGGACTCTTTGGGAAGAAGAACGACTTCAGGGTCCCGATTAGGGAAGACTTCTGGCAATCTGGGAGGACCGAAACAGCGCAAACCTTCTCCAACTTGGAAACACCTTTCTCGAAAATGGAATTGGAAAAGGCCATTAAGCAAATGGGAGCAGACAAATCACCTGGGTCGGACGGATTCCCAATGCTATTCTACAAGGTATTCTGGGAGGAAATAAAAGTGGACTTTATGGCATTGCTGGATGATTTCTTCCGCCACAATCTCAGACTGGGCATGCTCAACTTTGCTAAGGTAGTTCTAATACCCAAAAGGGCGGAATCGTCGAGGGTAGGGGATTTCAGACCGATTAGCCTCCTAAACTACTCGGCTAAGATCATCACCAAGGTCCTGGCCATTCGGTTGGGTAGCACCATGGAATGTTTAATTAACAAAGCGCAGTCTGGCTTCATTAAGGGTAGATGTATCTTGGATTGCATGGCAACCGCCGAACAAGTTATCCACCATTGCTACACGGGCCAATCTAAGAATTTCCTCCTTAAACTGGACTTTAAGAAAGCATATGACTCAGTAGACTGGGATTGTTTGCTGGAAGCCCTCAGAGGGAGGGGCTTCGGGGAAAAATGGATCGGGTGGGTTAAACAATGTCTATTCACCAACAAAATAGCTATCTCGGTGAATGGTCGGTCAGGTCAACCATTCCCTTGCAAGAAGGGGCTACGCCAAGGGGACCCGCTGTCACCGCTACTATTCACTATTGTAGCGGATGTACTGAGGAGCATGCTAGACAGCTGTCAGAGCAAGGGTTGGATTACACCAGTGGCGAGAAGCCATGCTAATCAAGGGTGCATGATTCTTCAGTACGATGACGACACCCTTTTTTTTGGTAATGGGAGTCCATCAGAGACTATCTGCTTTAAAGGGGTACTATACTATTTTGAAGTATGGTCAGGTCTCAGGATTAACTTCCACAAGAGTGCACTAATCCCAATCGCACTTTCTGATAGTGAGGCACAAGACCACGCAACCATACTTAACTGTATGATGGAGGAGTTTCCAATCAAATATCTAGGTCGCCCACTCAGACCAGGGAAGCTAAATAAGACGGACTGGCTACCTATAATTGATAGGGTGGAGGATAGATTATCTGGGTGGAAAGGCAAGTCGCTGTCCCTCGGTGGCAGAGTGGTGCTCATCAACTCAGTGTTGTCTAACCTGCCTATTTACTATATGTCGTTTTTTGAGCTTCCGAAATGGGTAATCTAGAGGATTGACCGAATCCGAAAACGGTTCCCCTGGAAAGGAGCAGACGCGAATAGGGGAGGATACCACCTGATTAAATGGAGTATCGCTTGCATGAAGAAGAGTCAAGGGGGGCTCGGCATAATCGACCTGAGAGATATGAATCTTACCCTGCTGGGAAAATGGTGGTGGAAGGTCTTTCACCACAACGGGGAAGGATGGCAGGACTTCATTCAGCCATACCTTTGGGGTAAAGGTACGAGAAGTTTAGGCTTCCGAGTAGGACCGAAGGTTTCCCGATTCTGGAAAGGAATTACCAAAGCAAGTGGGCCTTTTAACTCAGCAGTTATCTCCAATATTGGCAATGGACGTTCCACCAGATTCTGGTGGGATAAATGGTGTGGTGCACATAACCTTAAGGAGACCTTCCCAGAGCTTTATGAGAAAACGAGTCGTCCAAACATATCTGTGGCCGAGACTTGGAAAAGGGGCACCTGGAAATCGCCTTTTCGAGGAACTCTGTCCCCAGTGCTTCAGCAGCAACTGCTGGATCTTCGAAGGCATATAGCAAGGTCCGGCGAGATGTGTGCTCAAGGTCCAGACCAGATGCGATGGACCCTTGAGAACAAGGAAGCATTCACGGTGATATCTATGTACAACCGGATTCACTTTTGAGGATGCAGACCTAGCTGGGCACAGGTTCTTTGGAAGGCAAAAACTCCCTTAAAGTTAGAGTTTTCCTCTGGTTAGTGCTCAATAACATGGTCCTCACAAGAGAAAACCTGGCCAAAAAACAACCCCAGATAGCGACCAGTTGTGGTTTCTATAACACACATACGGAGACTCTGAACCACCTTTTCATTCACTGTCAGAGGAGTAAGGAAACTATGGTTGAGGTTTTAAGGGCCTTAGGGACAAGTGACTACCCAAATGAATACGAGGATTTGTGGATCTGTCCCAAATTTGCCTCGGTACGCCACGAGATGAAGGATGCTTGGTACATTGCCATTGCGGCAACTACTTGGGTGTTATGGTTGGACAGGAATAGTTTTTACTTTCGTACTTCATGTAATAGTATTTCTGGTAATCTTACTCATATCATGCATCTGATTTCTTTTTGGGCCACAGCTGCTGCCACAGGGGCAAGAGGGAGGATTGCCAGAGTCTTCCAGGTGGAAGAATTTGATGATGAGGAGGTCGAGTTTGGACCGACTCTGGATTGAGGGGTAGGTGACCCTATGGCTCACTTGACACAGCAGGTTCTAGCTGGCAGCACCTACCTCCAGTTTGTCTTTTTGGGTTCGATCTATTGTACTTTTTGTTGCATTATGTTTGGATAGTTAGACCCAGCCCCCAGGGTGTTGTTGGGAGGCGATGTTTTTCTTTCCTGCACTGTACTTTTGTTTTCCCCTGGTTTACTGGGGTTGTTTTATTAACTTCTTATTAATGAAACAGTGTGGAATTATCCCACCTTTTACTTCAAAAAAATATCCAATCAATTGTACGTTCAATACACGTGTTACTCATATGCACATGCTATATTTATATAGAGAGAATATACCAATATATCCAATATTCCTATGGTGTATTATTAAAAAATAATTAATTATTTTGACTTGATTTTGATTTGCTGATGTTTCTTATGGCTGACCTTGGATGGATGCATAGAAAGAAAAAAAAATTAAAGTGATCATTATTGACCAACCCACTTCTAATAAATATTTAGCAAATCGATCCACTTTTCAAAATATTTAGCCTACTCACACACTTTTACAAAATATTATATCCAACTAACTTTGTTAATATAAAAACATAAAAACAAATTTTCTATATAACCCTACTTTAAAAATTACTAGTTGAAATTTACCGTGCACCAAGTGCACGTGACTTAGTGCACATAAATAATGAAAATTTTATCTAAATATACTTGCAATTAGTACACCCATATTGTAACCCCTGTTTTTCCTTTTATATAATTTGGAGTGTATTTTTCATTTTTGTGTATTTTTATTTCTCTTGTATTTTTTTGAACCGTATAATGGATTTGTTTTTAATATATATTCATTTTATTTTATTTTGAGCTCCTTGTGTTTGATTGATTATCTTTTTCGTCTCGTTTGTCATTATTTTGATCTTTTCCTCATTTTTGGTCTCATTCTCTTTATTTTATTTTTCTCTTGGTGTTGTGGTGGTGTTTTGGTTGTATTTTTCCTGTCTCATTATTTTGATTCCCTAATAAGATTTTCTTAAGCCAAAAATCCCAATCCTAATTGTATTCCTATTTGTATCTAACCTAAAATCCAAAACCCATTTGTATACCTATTACTAGTTACTAATACCCACAACCCATTAACCCACATTTAAACCCCTATATATATACCTCCTAAAACCCTAAACCCTAACCCTAAATCTCTCTCTCCCTCTCCTTAAGCATCCCGGCCTCCTCTACTTTGTGTGCTCCCGGCTGCCCTCAAACCCGACACCACCCTAGCCCAGGCCGAGCCCCATTGCCGGCCACCTCATCCCCCTCCGGCCACTTCTTCACCCCCATCTCCGACACCATCACCATACAACCCGACCCTCTCCCTTGCTTGTTTGCCGGCCTCCGACCACCATCGCAACCACCATCAATCACCCTTGCATCATCTCTTCTTGTGGTGTTCTCAAAGTGGGTGCTTGCCACTTTGATCGTCGTTGTTTCAAGGATCATTCGTGTGGAAATTTCGTTCGTTGGGCTTGGATTCGTTGCTTGTAGAGGATTTCGTTCGTGGGTTTTGCTTCTAGGATTATTTGCATCGTTCTTCATCCCCAAACTAAGGCAAGTAACTTGTACTCCAATTCATTTGTTTGATACAAGTCAAAAAGTTCACCTATAGTGTATTTGAGTCTAGAGTCAACCCTAGATTGTGTTTTTCTTGATGAGTTTTGTCTCCATTGTGATAATTTGGTCATAGATGACTCATGACACAAATCTTGATATGAAATAACTTAGGATTCGCCCGTTTTTGATTTCTAGTCGTGTATGTGAAAATTTGTGTGAAATTGTGTTTGGATTGATACCCATGAGATAAAATTGGTATGGATGTGTTAATAACCCTAAATCATGATGTTTAGATGCTGGGTATGTTGTATTTCAAGTTTGGATGTGTTTGGATCAATATTCTTGAAGTTATGTCGAGTTTGTTTTGAAGTGTGAAATCTGTATTCTTACTGTTCTTTTTTTATTGCTGTTTTCGTCTATGCTACAGCCAGTATCTTGATTCCAGTATAAAATATGAGTTTTAGATAATTTTATCTATTTTCAAACCCCACTGGTTTTGCTTCATTTGAATTTCGTATAACTGAGTTATGACTGTTTTAGTACAGAGGTGTCGATCTATTTCAGATTTTGTTTTGGGTTAATTTTGTTAACAAACTATTTTCAAGAACTGTTCTATACATATTATCTTGATCCAATATATTGGTCAGTGTTTCTTTATTAAGTTAGGGATTATCCAGAATTTTGATGAATTTTATTGATAAGTTTTATGTGATGTTTCATGCTCGTTTCTAAAATCTATTCATGCTGTATTTTGCTTGTTGTTTTATAAAGAATCCTATTTTCATTATAATTCCTTTTACTGTATGAAAATTCTTTGTGAAATGTGAAAGTTAGTAAATTCTATCTATTTTCATATTCCTTTGGCGGAATTGGATTTCGATTCACTGGTGCGAGATATCTTAGTTTTCGTACAGCAGTGTTGAGATTTTCAGATTCGTTAAACTATGTTTTCTTGATGCTTTGGTATTTTTGATGACTGGTCTATTCTTACTGGAATATTATGAAACTTTATATTTTGATTCTAGACATATAGGGGAATACCCCAGATTTTTTGCTGATTTAATTGTTGAGTTTTAATACTGTTTTTCTGACTGAGAATTCATTTTCCTGATTTCTGACTGAACATGTTTTCTGTTTTCAAACCTGTTTTGAGTTAAGATGTTGTGAATTATTATAAGACTTAATTATACTCGCTGGATTTGTGTGGATGTCTATTTTTCAGATCCTTCGACGGATCCATATTTGCATTTCTGTAGCGACAAGAATCACTGTTTTAGTACTGTACTGTCATGCTGTCCTGAATATGAACATACACTGTTTTGCTCGTTTATGTGACTGTATACCATCTATGATTGTTTATTTGTTTCCCTGAACCTAATACTGATTATATCATGTTAGTTTGGCACTATTTCGTACACATTCATGCATGTTTGATGACCATAATAAAAATAATAAAGCCGGGGTTTTTTAAGGGAAGATCTAGTAGTGGAAAATATGGAAACATGTACTTGGAAAGGAACTAGTGTTCTGTACTGTTATTGTTACTTTTACTGCTACTATTACTTTTCTGCTACTGTTACTGTTACTGTTACTGCTACTGTTATTGTTACCGATACCTGAGTACACTGCTCCATCATGGCCCACTATGAAATCTAAAAGCGAAACTGTTTGTTGTAGCAATCATATAGTAAAAACCGGGAGGCATGAAGTGTTACCTAGCTAGTAATACACACAAGACTATAAGAACACAGACTGTACTGTTAGCCTGATACTATTACACTGATACTGTTACACCGACCCTGTTACACTGCTATACTGTTATACTGTTAGACTGTTATCCTGATTCACTGATGTACTGAGATACTGTTACTAGAGACTGTTAGTTGCCATATGACATTGCCTTTGACATAAAACAACTGTACTGTTACTATACCTGTTAGTGACTGCCATGCTATTAGTTAGTTTCCCCATGTGCTTGTATCCTAAATTATTTGTGAACCGCGACTTGCAATTGACGGGTACTTGTTTTCTTCTTTTTTCCTTCTCCTGCAAATTTACTAATTGCAGATCAGGATGGACGACTGCCAGATGGTATTGGCGAGATGATGTATTAGTGCGGGAGATTCTGCTTTATTATTATTATTTTTATTGTTGCTTGAACATTGAATAAAGTGTATTTGGTTATTGGATATTTATTGTATTTGGGCGATGTGACCCAGGATATTTGTTTTCTCCAGACTCTGATTTATTTAAGAATATTGTATTTGGTTTTAAGTAAATTTCTGTTGGTAATTTGTTTCATTATGTGCATGTGGTTGATTAAATCGCTTCCGACTTTGATTATTTGTGTGAGATATTGTAAAGATTTCTTGAACAGCTTATGGATGATGAAAATCATTCGCTGGGCTTTTGTTACGTATCCGTATTCCGTATTCTTTTTGGGAAGCGGGGCGTGACACATATTCTTCAAACTACAAATTTGACTAAGTCAATCATCTTAAAATGCAAACCATGAAATTTCAAAATTACACAAACGACAACAATTTCATCGAAATCAGATTTGAAGCAAGCATCAAGAACCAAAGTTTAATCAATTCTAGCACAATTCCAATCAAAACAAAGCACAAATGTATCAAAATTCGAACGATGTAAGAAAGCTATATGCGTAATAGTTTCATCTAAAACATAAAGATATAATCATTGTAATTTTCATAAGATTAATCATCATTTTTTACTTTAACTCTCTTGAACTTAAAACTGATATTAAAAATGATATTAAAAAACACAAATTAGTAAATCCTAAACTTATATCATCGTATTTTTCATAAGATCAATCATCACTTTCGAATTTAACTTTCTTGAACTTAAAATTGCTTGTAATTTCTTATTCATCCTTTTTAATTTTGTATCCTGTCAATATTCTTGTAGCTGTTATTCCATATTTGACATCTTGTGATTTGATAAAAAAATTATACTCATCTCAAATGCATTTCTTGGTCCTTCTATCGAATTCTTCAATATTTTTTTTCCTGCATATAGAATTAAGAAATTAGCTCTTAATTATTTTTAACACTATGAGAATAACATATTATACTTTATTCTTAATATCTTCCAGGTCTTTTGCGAAAAAGAAGATGAAGCATCTTGCTTTCTCATCAAATAAAGTCAATTCTGCTACCGCACTTGTATCTTTTATTGTGATTTTGAATACATATCTGAAATCAGTTATTCTTAGTTTTTTTAAAAAATATTTATTATTTTTTTTATAATTTGATTTTAGAATGGAGAGATGGAAAACTAACAATATGGTGTTTTGTATACCTTGGCTCATATTCAACATTATACTTTTTACATTTTCAACAATAAGTTTCATTATTTTCAACACTGACTTTTGTTGAGTCAATTTTGCATGCAACATACTATGAATCTCTAACGTCTTTGACACTTTTGATCAAAACTTTGCCATAGTAGTATTTTGCCTTCAAATATGAAATAAAATTTGAAGTCATCAAAATATTTAGAAAATAGTTTCACTTCTTCCACGTCCATTACTTTTCTTTTGTTTATTTGCAAGGAATTACTTTTTAACCAAATTTCATTACAGTTTATCCTGAAACAAACAAACAAAATTATGTTAAATGATACTGTAAAAGGAAACAATTGAAGAATTAAATATACAAAATAAGTTATACCATTCTCGAATTTTATATGCTTCTGGTTCATTTGGATTTATCTTTATTGTAGTGTTGTTTGTTGATGTGAGAGAGAATCCTGTTTTAAAAAAATAAATAATAAAAAAATAAATAAAATATATTGTAAATAACATTATTAATTTTTTTGTATATAATTACCTCCAAAGTTTGAGGTTTTATAGAGGTAATTGCAATAATTGTCATGTTGGGTGATAATTCTTTCAGAGCTTTTTCTTCCTTGATTGCTAGTTCTCCTCGTAATGTAAGTAAGATTGGTTTTAACCTTAAATTAAGACAAAGCGTATGAATTACAAAACAATTTTGTAAATAATTATACAACTTAATTAATCGATATTACCTGAATCCTACAACTGTAAAATTTCGCTTATCTACTTCATTACCATATTTTGAGTCTACCTTATCTACATCTCTTGTATTAATTACTGCTAAAAAAAGATCTGTAGTTCAATGCAATTAGTGTTTTATATCCTGTATCAAGAATAGGCAATTTGATATATATATATATATATATATATTGTATTTATCCTTATAATTGATAAGATCTTTCTCAACTTCATCTACAACACTTTCCAACTTCAAAATGATGTCAAATTTATTGGGCATTGGGTTATATCTTTTATCGACATTTTTTAGTATTCCATTAGAAATTAAGTAAGTTTTATACTCCTCAAGCGTATGTTGGAACGCTTCCACCGCTTCATTAAACATTATCGCCAGTATCCTAGTTCCCTACAAAAGATAAAAATTTAGTATTAATAATTATTTATGTATGTATATGTACGAATATTTTAACAATATTTAAAGTATTTTACCTCATCATCCATGATTGCCACTTTTTAGATTTTTCCTTTGCCTTTACTATTTTTGTATTCTTTCACACCATAATGTTTCGTAACCAAAACTTTAATAGTCCACAATTGTTGATTTTCTTGCAAGGAATTGAAAGAGGAGTATTCATAGTGGAAATTGTCCATTGATATAGATAATCTGCACACAAAAAAAAATTATTAATAAGTTTATTTTTGTTAAATAAAATTTATTAATAAGTCATCCGTTGAAGTTTTAGTTTCAGCATAATCAGAAATCATATGAATAAAGAATTTCATAAACAATTTAATGATGATGAATAAAATTTGGGATCAAGAATAAAAGTATATTATTAATAAGTCAGCAATGATTTCCACTAATATATCATACTATGGTTTATAGTTAAGTGGGTCAAAATAAAGAAAGTATCGAAAAGCCCTGTAAACAGTAAAATAACAATTATGTAGCTCAAGTTTGAATAGTATGACAATAATTAGTTGTAAATAAAAGTTCATGTTTCCATTAGTATATGTTGAAAAATAATTATAAACGGGGATGTAAAATTTAACTTTTTAGAACTGTAAGTGTGAAAAACGATGAAATTTAACTGTTGAAGAGATATTTGCTTTTTTCAATATAACATGTGTAATAAAAAAACATAAAAATTCTTAAAATTTACAAACTTGAAATCTTAAAATCTAAATTTCTAAGTAAATAAAGAAAGAATGAGAGGGAGAGAGAGAAAGAGAGAAATGTGAAAAAGTGAAGAGAGAAAAGAGATAGTAGTAAAGTAGTGAGTTTTTTAGTTTTTTTTTTTGGGGGGGGGGGGGGGGGAATTTTCGTTTGGGGGTTTAAAATTTGGGGGGGAGGGGGGGGGGGGGGGGGGGGGGGAATGTGTTTTGTGAGAGATCTGGGCCTGATTTTGTCTTTTCTCTTTGTAATCATCCTCACTTTTCTTGACTATAAACATGGTCATCCATTTTTTTCTGCTTATTTTTTATTCTTTCATATACTGATATTCTCATTGCATCTGTAGTCAAGAAAATAAATTTTTGAAGCCTCTTTCCTGCTTAGTAATGCAAGGGAAACCGTTTCACTGTATAAAGAACTTTCTTTTATTTATTAAAATACAAACAAATTATCTTTGCCTTATTTATATAATAAATAAAACAAAAGAACAAAAGATTACTTTTTAATTTCTCTAAATTGAAATAGCCATAAATCTATACATTGTAATTTGTGAATGGAATACAGTAGATAAATTCAACAAAGAAAAATATAGATAATTATTAATATGAGAGGACTAAGATGTACCTTAGGTTAAACTCTACATCCGGTTGTTGTCTTTCTCAACCTCTGGTGCCTATTTGTCTCAATAATTACATTTATCTTCATTTGTGAAATGAGAGCTCCAGCTCTTGGAGAAACTGAGATTACTATGAAGAGATCAAGAACCCAAGTTTTCAGAGAGGCTATATAAGAGAAAAAAATGAGTTTGTGCTATCAAAGCTAATTCTTTTCTTCAATATCTACACAAATCCAGACATTCTCTTTTATATTTGAAACTGATCTCTATGTTTCAACTCAAGACGGGGAAGAGAGAGAGAGAGAGAGAGAGAGAGAGAGAGAGAGAGAGAGAGAGAGAGAGATGATTTCTAAGAAATTGGAAACAAAGAATTAGATTGAGGAGAAGGAATTTGAACTTAGACCATAAATATAAAGGCAAGGAAAAAAGAAGCTGATCAAACAAATATTTTCAACAAAATATATAGGAAAGTAGTAAATATCTAACCTAGGATTATGACAATTTCAATCCCCATCTCACTTACTCTTGCCTCATTCATTTCTGTTGCCTTCTTTCAGTCCATCAACTCCGAACCCTTCATCGTACGATATAGAGTAGAAGATTGTAAATATGATCAAGATTATTTCTGTGAAAAATGCTCATGGAAAACATGGCTCTGTATTTAAAATAAATGCAAACATAATCAGACTAAACAACATTAACAGAAAGTAAACAAATTGTTCTGAGATCTCTATATAAATGTGTAATCTTAAATAAAGTTGACAATGTCATGAGTAGGTGCAAGAACTTAACAACTCATGTCAATAACAGAAAGTAAACAAATTATTATGAGATCTCTATATAAACGTACAATCTTAAATAAAGTTGACGGTGTCATGAGCAGCTGCAAGAACTTAACAACTCCTGGAAAAAAAAAAAAACCCTATATTTTTTGTACACTAATTGCCAGTTCTTAATAAAGGAGCACATATCAAGTGCATGCTTTTGCAAATTCTCAATAAACACACTTGTCTAGACATATCACCTTCCCGCGAAGAATACAAGGAACATAAATGTAAGTGATGTTGCTTGTTTTTGGTGCGGAGGCAACAGATAGTGAGTTCTTTGATATGATGGGAAACAGAGATCTCTACGTCGATCTGGATCTGATGTTGGGGTTGCTGTTCGTGGACTTGGGTGGTGGTCGACATCCGTTGGACACCTGCAAAAAGCCTAAAATATCGGGAATATTCTTGGAAACAGGCCCTCTGACGATCAAGTTAATAAACCGATGGGTTTAACGAGAGTTTAGGTGGTGAAATTGTGATTACCTTATAACAGTGCTGACGGGCCTTTAATTATAGGTTATTTGGGATCTATTAAGGAAAGATTCTCAGTTGCCTATTTAGATTCCCTTTATTCAGGATCCCAGATAGCTTATTTATCCCCTAATTTTAAGGGATTTGATTGCTCCATGATTGGCTGGATGATTCTTCTTAGTGGGTCGAGCTGAGTTGGAGGGCTCGTGGAAGGCCCATGGGCCGCATGCCTCGTGATTCGTGCCAGGATCGTACGACAGAGATTACCCATAGCAGTAAAGTACCTCTAAGTCATCATAATTCATAAAATAATCATATTTCATAATATGTATACTATTTGCATTTTAGAGTATTAATTAATCCATCTCAAACCAGATGGGGAAGGAACTCTCCTATCTTTGACATATGTAACAATATAATATCTGGTAGACATGTGCATGTATATCAATTAGCCTCATAATATGGGTTTCACATAGGTGAGCCGAAAAGCCACCAAGTTCACTCTCAGAGCCATCAAGTTCAAAATCACCATTGCAGAGATGTGATGATAAAGTAGTAATTCTTTTGTATTACTTTTGCTCACAAATAAAAATGATGGGATTGTCAGGTCATCAGTATATAATGAAAATAGACTATGTACATCAATACATGGCAAGCTAATAGACCAAAAAAATTATTCACAAACTAATTCATGATCGGACAAATAATCCTCATAAAAGGGCATGGCAGAAATCCCTCAACTGTGAGCCTCATTGAATAAACCTAGCGTCTCAATGAAGAAAAAAGTAACTGAAAGTTATATCTTATAAGCAACATAATGTACAAGAGAATAGGAAGGAAAGGGACTCAATTCACATTTAAGGCATCCTTGGATCCAATAAGACAAGAAAAAAAGGATAATTTATCTATACTAATAGTTATGATGGAGCTCTTTGCAGTTTTTCATTATCAAGGTGTTAGCTTTGGACTTGCAATGTTATTAAATCATGGGAATTAATTCTCTTCAAGAGTTTCAGGTCAACAAGTCTTGGAACTATTGAGTTAAGTCTATATTAGGGAAGGTATGTTCAATGATTAAAAATCAATTGAAAACATTTTTACAAACTGATGCATTCTACAAGAAATACAAAAGAATGTGAAGAACTAATATTTTCAACTGGTGCTAACCAAAAATTTCCCTTCTTTTAACATCCTGTTGATTATGCATTGGTATTGCAACTTAATGCTTGCTTAAACAGACAACACTAACATATTAGAATAAACACGGATAATCACCATTTCTATCTTTTCATCTAAAAAAGTTCCGAAACTTTGAATTAGAAAGAGGCTAGGTTAGTTGTAGATCAGAAAATGCAAATCAGGGTATTATACCATCAAAAGAAATAAACTTTTAGAGTATTTTCAGATAAATTAGCTATCCCGTGAACCATAAGCTTAAGAATTTGGGTAAAGTGACATGGCGCGGTATCAAAGCAGCATTCCAAGAGGTCCTAGGTTCATACGTATCAGCAATTTAAGACAAATTCATCTACCAACTCTTCCTCTTAGGATTTTCCCCCAAATTATACCACTTTTGAAACTAATTCCCAAAATACACCACTTTCCAAACTAATTCTGAAGATAGACCACTTGCACTTGGAAACCGCGGCCTGTTCGATTGTGAGGCCACAGTTGGAAACTGTGCCATCTTCAAAAGTTTGTTTTTCGATGTAGAAGTTGGGAGCTACGGCCTTAGTTCATTTCATATTTGGCTTATAGTGACTTTGAGACTTCGACAAATTTTTCCAAGTAAAAATTTGTTAAATAGAGGCCGAAGTTCTGCCTTAGTTCATTTCATAGTTGGCCTAAGGTGACTTTGAGACTTAGACAAAATTTTTCAAGTAAAAATGTGTTAAATAGAGCCCGCAGTTCCCAACTACGACTTAATTAACAGTTCAGTACTGCAAGGGGTCTATCTTCGAAATTAGTTTCGAAAGTGGTCTATTTTGAAAATTAGTTTCGAAATGTTGTCTATTTCAGAAAAAATCTCCTCTTAGTACCAGACAAATCATCTTTCCGTTCAGGAATTTTCACATAAAGTTATTCAGGCATGTATGAGGGACGGTGACACTAATTGAATCTTTCACGTAAACTGGCTTTGACAAATAAAATTAGGCAACTCTTCATAAACTAATCATAAAGACAATGGCGTTAAATCTTAAACTTTCTCATCAAGGAGTTTCTTCTATATCTGACATTTCAACAAACAGTTTGAGGACAACTTGATCACTACATGAGCAATTAAAAAAATGAATCAGTGTCAACTAACTACACCAAATATTTGAGAAATCCTAACAATTCCTTAACCAAAAATATCACCTTCAAACCCAAGTCAAAACTCTCTCCAATAATTACAAAGAGAAAAGACAAAATCTCCCACCAACTCAAAATCAAAAAAGATAGCCAGGTTCACAACCAAGGGTTGCAGAATATACCGTGAGAAAGCCAAGTCAGCGAGTGTGGAACAACGTCGGATCTTGGAAAGTTGGATTTGTCATTGACGGAGGTTCGCTAATCCCATTGCAATCGCCGTCTTCCCTATTCTCGGCTGGTCTGCGAGAAGCATGGCGGGGCTCCATGGAGGAGTCGAGACCCAGGCCACGGCTCGTGAGGGAGAACGGGGAGGTTGTCGACGAAGAGTTGTATCCATGATCACCATGAATTGCATAATGGTGAAGAGAGACTGATAAGGGTTTAGGATTAGGGATTGGGGGATCGGATGGATTAAAGTTTGGGATTGGGAGTGGAATTGGGGTTAGGGTTTGGGTTTTGAGAAATTGAGAGAGGTCGGGATTTTTGGGAAGGAAGACATTGGAATTGTATAAAGGATGTATGGCTGTGATTAAGCCTCACATATAATCAATCAGATTCGATCGACGATTCGGATCTGCTCTGGACAGATTTATTGTGGCTTTTATAATAGAAAATAGATAAGCTACAATATCTTTTAACCTTAAAAAAATTGGATATTTCACAGAAAATAAAGAAACTAAAACTTTAAAAAAAATTCAAAATTTAAAATAAGATACACTGATAGAAGATTGACAGAAAAAAATATCCCTGATAGGAAAATATCAGAATATCTATATAATAAAACACAAAGAAAGCTATCAAGTGGCTCTCCTTCAATCTCCCCAAAATCAAGGGCACAGATCTAATCTCACAAAACATATTTTCCCCCCAAAACTCAAATTCAAATCCCCCCCCCAAAACAACTCATTTATTTATTTAATTATTTCTCTCTCTCTCTCCCTCCTCCCCCTCTCTCTCTCACTCACTCACTCTCTTTCTCTCTCTCTCTCTCCCTCTCTATCTCTCTCTTTATATATATATATATATATATATATATATATATATATATATATATATATATACGGAAACATTGACTTTTATACACCAATTTATAATTATTTTTACCATATACTAATGGAAACATGGACTATAATTTACGACTAATTATTGTCATACTATTCAAACTTCAGCTACATAATTGTTGATTTAGTGTTTACAAGACTTTTTATATGCTGTATCGTTCTGAAGACGTGACGTAGGCACGTGACCACGGGCAAATCTAGTTTGTTAATAACAAGTGAAATAACTAAAAAACTACCTAAGGAAGTACAAAAAGAGATAGAATACAAAGTATTAGACTATAGAAATAAAGAAGTAAGTCGGTATTACCAACACCTGCTAACATATAGAATATTAGGCTAAGAATGGATAATAATCCAAAAGTGGCAATATTAAATCCAAAAATAGGACCAGAAATTTATATGATAAACATAAAAGAGTTGGAAGAAGATTACAATGATCCAGAGTTTGTAGGAGCTATAAAAAAAGATTTAAATATCATAAATAAGAACATAAAAGAACTTGGTAGATATATAACCGAAGACACAGAAGAAGAATTAGGCATAACAGAAGAAGGTATGAAGGAGTTAGAAGCTATAACAAAGCTTAATATAAATATTTTACAAATAGAAGCTTTAATGGCAAATCCTAATTCAGTGGAAGTAGAAGAAGCCTTAAAAAATTTAAATATAGCGAATGAAGAAATAAAAATGGATCAAGATAAAGAAAAGATTATAGCAAAACCTACAAAAATTCAAACTAACATGTACAAAATCTTAAGGCCACCATCTAAGAAAATACCTTATCACTTACCATGGAAATGGCAAAACAAAAAAAATAATAAGTTAGGAAGAGACAAAGAAAAAGAAACCCTAAAATATGAACCTACAGAACACTACGAAAAAAGAATAGCAGGAAATGGAGAATGACTAGATCTATACTGCGTAAAAGACGTAGATAAACAATAGAAGAATGCGTAAAGTCCTTACTAATAGTAGGATTTAGGCAAAATCTTTCAGGAAATGCATTTGAGAAATTTATAGAAGCAACCTTTATAGGAGTAGTAGAAAAATGGTGGAATGGACTAAAGGAAGAAGAAAAAAATACTATAAAAAATAATTAATTATTTTGACTTGGATTTTGATTTGTTGATGTTACTTGTGGCTGACCTTGGATAGATACATAGAAAAAAATTGAAGTGGTTGTTACTGACCAACCCACTTTTTTTTGAAGAAAATATGGAGTACGGCCACCCTGTTTCATTAATAAGGGGTTAATAAAACAAACTCAGAGTACTAAGCCAATTACAAGGTCCTACAACAAAACAAAAGTACATAACCTCCACCCCAAACATGGGAGTGGGACAAAAGAGTGCCAGAGAGTCCGCAACATACAAGCGACTAAACAAAAATACATCACATTCCCCCAACAAACCCTGGGGCGATGGGTGTCTAACAATAGTAATGGCTACGCTGGCTGTCAGTCGATCGTCAGGCTGATCTCGACTTCCTCATCATCAAAATCCTCAACCTGGAATATGCTCGATATCCTTCCCCTGGGACCTGCTGCTGCCACATTAGCCCAAAATGAAATAAGATGCATAATGTGAGTAAAGTTACCAGAAACATTATTACAAGTTCTGCGGAAATAAAAATTATTCCTGTCTAGCCAAAGCACCCAGGTCATTGCGGCAATAGCGACGTACCACGCTTCTCTCATAGTTCTTCTCTCATAAGCAAATTTTGACCCTACTTATAGGTCCTCGTACACACTAGGGTACTGACTCGTCCCCAGGGCGGTGAGTACCTCAACGAGTATCGCTTTGATCCTAGGACACTGTAGGAAGAGATGGTCTCTAGTTTCTAGGGTAGCGTGGCAGAACACGCAACAAGAGTCCACATTCGGTTGGCGTTTAGTAAGATTTTCTCTAATCAAAATTGCATCATTCAGCACCAGCCATAAGAAAACTTAGATTTTCAGAGGGGCTTTCGTCCTCCAGATGACGTATGCCCACTTTGGGGTACATCCCCTAAAGTGAATGTGGTTATACAGGGAGCAAACAGTGAACATGCCATTCTTTTCCAGTCCCCAAGACTTCTTATCTGGACATTAAGAGCAACTAATTCCAGCATTGGTGATGTAGGTCTGAAGTTCTATGAATCTAGTCTGGGAACCCAGATCGAAAGATTGTTTAAAGGCCGGTTTCCAGGTGCCTCTTTTTCAGGCTGCGGCCAGCGCGCAGTGTGGTTGTGACACACGATCATATAGATTGAGGAACAGGGCTCTAAGTGTGTGATCACCACACTACTTATCCCACCATAATCTGGTGAGTCTGCCATTACCGATAACTGATTTAACATAGCTAATGAAGGGTTCGTAGGCCTTAGCGATGCCTTTCCAGAATCAGGAGACATGTGGGCCTACCATGAAGTCCAAATTTCTCGTTCCATTCCCATGCACATATCCCTGAACAAAGTCTTGCCACCCTTCTCCATTAAGGTAAAAAACCTTCCACCACCATTTTTCCAGTAGAGCAAGATTCATATCTCGAAGATCAATGATACCTAGTACTCCATGTATCTTTTTCATGCATGCCTTCTCCCATCTGATAAGGTGGTAGCCGCCCCAATCCGGGTCTGCCCCTTTCCATAAAAACTATTTTTGGGTCTGGTTAATTCTCTGAATAACCCATCGCGGCATTTCAAAGAAGGACAGATAATTTATTGGAAGATTTGATAGGACTGCATTAATAAGCGTGACTCTCCCTCCCAAAGATAGGGCTTTACCTTTCCAGCTTGCTAGATGGTTCTCAATCCGATCAATAATGGGTAGCCAATCAGCCTTTATGAGTTTCCCGGGTCTTAGTGGCAATTCCTGGTATTGAATGGGGAAGCTCTCAGTGGTACAATTGAGAATTGTGGCATGTTCTAGTGCCTCCTCCGTTGTCAGGGCAATGGGAATGAGAGCACTTTTGTGGAAGTTTACCCTGAGTCCAGACCAAGATTCAAAACTATATAATATACCTTTGAAGGTGGTTGTTTTCCTTAGGTTACCATTACCAAGTATCATCTGCATATTGGAGGATTGAGCAACCTTTGCGATTTAGTCCCTTGGCCACCAGTACAATCCACCCTTCTCTACTGCAATTAGCCATCATGGACCGAAGTACGTCTGCCACAATGGTGAAGAGAAGGGGTGAGAGCGGATCCCCTTGTCTGAGGCCCCGTTTGCACTAAAATTGATGGACCGACACCCTGTTTACCAAAATTGCAGTTTTGTTGGTGGTAAGACATGTGTGGATCCTTCTGATCCATCTAACCCCAAAGCCTCTTCCAGCAAGCGCTTCCAAGAGACAGTCCCATTCGACCGAATCATAAGCTTTCTTGAAATCCAGTTTCAGGAGATAGCTCTTAGAGTTTGAAGTGTGGCATTGATGGATAGTTTCTTCAGTCGTAGCCATACTGTCCTGAATACATCGTCCTTGAATGAACTCCGTCTGATCATGGCTAAAGAGACCATCCATCATCTTTCTCAGTCTATTAGCGAGAGTCTTGGTGATGATCTTGAAAGAGCAGTTAAGGATACTAATAGGGTGGTAGTCTCCCACCCACCGGAGGACTTCTTTCTTAGGAATCAGCACAACCTCCGCAAAGTTAATTCTTCCTAGTTTGAGCTTATGGTCGTAGAAATCAGCGAACATCCTCATCAAATCGCCTTTGATTTCCTCCCAGAATGTCTGATAGAAGATCATCGGAAAACTGTCGGGACCTGAGGCTTTGTCTTTGTAAAGTTGTTGGACTGCCTCCCAGACATCCTTCTCATAGAAGGGAGCTTCTAGGGATTGTAGTATAAGTCCGGAGTTGCCTGCCGAGTCCTGCCAGAAATCATGATGGAGAGGGACCCTCAGGTCAGCTTTGTGTCTAAAGAGTAATTTGAAATGGGACTGAAATGCCATTCTGATATCCTTGTCGCCTTGGATCATTCCAGAGTCTGAATGGATTGAGTGAATGAGGTTAGATCTACGTCGGGCACTTGCTACTCGATGGAAGAATACCGTGTTCGCGTCTCCCTCTTTGAGCCACGAAATTCTTGACCGATGTTGCCATTTGATTTCCTCAAGCCTATAGATTTGGTCTATTTCCTGTCTACTTTGGAGAAACCTATTCCTTTCTTCCTGTATCATATCTCTAGTTTCTTCGATCTTCTCCAGTTCCTCAATTTCTTCAAGAAGTGATTCTTTTTCCCTCCAAATCAGTGCAAATCTGGTCCAGTTCCATTTCCTGAGATTGCACCCAAGCCTTTTGATTTTTTCACACCATATGGAGGTAGCTTCAATCCCCGTAGTGGGGCAAGACCAACTTTCGTAGACCATGTAGTGGAAGCCTTGGATTTCTAACCATGCCTTCTCAAATCTAAACTTTGGTGATTTCCTAGGTTGAACTTCCCCAGAGGATAGGAAAACAGGTACATGGTCCGAGGTGGGTTTAGGAAGTGATTTAGCCGCGGACAATGGGAATTTGGTCTCCCAGTCAGTGGAGACCAAAATCCTATCAAGTTTCGCTAGGATGGGCGACGATTGCATGTTTGACCATGTGAAGAACCTATCAGAGATGGGGATGTCCACCAGTTCTAGGTCTGTGATAACCTCATTAAATGCTTCCCGATCAGAGTCACTGGGACCTCTGCCTTTGTGTTCTGAGGCAAATCTAGTGATGTTAAAATCGCCCCCCACCACCCAGGGGTGTGGCCAGTGTGTTTGAATAGCTCTTAGTTCTGTCCAGAAGACCATCCTAGAAGCAGAAGTGTGCGGACCATAGACAACCATAATTGACTGAGTCCACAGGTCGGCTTTACGTTGAAGCAAGACCGACAAAGAAAATTGCTCGTAGAGCTCGTCAAGACAACAAAAAATATTGGGGTTAAAACCTAGAGCGATACCCTCAGATGCCCCAATAGATGGGGACATTCTCCATTCAGAGATTCGATTTTCCCCCAACCTACTAAGTCTAGACATGTGTGTAAGCTTGGTCTATTGAAGACCCACGATGTTAGTCTTTGATTTTGCTATGAACTCCTTAACCATTTCCCGCTTGCCCCGCCTACCGAGACCTCTAACGTTCCATAATAGAGCCTCCATTAATTATGGTTAGGTAAGGGACCGTGACTCGCTTTGGTATTCGAGTTCGAATTAAGGTTGACCCTACTGGTCTCCTATTCTCTAATTTTGTTAAGGAGGAAAGCATTCCTATCAGTATCGGTAACCGCAAGACCACATGTTTAGGCTAGCTTAAAAATCTCAGTATTAGTCGTGAAATTAAAAATAGAAGTTAGGAAAGAACATGTACCTTCATCGCTTGTCTTTGCCGACTTAGCGACTTTCTGAACCCTGAATCCTGTACCGCCTTAAGTCGAGACTGGAGCCATTGGTTGCGAGGGAGGGAATGTGGAGGGTACAAATTCTACTCGTAAGCTCTTCAGCCAGTCCCTCAGAGTCAATCGATTCTTCTTCTGAATAATCTTGATCTTGTCGTCTAGCCCAGGGGGTGAGACGGGGATACAATTAATTGGGTTTGTGCATAAGGGCCCCTCTTTGGATACAATTTGTTGTGGTTCCCCTATTTTGGACCCTTCTTTGGGCCCATTTAAGAACTCCTCATTTAAAATCCCCCTACCATATACAAGGCCGTACACAGGCCCAACTGTTAAACACTCTACATTCGAGATCCCATCATTAAAACCCTCTTCAATCGAGAGCCTCTCACTCTGAGCGCTCTTTTGCTCTGAGTGAAGACCATGATATGCTAATCTTTGACTGCGAGTCAGAAGATCACCATTTATGACGCCTTCGTCAGAGGAGATGCCACATGGCGCTTTCTGAGCGGGGGGCATTGCGCTCAATGTGTTGGGCGAAGTAATCGAGGGGACTATTGATAGAACCGAAGAGTTAGGCTCTTCGTTACCCCCTTCATTGCTATTACCAACTTTTTCCCCTTCTGTATATTTCCACTTCGAGCTTTCCCCTTTCCCTGTATCTCTTCCCCTAACCTTGCATTGTTCTCTTTTGGGTCGCACTCTCTGTTAACGCTCCGTCCTTTGCTCGTCATCTTCCCCAATGTGGTAGTCTCACGACCCAAAGCTACTTGCTTTTGCCCTTTTAGAGTTTGACTTTGCATGTCATTTTGCATGACGATTTCCAAGGCGCTTTTGCCATTTTCCTCTCTTGTACGACCTGTCTCCACTCTCTGCTCCTCTCGCCGCTTCCCGCCACCAACTTTGAGGAGTTGACTGCCATTTTGGGCTTTCATTTGCCCCCCTTTTCGAAGGGGATTATCTGGAACTTCGAGACTACCTAAATCTGGTGGTGTGTGCAGATCCACAGTTTTCCATCCATCTGGGCCGTTGGATCTGTTGGTCAAGCCACCTTTGATCAGAGAAACTTTCCCTGGTTCTGATCCATTCGCCATGTGTTCATAGCTTAGCTCCTTCTCTCTTGCCACTCTGATGAGTTCCTTGTACTCGCGCTCCACTTTGTGAGCGCCGTCTAAAGTCAGGTCCCATATTAGTGAGACCACCTGCTTGTATGACCGGCCATCTCTGAGTGCGGATGAAGGAGTGGAGGAAGTGATGGCTGAGAGTTCCTGTCTCTGCTCGCTTGTCAAGCACGAATCAGATCAGATACGACTCTTCGAAAGAGAACACTTTAGCAAAACGGGGCATTAAAGAGATGTCGGCATTCCTGATGAGTATCCTCGCTGATACGATCTCCGAGCGACGAACTGTCTTCTCGTCGATCTCTTCGATCGAGCCAAAGTCGGCGATGATCTCTTGGAGGGCCTCCCTCTTCCAAAAGTGAAGCGGTACGTTATGGATCCATATCCAAAACTTCTCGCCTTGTAGTAGCTCCGCTCCGAATCTAGGTCACCATTCAAAAATAGCAATCTTGAAATGGCCAAAGTCCACTGTTCCCAAGCCAGTGACCTCAACCACCTTCTCCGGTGATAGGAAGGACACGAGGAACTGAAGGTGGCACATTTTCTTCGCCACCCAGTCTCTGTGGGCCCTCATTGGCCACTTTGAGTTTAGAGCTTGGAGGAAATGAGTCTCCGATGGGCTCCCTGACCTCACTCTAGCAATTGCACACCATTGACGGAGCCACTTCTCTTCGTTCTTGATTGTGGCCAGGCTCTTTGCTAGCCGAATTAAGGTTGGACTATCGGGTGACCTGCCTCTACTCATCGAGCATGCATCGTCATTGCTAGTCTTGACAACATTAGTACTCATATACGATAGGTGACCCCATTTTATACACTTGAGGCATCAAACTTCTTTTGTGCAATTTTTCCTATAGTGGCCGAAATCGCCGCAGTTGAAGCAAGGTACTAGCTTGCACTTTCCTTTCCGATATTTCTTTGTGAGTTCGAAAGGAGATGGGGGGGGGGGGGGTTCTGTCTCTTGTTTGTTTTGACGATAACCTCAATCCACTATTCCCCACCTTTGAGAGACACTCCCTCCACTGTAATCCCGTTAGGCGGTTCCCCATCGTGGGCCCGCTCGACGCTGGATTTAAGTGTAGGTTTGGAATTATTTTGAAGTGGTGGATATGTTAGAAAATGGGTGTTTTATACACCATTTACGAATCGGTTTTTGAGCAATTTTTGAGTAAGATCCTCAATGAATTATTGAGAGATCTTGATTGATTTGTGTTCTTCTTCGTGAGTAGATCAAAATTATATATTGATTTGCTAAAAACGGTTAAGGGGTGAATGAGAAATTGTCTCTCAAAGTGAGATATTTTTATTCTTGAAAATGGGTTACGGGAACATAGTCCCACATCGGAAAAATCAAAGGAAATAGAAGATGATATATAGTAACCTCTTTCTAAGTATTATAAGATAGCTAGAAGAGAGGCTCTCTCTCGCGCGCGCAGAGGGGTGCAAATCTCGAACCAGATTCCATGCAACTTGTGTGCGCCCGCACGACATGCGGACACGAATGCCGGACGGACATGACCCCACCCCGTGCAGAACCACTTTTTGCTATAGTTTTGATTTTTCTTTTGTAAATGGTTGAAATAAATCCAGAAACGGTTCTGTCCGCCGTTTCAGTGCAGTATTGAATATTTTGTCTGTCGTTACACTGAAGACATTCAACGGCAATGATTAATGTCTGCCGTTACAGTGCCGGCATAAATCGATTGTCTACCGTTACACTGAAGGCATTCATAGTCTTGTCTGCCGTTACAGTTTTAACCTTGACCCTATAAATAGAGGCCTCCCCTCTCATTTCTTCCCTGCACCAGTCATCTTCTTTCTTCCTCCAAATTTTAGTTCTGTTCTGTTCCTCGCTCCTTCAAGTTTGGTAAGTTAGTGATAGAATTCTGCCGCTGTAGCTCTGTTCGAGAGTGTTACGTGCTGCCTACGTGAATACTCTGGTCGTTGCATCTTGGGAGACAGACGCCTTTGCACAATCCAGTAACCGGAAGAGGCAAAATCTATTTTAAGGACACTGTGTGATACACAAGCCTCGACTACTCTATCTTGTAACATCTGAAATTGGTTATTTATAAGTTGATATTTATTTATTTTATTTTTCTTTTTGGTTTTTCTTTCTCTCATATTTTCTTCTCTGTTTTTGTGCCTCTCAATCAAAATGATTACTGTAAAAGAAAGTTTATAGAGATTTTTTATAACAAACTTAAAACAGATTTTCGATTTTCTTGGTTTTCGATTTTGAGGCACTTCTTTTCTTTTCCTTTAATCTGGAAAACTTACACTCATGTTGTGTAATTTTCAGAATCAAAATGACTACTGTTGCTCTGTCCGAAACGGTCTAAGTGCCGGTTGCTGATACGACGCAAGTACCGACTGCTGCTGCGACACGAGTACCAATGCCAACCATTGTACCTATCGCAGTCTCTCATGGGGAGAAACCTGAGAAGTTCAACGGGCAGAATTTCAAAAGGTGGCAACAGAAGATGATGTTCTATCTGACCACACTGAATCTTGCAAGATTCTTGAACGAAGAAGCTCCAAATCTTAAGAAATATGAGCAAGATAACCAAGTCATTGCCGCTGTGGATGCTTGGAAAAATGCTGATTACTTATGTAGGAATTACATAATGAACGGATTAGCCAATTTTTTGTATAATGTATACATTGACAAAAGAACTGCTAAAGAACTTTGGGAATCACTAGACCATAAGTATAAAACTGAGGATGTTGGCACCAAGAAATTCATTGTGGGCCGCTTCCTAGACTATAAAACAGTGATCAGTCAAGTTCAAGTAATTCCCTAAGTGAAAGTTCAAGAACTACAACTGATCTTGTATGAGATTCATGCTGAAGGTATGAACTTAAGTGAAAGTTTCCAAGTAGCATGTATAATTAAAAAATTACCACCAGGTTGGAAAGACTTTAAGAATTACCTAAAGCATAAGCGAAAAGATGGACATTGAAGATCTCATAGTCAGGCTTTGTATTGAAGAAGACAATAGAGAATCTGAAAAGGTTAGAGTCATCGGTCATGCGGCCAAGGAAAATGTAGTGGAACATAAACAACGTTTCAACAAGCACAACAACAAGGGTCCCAAGTTGGTGCCTAAGGGAGGAATCTCCAAGAAGCCGAAGTTTCAAGGCAAGTGCTTCAATTGCGACAAGATGGGTCACAAGTCTACTGAATGCAGACTTCCTAAGAAGAATAGGAACAGAGAAGCAAACTTGATTCAAGGCATTGCTCAAGATGTTTCCGATATCAATCTCTTAGCTGTGATCTAAGAGGTGAATATGTTAGGTTTAAACCCGAAGGAATGGTGGATTGACACTGGAGCTACTCGACATGTGTGCTCCAACAGAAGTATATTCTCTACTTTCGAACCATTAGAGAATGGAGAGAAGATGTTTGTGGGGAACTTGGCTACTTCAGAAAGTAAGGGACAAGGCAAGGTGATCTTGAAGATGACTTCTGAAAAGGAACTGACTCTGAACAATGTTCCATATGTTCCTAAAATCCGTAAGAACACGGTATCTGGTTCGTTGCTTAATAATCACGGATTTAGTTTAGTGTTTGAGTCAAACAAATTTGTTTTGTCAAAAAGTGGAATGTATGTTGGTAGATAATACATGAGTGGTAGAATGTTTAAACTCAATGTGATGACCATGGTCAATAATATCAATAAAGCTAGCTCTTCTACTTATATGCTTGAGTCTTCCAATTTATGGCATGGTAGACTAGGGCATGTTAATTATGATACTTTGCGAAGACTAATTAACTTGAATCACATACTAACATTCCAAATTGATTCCAAACACAAGTGTGAAACTTGTGTTGAGGCAAAACTAACAAGATCATCATTTAAAAGTGTTGAAAGAAACATTGAACCTCTTGATCTAATTCACACTCATATTTGTGATTTGAAAATGATACGAACAAGAGGTGGTAATAAATATTTTATTATCTTCATTAATGATAGCACAAAATACTGCTATGTATATTTGCTTAAAAGTAAGGATGAAGCAATAGAGAAATTTGTTCTCTATAAAAATGAAGTTGAGAACCAACTCAACAAGAAGTATGAATCGCCATTTGCTGACACTTCACCACAAGGAATTTGACATACAGTGACAGCAAAAATCCGTGGGTAAAAGGCGGAAAAACGTAGGTATAGCCCGTAAAACCTATACCAATGGGCATATTTTTTCGTAGTTTTTAATTAGCTATACCCACGGCACGATGCCGTCACTATAGCCCATAGCGACGGTTTTTTTACCTGTCGGACAAAACCTCGGTGTTATACCCACGATTTCGTATCCGTTGGTATAGGTTTTAACGACACCTCTTGCTTTCCTATACCCACGGTTGAAACTCCATTGCTATAGGTTTTAGTGATGGTTTTCGCATCCACATATTTGAATATATACTCATCACTCTATACACAATTTTTTCTTATTAATTACGCTTATGATAATTTAATATTTTCTTTTATAATATTAATCCGATTATAAACTAAATACACAATAAAATAAATAAATGTGTTTATGAAACAAAATTAAATTAAATTAAACTTCAATCATATTAAAAATTAATGAAGTATTACAAGCATGTCAAATTACAAAATAAAATTCACTTTGGTTAACACCAGAAATACAGCTCCTTAGCGCAGAACAAAAAGCTATTTACAATAATGATTGGAAACTCGTGTTCCCATTAGAATTAAGCTTTAGGCAACTTTAAAACTTTAATGTAATTTCCATTTTATATAGAAGAACTCCTCATTAAATAGGACACGAGGCAACCAAGTATAGCTCCTCCGCAAACCTACATACAAATGTTGAAAAGATTTAGTAACTCCAATAAAAACAGTGCAATGTAGCAAGATATTTTGAACATCGAGAAAAATGTTACAAAGATTAGAGATCCGTTCATGCATATTTGTGAGAGTTTTTATTAAAGATTAAGTAACAAAAGTCACCAGGTTGGCCATTAATAGTGAAGGCATCAGATGGCTCTGGCTCCTTTCCTGCCTTTGCCTCTTCATATATTAACTTGATATCTTTTATCCACCATTCTTCTATATATGTATGTATGATGAAGTTACTTGATTATCCAAAATACATATAAGTTATTAATTTGATAAACTAGACATAAAGTCAAGTTCTAAACTTAATAAATAATTCCCATTCGGGCAGTTCCGTAAATGCAAACCATGAACTTGTCATCAACTCTGACACTTTTGTCACAGTAAAAACCTGAAAAGATTTAGATTTTAAATGGTAGATCTGTAGAATGCAGACTTGTTTAGCTGCTTCTTTGAGCAATTCATCAAGTTGTGGGGTTGCATCTGCATAAAACCCAGGACCAGCTACTGCAGAGTCTACATTCAGATATGCAATTGCCATGGAATATAACATCTCTCTATTCTCTTCAACCCACTCTGTTGATCCAGTCTGCAAGAAGATGCATGTATGAGCGACAAGTGAGCTGAGTGAGTAATTGCATGAGTGGGTGGATGGGGGGGGGGGGGGGGGGGGGGGGGGGAGAGAGAGACCAAGCCATACTCTTCAGCATCCCAATTACACAAGATAATAGTTCGCTGAGGTCTCCATCCTCTCTTTTACAACTTTCCTAATCTTTGAGCTAGCTACAATGACAAGTGCAACATTAACAAGTGCAAAGAACAATCAATCTCTCTCATTAGATAGTACTAGTAATCTGCACGTGCGATGCACGTCATAATATATTTTTTAAAAAAGTAAATACTAAGACATAATCTACCATCGAACTTGAGATCTCACTTTACTTATCATAGATAGATGACTGAAATACAAATCAAACACTTGTTATAACAGGCATACATCGATCAAAAGTATAAAGGACATTTCATGAGGTTTTAGTGATTTAAGTACCTAAAATACCATCACGTTTTGAATGTCAGATTTTCCTTGAAACAATATGTTTTCAACCTTCAAAGAGTGAGCCTCACCTAGAAATGAACCAAAGATATTTTTGAGGTTTTTCATTTTATATATTATAACAGACATGCTAGAGTTTTAAACATAATAAACAACACTTGATATGTAGCGGAAACATTAGTAAAAATGTGTTATTAACATTAGATAATTAACATTATAGATTACTACTAACTTCATTTTTAAGTTTTCATCCATCAAAAGTGAAACTTAAACAAAGCGAAATACAAATTAAACAAAAATTAGAAAAAAAGGGTGATTTTGACAGATGGTATCCTCTCTCCTCCTTAAACAGAGAGTGGAAGATACAAATGTTTCCACTTTGTTCACAACAAATTCTTCAAACCTAATCTACACTATCAGAAATTACGATCCAGTCTGACCCAGTATCCCAATTTAATAATCTACACTATCAGAAATAAATATGATACATTGGAAACAATGAAGTTAAGGGTCAAAACATTTGCACTATTCTGCGTTAAGAGAAGCCGTAAATGAGTATTAGCATCATACTTTAGAAGAGTAACATTTTTTAATAACTGATGATGGTTTTATCAGGTTGTAATGAATTTTAAGAAAAAATTATAGTGATTCAATGAGCTCTCTGTGCAAATGATCACATTATTGTTTATGCAAATGAGAAAACCCTAGGAAATTTGATGTTCATGATTTATAGGATATGCGTGAAACACTAACATATGATGATATAGGCTTCTATTTGCTAAGTTCAGTATAAAAATTTAACTAAAACCTGAAATTAGAACAGTTGCAAACTATCATTTTCTAAAGAAAAACAGACTAAAACAGAAGTAGTATTGGTTGGACCCAAAAATACTCATTTGGAACAACTTGGATAAGTCAGTTTCATGTCAGCTGAACCGTCACAGTATTGGCATTTGGCCAATACATTGAACCACAGTCTACAAAAATAGCATTACTCAAACACTATAGGCTTGTGAATCGATATCAGTGCATGACCCTGATAAGATTCCCTATTCACATTTAAAATGCTGAACAATTCTTCTTCTAAATATAGATGACATGATAATCCTAAATCATGTTAGCCATTATGGCTGTAAAACTCTTATCTTATGTCCCATTTTTCCACGAAAGATGGTGTACTTTCTTAGTTGCATCTTCTTTGTTTAAATAATTATCTCTTCTATCTCTTAGAAAATACCCCAAGGATGTACATTAATTAATGGATGGTGTTGCTCTTCTACACTAAAATTAAAAAAAAAACACCCTTAAAGTTAAAGAAGGTCTATTTTACTTTACAAAAATTAATGGTATTCCTATCTCTGAACCTGCATTCTATGCAACACCATCACTCATACTACCATTTGCACGTTTACATCAATAGTGTAAGTTTACGCTTAACAATTCTTGGGCAAATGACCTGGCCATTAAAAATAAATAAAAATAAAAATAAAAATCAGTGACAAGATAATGCAACTTCTTTGGATCTTTTCTTAGAATTGAAAGTTGATGCATTCTTATACTGTGACAATGACAAGAACAAACTTTTTCCACTCATTTATTATTCAACGAGTTGACTTTACACCCATAGTCAAACCCACATTTGACCATTGTTTTCTACTCTCCAAACTCACTATTATTCGACCATTAATTTGAATAAGGAATTTAAATTATGTAATTATTATACAATGCGAGAATATATATATATATATATATATATATATATACAAGAAATTCTTTGTATATGTGCGTATGTATGTGTATATATATATATATATATATACACACATATATATATACACATACATACGTATATATACAAATAATTTCTTGTGTATATATATATATATACACACACATACGCACATATACAAAAAATTTCTTGTGTGTGTGTGTGTGTGTGTGTGTGTGTGTGTGTGTGTGTGTAGGGAAAGGATCCGTTGCACACTGGGCTAGTGTGCAAGCCCGTGCGCACTGGCTGTGGGCCGTCCGATCCAAGGAGCTGATCTTGATGTTCATCCAACGGTAGATGGAAATGAGCGGATCTGAACCTAGCTTTGGGGGGGTATAATCGTAAATTCACCCCCCACACTGTCTATCTCCCTTTTCCCCTCTCTCTCCCGCTCATCTCTACCCCGCTCCTTCGATTCTAGAAAAGAACCCTAGCCCCCTTTCTCGAATCCGCTCATCTCCGGCCCCCATTCCCTTCCGCTCCAACTCCAGCCCCCTTTCCCAGCCTTCGATCGGAAGATACCCTCTCTCTCCCGCTCATCTCAAACCCTAGCTGCGAAAAGAAAAGAAAAAACCCTAGCCCCCTTTCTCCGATCGCTCATCTGCTCTCCCCCTCGCGTGGCGATCCCGTTCTTGAGGCTCTTATCTTACTCGAATCGAAGATCTTCACTGAAGGTACTTGTTTTTTTTTTTTTTTTTTTTTTTTGGTTAATTTTTTTTTAGAATAGCTCGAATCAGCACAAATTTTTTTTGCTACTGTCGAAATTGCTACTTTCGATCTTGTTGCTACTGTCGAATTTGCTAATGTCAATTTTTTTGAGTTAATTGCTACTGTCGAAATAAATTGCTAATGAGATTGAATAACATTTCAATTTTGGTATAGGTATGGACTTAGGTGAAGGTTGCTCACAATTGGGTGACAATTTTCTACATGTTGAAGAAGGTGAATTTACCCCCACGGTTGAAGAACATCTAATCCCTAAGATTGGTATGATATTTGAGACCCTTGAACTAGTAGAAAAATACTATGATAGCTATGCAAAATGTTCAGGTTTTCAAATGCATAAAGGAGGTAATAAATTGAAGGACGGTCAGGTAGTGGAAAAAACTTTTTTATGTAATAAAGCGGGGATGACGAAAAGCAAGACCAATGAAATTAGAATAGGTACTACATCCAGGACATCTTGCAATGCATTGGTTAGGGTTAGATTAAACAAAGAAACAAATTCATGGTCTGTTTATTCTTTCCATGAGGTGCACAATCATGCATTCACCACGCCCGGTCGAAGGCATTTGTTGCTGCGTAATCGTGTTGTGTCAAGTTCAGATAAAATCATAATGGAGCAACTTGCGGGTGCAAATATTCCCACATGCAAACAAATACTTTTTTTTTGAAGGTTCAAGTGGGGGATACGATAGGGTTGGATTTATTCTAAAAGATGCTAGAAACCATGAAAGAGATTTGAGGAAGTCATTAAAAGGTCACGACGGTCAAATGTTGGTAGACTTTTTTAAATGGCAAAAGGAAAAAGATCCTTCTTTCTTTTATGCATTCGAGCAAGATGAGTCCGGTAGACTGTCTCATTATTTTTGGGTTGATGGGATTGCTCGCTTGAACTATGAGGTTTTTGGTGATGTTTCTTTTGATGCTACACATAGTACAAACCATTATGGTATGCTATTTGTCCCATTTGTTGGGATCAACCATCATTGGCAGTCTATCTTTCTTGGTTGTGGGTTCATCCCGAATGAGACGGCTGCATCTTTTGTGTGGTTATTCCAAACTTGGGTAGGAGTCATGAAAAAAGCTCCCGTTGGCATTGTAACGGACCAAGACCGGGGTATTGGTACTGCAATTCAACAAGTTTTTCCTCATATTCGCCATAGATATTGCATATGGCATATTTTAGATAAAATCTCTTTCGAGGTGCCTCAATTGGTACAAAATCCCAAGTTCATGGAAGCTTTTAAAGCTAATATTTGGAATTCTTATGACTGTGTCTCTTTTGAAGAACAATGGAAGGCTTTGGTTGTCGAATTTGGGGCAGAAAACAACAAATGGTTGAGTGATATTTTTCATATTCGTGAAAAATGGGCCCTCGTATACCATAGGTCTCATTTTTGGGCGGGTATGTCTAGTAGTCAAAGAAGCGAGGGAATGAATTCCTTTTTAAAGAAACACACCCAAAAGAAGTATTCACTTCATGAATTTGCTTTGATTTTTGAAAGAGTTATTTGTAGGCAAAGAGAAGAAGAAGTTAAAGAGAACCACCGTACACTAGATAGGAAACCCAAATTGAAGACCGGCTGGTATATGGAGGAACAAATGGCTCAAGTCTATACTTTATCAATGTTTTTAAAGTTTCAAAAAGAACTCAAGGAAAGCCTACTGTTTAATGTGAATTTATTGGAAGATGACGTGAATACTGTCAACACTTACTACACAGTGACATTCATTGGTAGGTCGGAAAAAGAGACCATCATTACTTACTCCAAAGAGACTCGATATGGGTGTTGTTCATGTTGTATGTTTGAATTTGTTGGCCTTCCTTGTAGGCATCTCTTGGCATTCCTTAATATTCAAATTGTAATGAACTTCCCAAACAATATATGATGAGAAGATGGAACCGTGAAGTTATTAGAAGAAGCTACACCCCCATTAATTTCGGTCAAGCCGATGGCAATAATAGCGAGAATTTTGCTTCTCGCTATTGTGAGTTAAATAACTTGTCCAAGCAACAAGTTGAGATTGGACTCTCTTGCGATCAAGGGTATAAGTTCATGCGTGAAGCTATGATCAAGTCACTTGAAGGCTTCAATATGATAGCGCCCGAAGGGTGTAGTGGTGGGGCTAAAGGTAGTGGAACACGGGTTCATGGGAAGCAATTGGTCTTGTCTCAAGTATCGGTGGAAGAACCGCGTCAATGTAATACGAAGGGAAGACCAAGTGGGAAAAGGTTGAAACCAATGCGGGAGAAATTAAGAAAGCAACCTAGGAAGTGCAATTGTTGCGGGTTACGTGGGCAAGGCCATGATGCGCGAACTTGCCCAAAAAAAAGAGAAAGGTATTTAATGTTATTTATGTAAAAAAGAAAATTGTCAATTAATCTGCACTTATTTATATTTTATTTTATAGTTCTGCTGTTTAATGACTTTTACGTGTTTTGTTTTTTGTGCAGTGACATTCGTGCATTCGACGAAGATGATGTGAATTCATCTACTGAGGGAAGTTCCCAGGAATCTCACGATAGTAACAACTGAGGGAAGTATTTCATTCCTAGTCATTTTTGGTAACTATTGATACCCTACTTTTATTTTTGAGTACGGGATGAATTGATAGGCAGTGATGAATTTATTTTCTTGTTTACCAACTATATATATATCGGGGTATATTTGCTGTCCGTAAACATCTTTGTGTGCAAACTGCTTATGAATGGAATTTGGAAGAAACTTGGCTTTGGCTGATATGAAAATACTAGTTTGGCTGCTACTGATCTTTAGGCAGTAATCTCATTATTTTTGCTATCTGGTTACCTGGTTTTGGACTTGGCTGAAACTTACAGTAGTTAATTTCTGGTAACCTGGCTTTGGTTTTGGCCTTGGCTTGCTGGTTACCTGGCTTTGGCCTTGGTTTTCTGGAAACCTGGCTTTGGCCTTGGCTTTCTGGTTACATGGCTTTGGCTTTGGGTTCGGGTTGTGTGCACAATCAGACCGCACGGGCTTGCACACTAGCCCAGTGTGCAACGGATCCTTTCCCTTTGCATATATATTTCTAACTGATCTTTGGCTTATCATAGTTGTAAGTTATGCAAACTACTTATGGTTGTTTTATCTTGAACTTGTACCTGCTCATTTCAACATTTGTAGTGACCAAATTTTATTTTGTTTTGGTTTCACTGGTTGAAATTTGGCTTATATGAATTACGGATGCATTTAATTGCAAATGTGGTACCACATGATTGGGATTGTTAATGTTAGGCGTCAATTTTGGCGTGACATTGCAACTGCAACCAAATTTGACTACAACATCACAGTCTCATGAATTGAAGTCATTTCTGAGCCTACTTATATTCATTTCATGAACACAATCATCCTGTACTGTACAATTACTTTATGGTATCTAATAAATTAGCATTAACACATTTCTCTCTTGCTGATGAAGCTGATGCTGCAGATGCTGCTGATGCTGCTACTGATGAAGCTGGTGCTGCTGATGCTGATGCCGCTGATGCTGCTGCTGATGAAGCTGGTGCTGCTGATTGTGTTGGAAATATAATGATATAGAATAATATAGTGGAAATGTTAAGTGTGGCTGGAACACTATGGAAAGCTAAGAATTACTATAGAAGGCAACTTACTTGTAATCTAGTGGTTGTCACTGCCAGTACCCCAAATTAGGCATCGGTATGCTTGCATATATTGGTATCGGTGTCTGAGATTTACCCTCAACATGATTCATTTTGCTAGTAATACTTGTAATGTTAGTAATGTTAGATGCTTGCATATATTGGATGTTAGATTTATTTAAGCTGGAAGCATATCATTACCAATTTCTATCAACAACTGACTGTTCATTTCTTGGTGATGTTGAAACTGTTTGCCAACACTGTATTCCAATCTAATTACTTGAAGAGATATCTATGAATTTGAGTTCTTCTCCCTCTTTAAGCTCCCCTCTTATTACTACATCAAAATTTCATGCTCAAAGCAAGCTCAAAGAAACAACGCTCAAACAGAAAATACATCAGAATTTCTGACTACATCAGAAAGCTCGAACATTAACAGAGCTCAAACAACACAAACAACGCTCAAAGAAAGCTCAAACAACACAAACAACGCTCAAAGAAAGCTCGAACATTAACAGAGCTTAGAATATTTTCTGAAACAGCAAATATAGAGCTGAATTAGCCTGAAAACAACAAAAGACAAAGCTCAAATGTTCATAGATTCAGATACTTCACAAGATTTACATGATGTCATAAAGAGGCATTTCATTTAGCTGAAGTCATCAAGAAGCCATCCCTGATATTGACATGTAAATAATAAATTTCATCATGAGAATAATAAATATCATAGTTCAGAATCAAACTGTAGCCTGACCAAGAGAATAATAAATTTCCAGCATGTAAACATTGTTCACAAATTTTCCATCATGTTCAACAAAAGATCTAAATAAACAAAATTACATGACATTTTAGACAGCCAGACAACATTACTCAGAGTTATAATAACTACAAATGTGGCTACAACTCCGAGTTACTTAGACAACATTACATTCCATCATGTTCACAAAATTATAGAAAGCAAAACTATAATTACATTTCTCACCACACTTCAGAGAACATTACATATCAGTACTGCTTGAAGAAGGCCAAAAACAACAACAAAGCCAACGACAGCCCACCTATCAACCCCATAACTCCATGAACCTGGGAACCACTCCTGTAACCACAGTTGTACGCACCCTCAACATCTATCGACCTTATCAATGACTGGATCGAAAGCTCATATTGCAAATCCCTGATTTTTGCATCTTTATCCTCCTCTGGCCCATAATTCTCCACCCAGCAAAAAAACTCACAACCATTTGGAAAATTGGGACAATTGTAATAAGCTTTTCCAGGATTCTTCCCCGAAGAAGAATATTTTACTCTTGTCTGTATCCAGCAGAAACATTTCGGACCTACAATTCTCTCACCCGAACTAGCTCGGGAGGACCTAGAGCTAGAACTGTAATGATTGTGGATTTGGTTGGAAGAATAGTTTGATGTCATCCTACAAGATGTTGTAATGTTCTAATGTTCAAATATAAAATAAGCGACTTCTTGTTCTAACAAATGTTTCCAAAAAAAAGCATGCGACACATTCTACTTGCACACGCATAAATTTAACCGTCTTATATTTGTGTTTGTTCTATCAAATTGAAATGACTGCATAATATGAAGGTTGTGACCTTGGTGTCATTACACTTCACTTTATATATTGTGCGAAATCAATCTTGTCTATTGCTTTATATATAAGTTCACTTTATAATTTTTATGCACTATGACACAGATGAATCTTGTCTATTGCTTTATATATAAGTTCTCAACTTCTAGAAAGTTACTACATCTACTAGAATATGCTAACAGTTCAGTCATATGCAATAGAATTCGATTAGACATATGCCCTTTGAGTAAACTCATGATCCTTCTTCTCTGACTGAGAGATACATACAACTTCATCTACTATTGGTCTCTCTACTTCTATTTGGTCAAAGTGAGCATCTCTCTATAGTTTTATTTTTTACTTACCTCACTTGATGCATCCACACAACTAAGTTTTTATTTAATATGTTTTCAAAGCAAAAAAAAATTTGTGCGAAATCTCATAATATATTGTGCGAAATCAATCTCATAAAATTTGTGCTGATTCGAGCTATTCTAAAAAAAAATTAACCAAAAAAAAAAAAACAAGTACCTTCAGTGAAGATCTTCGATTCGAGTAAGATAAGAGCCTCAAGAACGGGATCGCCACGCGAGGGGGAGAGCAGATGAGCGATCGGAGAAAGGGGGCTAGGGTTTTTTCTTTTCTTTTCGCAGCTAGGGTTTGAGATGAGCGGGAGAGAGAGGGTATCTTCCGATCGAAGGCTGGGAAAGGGGGCTGGAGTTGGAGCGGAAGGGAATGGGGGCCGGAGATGAGCGGATTCGAGAAAGGGGGCTAGGGTTCTTTTCTAGAATCGAAGGAGCGGGGTAGAGATGAGCGGGAGAGAGAGGGAAAGAGGGAGATAGACAGTGTGGGGGGGGTGAATTTACGATTATACCCCCCCAAAGCTAGGTTCAGATCCGCTCATTTCCATCTACCGTTGGATGAACATCAAGATCAACTCCTTGGATCGGACGGCCCACAGCCAGTGCGCACGGGCTGGCACACTAGCCCAGTGTGCAACGGATCCTTTCCCTATATATATATATATATATATATATATATATATATATATATATATATATATATATATATATATATATATATATATATATATCCTTGTGAACTCAAGATTGTCAAGGAAAAATAATTCCGTATATATCCTTGTGAACTCAAGATTGTCAAGAAAAAATAATTCCGGTTTTCTTATTTTAATAAATTACCGACTATGTTAATCATTAGATGGCTACAATTCTTACAGCATATATATATATATATATTTTTTTTAATATCAAAAAAATTCTTACAACATATTTTAAATGAAAAAAAGAAAATCTAATCTATTTGTTAAATAAAAGCAATACATTTTTTACATCGGGGAAGCTGAAATCGTCAAAATTGAGATCAAGATGATAAAAATCTACATACAAAATAGGTAACCAACTGATTTAAACAAACACAAATAAGATATTAAACAGAGTTGAAATTAATAATGAAAAGAACCTATTGGATAACCGTGATGGCGATTTCAGAAATTGAAGAATTCTTCTTTTTATGTCTAGGTAAAGGAAACCTTGAAATTTATTTGAGAAGTTTGGTTAGGAGGTAAGGTTACCTACGGTAAACGAAACTATTCAAAGTGCATTCCCGTTTTCACTCCTATTTATTATTCAAATCAACGTCTATGATTATTAGATGAAATTAATCGGGCCATCCAATCACTTTTAGAGGGGAATTAAGTTGTTTTGCTTCTGTTATTATCTTAAAATGCCACTTGACTCTTTTCGTGACTCGAAGCAAATGAGAAAAATCAATGAAACGGTCTCTCCAGCTAAACTTCCAAAAGTAATGATATCCATTCATAACTATCTATATATAATAAAATACAAAGAAAGCTGTCAAGTAGCTTTCTTTCAATTCTTCCAAAATTTAAAGGTTCAGAATTAACTTCACAAAATATATTTTTCTCTTCGAAATTTTTTTTCCCAAAACTCAAATTCAATCCTCCACCCAAAATAACTCCTATATTTATATAATTATTTTTTCTCTCTCTCTCCCGCCTTCTTCTATTCAAAAAATTAAAAGAACAAAAATTTTAAGATTTTTAAAAAAATTTAAAACTAAAAAAATTGAAAAAATTAAAAAATTAAAAATAATTCCAAAAAAATAAATAAAATCATATAATATATTTTTTGCCGGATCCCCAAAAAGCTTCTCATATAATATGTTTGCTACTTCAATTAATTTGCTGGACATCTAAAATTATTTTATATGATCAAATAAGGTGCATCGTTCTAAATGCGTACTGTAGGCACGTGTCAACGGGCAAACCTAGTTCTAAATAATTCTTCCTTTATTATATGTGAAGACAAAAACAACATAATTTGATTTGATGAACATCTTCTTCATTGGTAGAATGCCAGATTCTTTCTTACCTTTTCCGACGAAGAAATTTGTTTCAAAGCGTTTATAGATGTTAAATTCATAAAAAATGTAGATAAACTATTATTAAGAAAATTGGTCTAGCAGTCTCAACAGATTTGATTGTGCTCCTAGAGTAGGGATAAAGCCAGAATAACTATTTTGAGTAGGCTAAGAGCATCTGTAGTCGTCTTGACTTAGATTTTGGGTATTTGGCAAAAGAAATGGAAAAAATAGGTTTGCATTGTAGTCGTCAAAAGTCAAAATTTGGCTCAGACGGAAGATTATCTTTCGTCTCAGAAATTTAAATAAAAAAATATATAAATATTTATAGGAATGCATTGAAGTGAGGGAAAATGACAAAAAAAAATTTTTTAAAAAATAAAAACACTGACCTCAATCCACAAAAGGACAAAAAAAAAATAAAAAAAAAATAAAAATAAAAATAAAAATTTAAAGCTGCCAATGCCTTGGACAAAAGATTATCTTTCGCCCTTGGCAATTTGGCATTTTGCAAAATTTGTTTTGGACGGTACCGACCGTCAAATTTTTTTTTTTAATTTAATTGAAGCGACGACATATTATCCTCCGTCTGTCGATTTTTTCGTATACGAAATTGAAGCGACGGTGTATTGTCTTTCGTCCCACGTTTCGGACGAAAGATAAGATTATCTTTCGTCCGGCTATAATTTGGCTTTTGCCAAACCATCTTCCATATTTGGCACGCTCCTGTTCATGCGACACCCAAAATTTGGGTATTTGGCAGACCACTACAGCGACTCTTTTTTGATTTTTTCCATATTTTGAATATATGACAAACGACTACAAATGCTCTAACGAAAACAATAAACAATTTTTGGAAGAAAAAAAACACAACTAATCATAAAGTATTATGACCATTAATATAATTTTTTTGGGTTTTAAATGCAGATGTTTTATAGAATTTTTTACCGAACTATCCCACCTTTTGTAATTATGTGCGAAACTGTTCTTGTTTGAAAATTTAATACAAAAAAATCTCTGTCGCTAACTGAGTTAGCGAGCCTAGTAATTTTCTTTGCGCTATCTCAGTTAGCGTGTTCTAGGGGATACAAATTTTCCCCTCAAGTGGGGGTGTACGAAAAAATCCACCAATTATATACACGCTAACTCCGTTAGCGTACCTCTTTAAACCACTCGCGCTAACGGGGTTAGCGTGATAGGTGGACAGTAGGGGTGCCTACTCCTCAAGTAGGGGTGTAGGCAAAAAATCCCAAGTATAGGCACGCTAACCCCGTATTCTGGGAAGCGAGGCGTGACAGGGATAAAAAATCGAGAATGCGATATTAAAGAACGGGCCGAGGAAGATCGCATTATGAGTATCGATTTCAACACTTTACCAAGTAATCAACGATATTATTTTATGTGTAGGCAGAATGAAATTCTACAAAAACGATGTTACAATAGTGGGTAAACAACATTAACCCAAAATTTGTATTTTATCTTTATATAATGTAAGCATGCAATTTTAATTGCGAATGTATCTTACGTTATTAATTTGAATGTATCAAGGAAATTTTGGAATGTTTATGTGTTTTTGAATATTGGAAAATGACAAATCTAAGAATCAATGTGTTCACAATAAAATCGATAGTTAATACCCATAATTATAGCTTAATCTACGCTTCAAATATTATATCATAGTTCAAAGTAGTACATTAACTACGTTTTTAATTATTACCCAATACAAAGTAGTACATTACACGACAATGGGATTACAAAGTAATTCATGCTAAGTGCAGTTATCATCTCCATATTGTAACCAAATATGCTCCACCAAATCTTGACGAAGTGCATAATGTTTTTGTCGATCATGTAGAAAGACATTGCAAAGGATTCGGCCATCTTGATCATTTGGTCCACATGTGGTTAGTTCGATCACAGTCGAGTCAGGAATTTGATCATAATCATAATCAAGAATTCCTTCGTCACGTTCATCCTCAACAATCTGTTGTGTAAGATGATACATGTTTTCATAATATATGACAGACTATCTGCATCCCACATACATGCTGGACCCTTCACTATTGCAAATCGTGATTGTAAAACTCCAAAAGCATGTTTCACATCTTTTCCTGCACCCTCCTACATTTCTGCAAATTTCTTTTTCTTTTGGGTATCCGGTGTGATGTAATTTTTGACAATGGTTGCCAACGGTGGGTATATACCATCCGCTAAATAGTAGCCCATATTGTAATTTTGGTCGTTGATAACAAAATTTGCTGGAGGTGCACAACCATCAAGAATCTCATTAAATAAAGTTGATAGGTTCAGCACATTTAGATCATTATTGCATCTTGACATTCTGAAGAATGAATGCCAGAACCAAAGATCATAAGAAGTAACTTCGTCGAGAATAATAGTCGGTTCCCGAACATGTCATGTGTACTGGCCATGCCATGCTACTGGACAATTTTTCCACTTCTAATGCATGTAATCTACACTACCTAACATCCCAGGGAAGCCTCGAGCGCTGTTTTCTTCGAGTAGTCTTTCCACATCGGCTGGTGTTGGTTTCCTCATATATTGAGTACTAAATAAAGTGACAATTGCAAAACAAAAACGATGCAGAGATTTCAATACCGTGGTTTCGCCTATTCATATACATTCGTCAACCGCATCAACTGCACCTCCGTACTCCAAACAACGTAGTGCCGCTGCAATTTTGTGATGATGAGTTAATCCAAGTTGTTTACAAGCATCGTCGGACTGGAGAAAATATTGATCGTAACCCACAATAGCATCCAATACCCGATTGAAGAGGTGTCGGCGCATACGGAATCAACGACGGAAAATTGAATCTGGGTAAACTAGATTTTCGGCAAAGTAGTCTTTCCACATCCATCTATCACCTTTTTCTTTTTTCCGATGAATGTAATGATGACGATTGATTTGTTCACTAGATTTTATTGCCAACCCTGCACAGATTGGGTATATAAGTGACGGTTGTGAATAATCCTAGCAACAACATCATTGTGCTCCACTAATGAATCAGAAGATGAACCGAGGAAGAAGATGAATCTAAACTAGCCATGGTTAAGTAGAAGATAAATTTTCAGTGGGTTATTTTGGAGTTGAAGTTGACAAAGTATAGTCGAGAAATAAATGTACACAGGAAGATAACATATAAATACTGATCATGTCGCTTGAAGAAGAACGAATCATCAATATCCCGTCCAATCTAAAAATGAATAAATAGCTGTAAAAATGTCAAAACATATCATTTGTAGGCAGAAAAGTATCTGTGAATAATGTGTACGAAAGTGAATAAATACAAAACCTATCTGTGACTACAATCCAAATATAAACCTACTTGGCATGTGACATTAATACTATGACTAAAATACCCTCAAGCTATCTACAACTACAATAGGCGTACGAAAGTGGCTATATTAATTTTCCAATGTTGACATTAATCCAATTACAATCGCCAAGTTTTGCTACAATTCAATTACAATCCAACTTGGCATGTGACATTTGCAACTTGACATTAATACCCTCATGCTATATAGAAAACAATTTGAGTACTATTTTTCCTATTCTTCATAAGCATACTGTGTTTCAGGTACAAATGAGGACGTCGATGCTTCGGTGTCCTCTAAATTCAGATTCAACGGTCTATGTCGGAAAGTAGATGGTCTGCTCCTCGATACAGACCGTCTAACGTTTGGTAATTCAGGTGGAACTAATTCCCTCAAAACCATGTCTGAAAGTATTATTCACCGCAGTTATGCTTCGGTGTTGCTCAATTGTTGACAACGTCTGTATAACTCCTCCTGTGGAAAGGTATAAGATATAATAAAAAAAATCAGAGTACGTAAAATACATTATAACATAATAACGTTCTTAAAGACGAAAAATTATCTACGAATTTGGTAACTCACATATGATGGTTGCCCACTTTGATGAAACGGGACATTGATATTAGGGTCCAAACTCTTGATAAGAGTACCACCTGAAAAAAGTGACACTTCAACGTAAGGTTGACCAAGCATTAATGAATTCTCTATAGTGGATTGTGTTTGGTACTCGGCCGGTAGCCAAAATGGAGGTGCAGCATGTGGCAACTGAGCGGAATGATCTCTAATTGATGCTGGCCCAATGAAATCGACATTTTCTGCATGGGAGAGTGTTGGCATTATCGGACCAATCAGAACATTTGCCCAGTACTGATCATAGGTACTCTGCTCTACACGACGTACGAAAGGCGATGCTTCGATAGGTTCAGGAATAGTAGTACTGGATGTCATTAAATGCATGAGAGAAGGTGGGTCTCTTGGGATAGCAATTATTTAAGTTGGCGAATACAACAATCACCAAGATACCATACACCCTGCCTCAAATGTTTACTTTAGCATAACCAAACAATTTAATAAAAGTAATGTATATAAATAGGACAAAAATTAATATACCTGGTCGCAGTACGTAAAAACATGTCGATAATGTGAAATGAATTTGGCAGCTTCAATTTCATATACGTCTTTAATTGATGACCCATCATATGGCTGCCAAATGATAGAGGAAGAAGTACGCATCTCCAACTGATCACGAGCCATCGACTGATTGTAATTTATAGGATCAGATCGACCTAAATCCAAGAATTCTCTATTCCATTGCAAAATTTTCGGCCAAACATCAAAATTAGCCATGTGAGTCTCCATAGGGATGTTCCCATCTCTAACTGGAATACATCAATTTGTGTATTTGTAAGCCCAATACTGTAGAAAAAAATATAAAATATGTTACAAATAGACCAATTAAAATAATATAATGATATTATTCAACTAAAATTAGTACTTAATAGATTTAGTATTAACTCCAACACTTGCCACGGCCCATTAAATGACTTCACTTTAAGTCTGTTACATGAGTCCAAAGACAAATACAACAGAGCAAATGCATGACTACCCTAATCGTATTTGGCAACTGAGTTCAGATCTTCCACTGTGGCTAGCCAACCACATCTGACTAACCCAGCACCATTAGGATAAAGAAATACACTGAGAAAGTACATAAAGAAAGCTTGTGCAATCCTCATTGTTAGTGCCATATCGGTTTTAGCTTCTTCAATTAAAGTATTGGTAAAATAATTTTTGAAAAAAGAAAACTGTACACCTTGTGATTTCCAATCATCTACAGTTAATTCTGGAAAGAAGCGAGTCTGAACAATTTCGAAAGTATAGGCCTCGTCGTTACATGGAGGCAAGTCACCGAACAGATAGAAATTCCCGTTAGCATAACCCAATCCAACGAAGTGAAACCCAACTCACCACATGGTAGGTGGAAAGTGTGGGTAGTGTCCTACATCTCTCTATGAGTGCCTTGACAAGCCGCATCAACGACCTATTTATAATGATTTTCATGAAACAGTGTCATCCTGCCCGCTCGAGTAGTTGTTTAATTAGTGGGAACCATGAGCATTACTGATTGTATATCTTGATTGGGTCCTTTCCAATTTTTCCTGAATTTACCAAAACCACCCTAAGGGGTAACAGTAATATATTGATGTCACGCCTCGCTTCCCAAAAGAATACGGAATACTGATACGTAACAAAAGCCCAGCGAATGATTTTCATCATCCATAAGCTGTTCAAGAAATCTTTATAACATTATCAAGAATCATCAGATTCGGAAGTAAAAGAATCAACCACATGCACATAATGAGCCAAATTACCAACGAGAATACTTGAAACCAAATACATAAATCTCAAATAGTCATGATCTGAATAAAACACATGTCTTGGGTCACATTGCCCAAATACAATAATAAATCCAAGTCTCAAAATACACTATTGTTCAAGCAAGCTACAAGAACTAATAATAATAAAATGCAGCACTAAAACTTCATGTCTCCGATACCATCTGGAACCTGTTCTCCAAAATCTGCAATTCAATGAATGCAGGAAAGAGGAAAACAGAAAACACAAATACCCATCAATTGCAAGTTACAGGTCACTTATAATGTAGGATACATGAACATGGAGAAACTAACTAGCACATGGTATAAGTTTGATGTCAACAAAACAACTAGCATGGTAAAAGTGATCAGTGTACATGGCATAAATCAAGTGTCAAGTAATCAAGTATCGTGTAAACCTGCATCAAGTGTCAAGTATCATATGTTCATGTATCAAGTCTCATGTATCATGTAGTCAAGTATCAAGCAAGCATGTATTGTGTTCAAGTATCATGTTCATGTATCGTGTTCAAGTATCATGTTCAAGTATCATGTTCAAGTAGCATGTATCAAGTCTTGTAGTGAATTACTATCTAGGTAGCACTTCATACAGCCCACCTTACATGGTTGCTACAACAAACAGTTTTGCTTTAGATTTCATAGTGGACCATAGAAGGCAGTATACTCGGAGACAAGTCGAGTAATCGAGCTCTAAGCTCCAAGTATCATGTATCATGTAATCGCGTGTCAAGTTGTGCAAGTGGCAAGTATCGTATCTTGCATGCAAGTATCAAGTAATCACATGTCAAGTATCATGTCTCAAGTAATCACGTAGGATCAGTGGATCCCCTTCCGAGTACACACTTCTGAATTATCCACTATTAGATCTGTTCCTTAAACCCCGGCTTGATTATTTATTATTAATGTCAAACAGACATGTATATGTGCAAAATATATCAAGAATAACATGGAATGCTCACGTGACAAGTGCAAGTGGCAAGATAAACATATACGAGTGCAAGATATCTCATAAAAGAATAAAATAAACAAATCTGAAGTTCAAGACAGCAAGACCATGCTGTAGTAAAACAGTGATTCCCAGTGTTACAAACAAGAAAATCTGGATTCGTCGAAGGATTTGGAAAATAGACTTCCACACGAATCCAGCGAACATAAATAAGTCATATATGAATTCACAAAAACACAGTTCAAAATTGATTTGAATACAGAAATTTGGTTCAGCCAGAAATCGGGAAAATAAATTCAAGAACAGGAAAACAGCATGAAAACACATTAAATAAATCCACGAAAAATTGGGCATATTCCCCTATATGTCTAGTATCTAAATATATAGTTTCATAATTTTCCAGTGAAATTAGATCAGTCATCAAAAAATAAGAAAACATAAATAAACCATAGTTTGATAATCTGGAATTTCCAACACTGCTGTACGAAAACTATGATATCTCGCAACCAGCGACAAACGAAATTTAATGCCTCCAAAGGAATATGAAAATAGATAAAATATAATAACTTTCATATTTCACAAATATTTTTCATACAGTAAAAGGAATTATAGTGAAAATAAGATTCTTTACAAAACAGCGAGCAAAATACAGTAAATATAGATTTCATAAACGAGCATGAAACAACACATAAAACTCATCAATAAAATTCACCAAAATTTTGGGTAATCCCTAACTAGATAAAGAAACACTGACCAAAGTTTTGGATCAAAATAATATATGTAGCATAGTTCTTTAAAATGATTTGTCATCAAGATTACCGAAAAACAGAATTTGGAAAAGATCGATACCTTATAGTAAAACAGTCATAACTCAGTCATACGAAATCAAAATCAAGAAAGGTCAGAGGGGTTTAAAAATAGAAGAAATTATCTAAAACTCATGTTTTATACCGAAATTAAGATACTGACTTCAAAATAGTCCAAAACAGCAAACAAAACAGAACAGCAACAAAATACAGATTTTCCCCTTAAAAGTAAAATCAACATAGATTCAAGAAAATTGATCCAAACACACTCAAACATGAAATCGAGTCTACCAAGTGTCTAAACATCATGATTTAAGGTATCTAACATGTCCACACCAAATGTATCACATGGGTCTCACCCAAAACACGAATTCTCACAAAAGTCTCACATACATGATCAAAATCCAGAACGGACGAATCCTAGGTTAATTCATGTCCATATTGTGTCGTGAGTCATCTGGTCAAATTTTCACAATAGAGACAAAATCCATCAAGGAAATCACAAATAAGAGTCGTCTCTAGACCCAACTACACTATAGGTGAACTTTTTGACTTGTATCAAACAAATGAATTGGAGTACAGGTAACTTGCCTTAATCGGAGATGAAGAACGATGCAAATCAAGAATATGAGCAAAACCCACGAATGGAAATCCGCAAATCAACGAATCCAAGCAACTCGAGCAAGAACTCCACACGAACGAAACTTCCAAAAGCGAGAGATGATCAAAGTGGCTTGCGGCCACAAGAGAGCACCACAAGAGAGTACTAGGGTTTGTATATGGTGATGAGTAGGAGGTGCGAGGAGATGTCGGCAAGGAAGGGGAGATAGGGGCTCGGGTTGTAGGGTGTGCCGAGGTGGAGAGAAGGCCGGGAAAGGTGTCGGCCTGAGGTGGGTGGCCGCGCTGGGTGTCGGCCTGAGGTGGGTGGCCGGGCTGTGTGGGTCGGGTTGCAAGCAAGGAGAAGGAGAGAGAGAGAGGGGGCCGGGATTGAGAGAGATAGAGTCTAGGGTTAGGGTTTGTGTTAGGGGGATTAGAGAACACATATATATATGTGGGGATTAGGGTTGAGAACTACAAGTTGGGTTAATGGGTATTTGGGTTGTGGGTAATTAGGAGTAGCAATGGATTTGTTTAATTGGGCTCCAAAAAAAAAGATACAATTTGTATAGGATATCAAATAGGAACGAGACCAAAAAAAAAAAGAGACAAACGCCCACAAAAAAAAAAAAAAAAAGAATAAAGGAACGAGACCAAAATGAACGAAGGAACCAAACTAATGAAGAACAAAACAAAAGAGACAATCAATGAAACACAAGGAGCTCAAAATGAAATGAAACGAATATATACTGAAAACAACTCCAATATACGGTTCAGAAAAATACAAGAGAGAAAAGAAAATACACCAAAACGAAAAATACAGTCAAAAATACACAAAATGAAAAACAGGGGTTACAATTGACTGATATGTTTCGAATCGTCTACTACCCGATTCCAACTGGATTGATCGGTAAAGTCAACATTTGGAATCTCTCCTTCATCTTCGTTGCTTGTGTTGCCATGAATTGGCATTTGTTAACGCTTTAATTTCAAACGACCAATAAATCTTTTTATCAAAGACATCGTACCTCGGTTTGGCTAATTGAGAAATAGATAGTGAGATGACCTCCCGAAGAAGATTGAACCTCCATTATAAGATACTGAGATAGAGAGTGAGGCGACAGAAGATTGAAGTTTGCCTCGTATCCATAAAACTTCCTGAATATATAGAAGTATATTTAGGGGCAATTTCATCCTAAATTTATTAATAAAGCCGAAAATAGAGGCTAAATTAACGGATAAAAGCAAAATAAAGCAAAATAAAGCAAAGTAAAGTTCCCAAAGTGACGGATGCTTCCGCTAATCATGGACGCAATTTTGAAGCCCGTCTGTCGCTTTTTTGATATATTTTTTTTTCTTCCGACGAATCTTCAAGATCCGTCCGACGAAAAAAATATATTAAATAATTCATTTGATAAATTTTAAATTTGGCTGATAATACATTTCTCCCTCCAACGGATCTCCAAAGTCCGTCTAATATTTTTTTATTTTAAAATTGCTATAATATAGCATTCGACGACTACAGCAAACGCTATATATGACATATGTAATTATGCATTTTACCATTTTTTGGCAATCACGACTGTGGATGCCCTTATAAGGGATTTTCATAAATTTCCAGTTATCATAATTCTAACTAACCAAAAAATAACATAGATGCTTTATAAGATCAAATTAACAAATCTATTTCTATTATAAAAGCAAGAATAAAATCTGTCCAGAGTAGATCTGGATCACATCTTAATCGTATAATATAAATCTAATCTGAGCCATAAAAATCTCTCAAATATTTTAGATCTGGACCACACATTTTATTCTCAGATCTAATATGGAATATACACATTCCTCAACTAATCCCCCAATATAAAGCCAATAGAGCATGTCATCCCTAATCTTCTCTCTCTTCTTCCATCTTCTCATCTCTTTCTCCAGCGTCTTCCCTAATTTTGCAAACCCTAATTTCCTCCACTCTTTCCATCTCCAAATCAAAATCCCAAAATTCCTCAAATTTAATCCATGGGTAAGCGAAAGGAACGTCGCCGAGTTGCGATGAGATCCTCCAACCGCAGAGTCAAGCTCGATCTCACTGAATGGCGACTCAGATTTCTCAACCGCTCTCATAAATCTATCATCTTTCTTCCTTCTCAATCCAACTGGATCTCAGATTCTTGACAAAGGTCGTATCTTGATGAGATATGCTCGAATCGGGTGGAGTTCACGATGTTGATCGACTTTGAGGAGAGCCGATGGATGTGCGGTCGATCGGGGATGGTGAATTTGCAGAGAGTGAGTTTGATTGTGAGTCAGATTAGAGAAACATGCTTGCATCACTCCCCTACCAAGGTATATTTTTTTGGATTTTTTTTTTGAAATTATAGGTGCGATCTGTGAGGTTTTGGAGGTAGTTAAGTTTTAGGTCTTATTGTTTGGATTTCTATTTAGTATTTAGTGATTAAAGAGTAATTAGCTAATTGTGAGTTGTGCATCTTGAACCATTAAATTTGTGGAAAAATAATTCAGTGAATTTGTAGATGCTAAGGTGTTAATCAATGCTTAACATTGATGTGGAAAATATTGCGTATATTGTGGGATGTTTCTGGGTTTTTAAGATGGTTTGCGTCGAATTGTTGGACTGAGAGATTCAAAGAAGAATAATGTCTTAGTGACGACGTTAATCTGATGTTTATTGGGAATTGTGTGGTGAGTGCAAGAGATTATGATTTAGCTAAAATGAGGGAAGTTGCATCTGCCGAATATAAGTAGTGTGGATTATATAACCTAGGGACGATACAGACCTTAAGTAGTTTTCAGGTTATGCCCAAAGTGTCAATTCTGATTTAGTTGCAATTTCCATTTTTCTTATGCCACCTCGATGACTAACAAGACCATTTAACACAGCATATGAATGGATTTTTTGCTATTTCATATGAATATTTGAAGAAGATACTTGAATTTTCCGGTTATTTGATTAGAATTTGAATGTTAAATATTGATCTAATCAATGCACATGGCTCTATGTAGTACATTTTCTTGTTTTTTTTCCCCTTCAGTTTAGTGTGTGCTTACTTGTACCTTTTTATTTTGTTGTTTGTTTGCACAGGAAAACAAAATGCTCAAGCGAGAAAAATGGCAAACACTTTTTGATAGTGATGGGAAGGTTTTTGATTTCGGGAAGGTACTCAAACTTATTAAATTAGGGGTAAGTTGCTTGCACCACTGATTCTTTTTCCATATGATCCTATTGAAAGTCTCTTATTTCATGTAAAACTGAACCCTTTTGTTTCAAATTTCCTTGTTAATTCCTTTTAAGAAGTTTAATAACTATTTAAGTTTTCAAGTGAAATTCTTCAAATGGTTTTTTTTAAAAGTTCAAATTAACAATGATATTGTCTATATAAAAAAAAGATCAGAATTAAGGGAATTTTGCCAGTCTTGGCTGATATTATGAAGGTGTGAGACAAAGTCATGCAATTAACTATTGATTATATGCAAAAGGGTTGACTCATTCTGAATATGCAAAATAAAACTTTAAACACATAGAATACTAGATTATATCCATAATCTATGATATAAAAAAAACCTACAAACAAAAAATTGAAATTTAAAGTTAAGAGAGAAATGGACTAAATTGTGTCCTAATTTTTTTCTTCGGTACAGTGTTCCATATTTTTATCTGATACTGCTTTTCTTGTTTATTGTTGCACATGTTTGATTTGGAGGGAAAAAATGTAGAAAGAGGAAGAGAAATTATATGCTGCTCATATCTTTATCATTCTATCAATTTATCTAAGCTCATGCTGTTGTAACTCTCTCACCCTAATGGGAGGTATTGGCATTGAAACTCCCTGCCTACAGCTCAAATGAGAGTTTTTCAAACTTAAGGAATGATAGGCATTCTGAGCATTGCTCTTAGGGTGTGAAAATTCCTTTAAGGCTCAAAATAGGTGGTTGGCAAACTTAGTTAAAAGTGTGTTTAGCTAAAAGTACCTTTTCTATATTTTTAGCCTTTTTTTCATCAAAGCACCTAAAGTGGTGTGTTGAGCTTTTCAAAAAGTGCTTTAACTTACTAGAAAATTTTAAACATAATTCTTTCTATCAACATTTTTGGTAACATCACTTTTCAGCGTAGGCACTCACTTATTCTTCACAATAGTACCAAACGAAGCTTTTAAAGCATTCTCCCATCCTAATGGGAGGTCTTGGCTTTGAAAATCCCAACTACAGTCCAAATGGGATTTTTTAAAACTTGAGGAATGTGAAGCATTCTAAGCATTGCTCTTAATGATTGTAAATGTCAGAATTTGTTTTAAAAGCTGATGTCCTCTTGTCTTAGATGTTATCAATCCACTTCTTCAATGTAATTATCTTTCTAATTGTAGTCGGTCTTCTACTTAGACTAGAAGATACAAGGGAAATTACTATATCCTCAATTCAAAGAGCATAAATGGATCTAAAATATATAAACCTTTTTTTTGTTCCCATTTTTTTTGTTCGAATACTTTATATTTATTTCAAGTAATTTATTGGTCATACAACATGATTTCATGCACTTATATTTTTGCAAAAACATGGTGTTGATCCTTATATACGGGCAGAAATTTGGGAATTTCTTCTCGGACGCTATGCTTTGAGTAGCACTGCTGAGTATAGGAGACAATTGAGGATGGTTCGAAGGTTACTGTTTTTGTCTTTGAAAAGAATTTTTTCTGTCTTGTTTAGAAGTTGATCATCCTTCAACTTAATTCTGAACGGGAGATGCCATAAATACTGGAATGGCTTTGGCGTGCAGGCGTACTTTCATTACAGACTTGTCTTATTCCATTCTCATTATGAGATGAGCGGGTTGGAGAATAAGATCGAACCTGGGGGTTAAGCAGTTGAAAAAAGCTATGTGTCTGTGCATGTTGCTTGCAGATATGTGTGTGTCCACTTTTTGATTGGTCGCCTTGTGAATCTAAGCTTTCTTTTTATGCTTTTCTCACTCCCATTGACCTCTTCTATAACTCAAGACAGAGGTAGCTAGCAAAATCCAAACTTTGTTACTATCACCTACTCGGCATTTTCCATATAGGGTCGGCTTTGGAGACGAAGACTCAATAAAAGAAGGAAGAGAAAACTTGTGTGGAATTCATGATTTTAGTTGAAGAAGTTGTCCTGAAAATTAGGTTCATATTACTTGACTCAGGTGAAAAAAATTCATTCTTGATATCAAAATTTGACAATCTGAGGGAAAATTGACCAAATATTTCTGGGTTTTCGTGGTTTGCAACTTTACGTAGAAGGTATAATTCAACATTATTCACTGACTGAGTAAGTTTCTTGTTTCATGCTTGACATTGGTTAATGAGTTGGTAGTTTGGTGCATTTTAATTGTTTGATAAGGTTGTAGGGTTTGTTTGTTCAATCAATTTTCCATTTGGTTTTCCATTGATTTATATTTTCTTCATCATAACGTTGAGATTAAATAAGGCTATTGTTTTTTATTTTGTATTTGCATAACTGTAAGCTTATGTGAGAAGAGTGAAGTTCAATTACCAAATATGGTTTTACTTCAAAGGGCAAACCAAACCCAAATCATTCACTGTTCTTCACATCTGTTGACATCAATTCAGAACAATGATGCATTTTGTTCCTTAAATTGGCTGCTATGAAGCAGTTGCTGCTTGTTGGTATGAATCTTGTTTTCTATTTTGTATTTGCATAACTGTAAGCTTATGTAAGAAGTGTGAACTTCGATTACCAAATATGGTTTTACTTCAAAGGGCTAACTAAGCCCAAATCATTCAATTTTCTTCACATGTGTTGACATCAATTCAGAAAAATAATGCATTTTGTAACTTAAATTGGTTGCTACGAAGCAATTGCTGCTTGTTGGTATGAATCTCGTGTTCAGTTTGCACCCGCTAATTGGTCTCTTTTAATCATTAATACATGATTTTGATCAAGTACTATGGTTAGTTTCTTGTTGTTCCTCCATTTAGTAAAAGTTGTTTTGATAAATGCTTAATAAATGCCCTGAAATATGTTGATTCGTTATTTCATTTCTTACTTTCTTATGTATGTCTTAAACTGTTATATCAAAATTTTTGAATTTTGAACCCAATTTCCTTAAATGCAGTTAGCCTATCTTTAGCTCTATTTTTTAGTTCTAAGCAGTTACTATAAAACCTTGGTTTATTGTGTAAATAAGAGTTATGTATAATTATGATTATGTTTTCTGACAAATTAATTCTGTTTATGCACTTGACAGGATCATTTTCTTGTTGTTTGTAAAAAGTTTAATCATTCAAGATGGTGAAGTTTATAGCAGAGGAGCTCCGTGGGATCATGGACAAAAAATAATATCTGTAGCACGTCTGTCATTGCTCATGTGGATCATGGTATGATACCGCTGTCACACATTCAACATTATATGTTACATGATAATCATCCATTTACTTTTTTTTTGGGATTGAATTGTTTTAGGAGATCTTTTAGCCTTTTTTTTGGCCCAATGATATGGAAGAGTTGTATTTTCTAGCAAATCTTTTTGTCACATTGTTTTGCACCATACCTTCCTTTATGTTATCAATATTATGATACTTTTTTTTGAAAAGACGAATTCTCTTCGAGTTTGTAATATCGTCAGCAAATACACATGGATGTCCAAATAATATAATATCATCAGTCAATATAAGCTACTGAATATGCATGTAATGAAGCAGTATTGGACATTTAATATAGATTTGTATCATATATATATTAGATTTAATTATGTAGAATGGTTATTAAAATCCACATTCTCTTTTTTTGATTACATGTTAGATGTTGTTCATTTATGCATATGTTGGATATGCAAGGATCAACATTGAAAATAGAAATGTTGATCAGCTGAAAGAATGACTTAGCTTATATAATCATTTATTTGCATATTGAATTGTACTTTCTTTGGCATATATGTGCATGTAATACAGTAGTATTACAGTCAATCACCTGGATAACAATATTACTATAGTTATAACAAAAGATCAAAGTGTGGCCTCATTCCCCTATTTCAAATCACACATATATATTTGTTATCTATTGAAACAACAATTTGGAAGCTGGTAATTTTTAAACAGGATTTATCTTTTTGAATTTTGAAAAGGTCTGCATCCATGTTGCTTGGCTGTATTGTATTACATCCATTGATTTATTGATCTATCCATGATGTGAGACATATAATATAGTATGCTCTCAATGTAATAAGGATACAGTTCTTTGTTTTTGTTTTGTGAGTTTGCTGTATTCCAACGTTTGTTTTGACTTACTTTGAGTTGTGTAATAATAAAATTTGGTGACCTTTATTTTCACATTGTTCATGTATATATGTTAAATGAATCCAGTGTTAAGATTAAGAGTCCTAGGAGTATCTTTTTGCTATGATGTGTATCTATTGTTTCTGTCCTTTTGTATGTACTTACTTTTTAGTATAACTATTGCAGGAAAATCTAGTCTTACAGACTCTCTTGCGTCTGCTGCGGTATTATTGCCTAAGAAGTTGCCGGAGATGTTCGGATGACTAACTCGTGCTGATGAAGCTGAGCATGGTATCACAATCAAATCAGTTGGGATTTCTCTTTACTATAAGATAACTGATGAGTCTCTGAAAGCATATAAGAAATGGAAACGAGTATCTCATTAACCATATTGATTCTCACGAACACATTGATTTCTCTTCCGAGGTCACAGCTGCTCTCCGTATTACTTATGGAGATTTGGTTGTCGTAGACTGCATTAAGGGTGTTTGTGTACAAACAAAGACAGTTCTCTGACAAGTATTGGGTGAGAGAATCGGGCCTATTTTGACTGTTAACAAGATGAATCGATGCTTTTTGGGGCAGCAGGTTGATGGTGAATAGGCATTTCACACCCTCCAACATGTTATTGAGAATGCTAATTTCATCATGGCTTCTTATGAAGATCCTGTTAGGAATTGTGAGGATCTTGTTGAGTCTTTGACACAATCAACACAAACCACCAAGCAAGACTAGATCACACAAATCACACAAAGCACACAAGAATTGTCCTGGTTGGGGATTTCGGCTTAATCTGGGGGGGGGGGGAGAACCGAGATATTATTTCAACTAGAAAAGATACAAGAATATTACAATTCTCACCATCACCCTCTGTCAAGCCTATTGGTACTTGATGCTGCTTACAATGGAGAAACTCTCTTACCCTCTCAGATGAAGTACTCTCTCCTTCTATTCGGTACTCAATAGAACCATATGGATCTATAAGCCGTTACAATTGTTTATATAGATCTAGAGACAAATCCTAAGTTAATATCTTGTTACAATAGCAATTTGATAGTACATAAGAGATAACCCTACGATAGGAGCCACACGATCTAACTTAAAGACCAAGTTGGGCTTCTCACGAATCTACCAGACTCAAGCCCGAAACCCATCAGCGCCGCTAACGGTCGACCGCATCAACAAGTCGATCGACTGTCCTTCTCTCTGGAAGACTTCGTGCAGGGGATGGTCGACCGCACATGAGGGACGGTCGACCACAACTTTTGCTATTGCTGCCGCTTTCAATTTCTCGCCTCCACTCCGTTTCCAATCGTCTTTATCCCTCCATCGTCTTATCGTCTTCTTATCCAACATCGTATGCAAGACATAAACCCAACAATCTCCACCTTGGATTGCATACACATGAATCCATACCTGTGTGATTTAAAACTCTTCTAGACCTTTCTTCTCTGCTTTGTAAACAATATGTTTCTATGGCTTCTTCTGCTAGTTGAACAAACCTCCACCTGTTTTCCTCCAGCTGTATGCCCCCCCAAGGGCACACCCTTGTAGATGTAATCATGGAGGTGCCACCCTCCACACGAACTCCACCTACATCAAGGCTTTCTCCACCTTCCAACGGTATTCGAACGTTGCAGTCTTACGTCGGCAATTATAGTGACGACTTACTAGATGATACTTTGGGAACAATGAGCTTCCATACATTCGGCCAAGATTTTCTTCTCCCACAAAGCTGGTAGAAGTTATGTTGACCCTGCCCAATTCCCCTCTTACCCTTCATTACCTTACGACGACTATCCCAAACTGTCAAACTCCACCTCGAGCTGTGTATCTGCAGCCGCGAGCATCAAGAGTACCCAAGGATATAAGATTCTGTTGTATCGAAGGAATATGCATGACCTCTTCTAGTGTGAACCCTTTACCATCTGGCGTCTCCAATTCAACAGTTCCTTCACCCACTACTTCACAAATCTCAACACTCCCCGTTTTAACACTACGGCCTGTTGATGACTTGTAAGTAGAAAACATCTCCCTCTCGGAGCAAATATGAGAAGAACTTTCCGAATCAAGATACCAACTTGAATCCACATCTAAAGAACTTGAAACAAGAAGACAATAATCTTTATTATTACCTGACACAGTTGCGCTAACTATATGGGCTTGTTCCTCTTCTTTAGTAGCACTCTTTTGATTTAACAACTTGTGACAGTCTCTCTTGTAATGCCCAACTTCTCTACAGTAATGGCAACGAATCTTATCCTTATGTGCCGCATCCCTTCCAATTGGAGTATCACTATCCACCGCAAAACACCCTAAAGAAATAGACCCTCCTTTATGAGTCTCCTTTCTTAGTTCATCTTCCTTCAGACCCTTAATCATCCCGGCTACAGTAAGTGTCTCCTTGGCTGATTTTCCATGTAGCATGGTAGTTATCAAGTGATCATAAGAAGTTGGTAGTGAATAAATCAAGTTGAAAGCTTTATCCTCTTTGCTAAGATCATCAGCGTTAATCGGCTTCAGTTCAGATATTACCTTATTGAACTCCACAATATAATCTTGAAGATGGGTACCTTCCTTCATTGAGAACCTAAACAACTTTATCTTCCAATACATCCGCTCTAACAACGACGATCCCGAGTAGTCAGATTTGAGTCTCGCCCATAGACTCGCCACACTTTTCTTCTCAAGAATATTACACTTGACTTCGTCCGCCAATTGCAACCAGATTCAACTCAAGGCCTTCAAACAAATCTCATCCCACTTCTCCTACATTATGTTGGTTTGCTTCATCTCTTCTAGGGCAAGGTGCAAGTCCTTCTGAATCAAAACATCATACATGTCCACCTTCCATAGATTGAAGTTGATCGTATCGTCAAACCACTTGATCTTTGTCTTTTGATCTGCCATCTCTAAGGAACTCGAACAAACCCACGAACCTGATTGCTCCGATACCACTTGTTAGGAATTATGAGGATCTTGTTGAGTCTTTGACACAATCAACATAAACCACCAAGCAAGACTAGATCACACCAATCACACAAAGCACACAAGGATTGTCCCGGGTGGGGCTTCGCTTTAATCCAGGGGAGGAAGAACCGATATATTATTTCAACTAGAGAAGATATAAGAATATTACAATTCTTACCACGACCCTCTCTAAAGCCTATTGGAACTTGATATTGCTTACAATGGAGAAACTCTCTCACCCTCTCAGATGAAGTGCTCTCTTCTTTTATTCGGCACTCAATAGAATCATATGGATCTATGAACCATTACAATTTTTATATAGATCTAGAGACAAACCCTAAGTTAATATCTTGTTACAATAGTTATTGGATAGTACATAAGAGATAACTCTACGATAGGAGACACACGATCTAACTTGAAGAGCAATTTGGGCTTCTCACGAATCTGCCAGACTCAAGCCCGAAACCCATCAGCGCCGCTAACGATCGATCGCACCAACAAGTCGGTCGATTGTCCTCCTCTCCGGAAGACTTCGTTCAGGGGACGGTCGACCGCACATGAAGGACAGTCGACTGCAACTTCTGTTGTTGCTGCCACTGACTATTTCTTGCCTCCACTCTGTTTCCAATCGTCTCTATCCCTCCATCATCTTATCATCTTCTTATCCAACATCGTATGCAAGACATAAACCCAACATCCCCTCCTTGGTGATGTACCCTGGAGAAGGGACTGTTGCTTTCTATGCAGGTTTGCATGGTTGGGCTTTCATCTTAACCAACTTCACAAAAATGTATGCTTCCAAGTTTGGTGTTAACGAAACCAAGATGATATAGAGGCTCTGGGGTGAAAACTACTTTGACCCAGCTACTAAAAAGTGGATGACTAAGACCACGGGTTCTCCTACTTGCAGAGGTGGTTTTGTTCAGTCTGTCATTAATCATGTCATAAACACTTTTATGAATGATCAAAAGAACAAATTGTGGCCGCGTTACCATGAAATCTAATGAGAAGGATCTTATGGGTAAAGCCCTGATGAAGAGGGTCATGCAGACATGGCTTGCAGCTAGCAGTGCTATTCTAGAAATGATGATCTATCATCTTCCTTTTTCCCTTATACTGCATGTGGAGAATCTCTTTGAAGGTCCTCTTGATAACCAGTATGCAAATGTTATCAGAATCTGTGATCCTGATCCTCTTATGCTCTATGTTTCCAAGATGATTCCCGCTCCCGATAAAAGGTTGATTCTTTGCATTTGGTCGAGTGTTTTTTGGAAAAGTGTCTACTGGAATGAAGGTCCGAATCATGGGACCCAACAACGTCCCAGGTGTAACACCCCGATTTCCAAAATACAACTGAATTCGAAGTTCCAGAGGATCTTTTCACTTCTTTCGTACAATTTTACAAGGAAATAAAAACGTTCTTACATCAGAGTTACATTACACCTTTACATTATCACAGCGGAAGCAATTTTTACAATAAATTACATGAAATAATATTTAAATCAATCTTGAGCAGCATGTATACTCCAATTGTCAAGCATCTTTACCCTGCATGTAAAACTGTGGGCGCGTTAGTTCATTCACTGACGAAATATTATACACGGCCATCCTCTCTATGCCGGAAACAGTATAACGATTCTCGATACTTAGCAAAATCACAAACTTGTTCACAAACAAAACTAAAGGGACTATCCTATTGATGTTGTGTTGTGTTGTGCACTTAGTCCTTAATGCAGTTGTTACGTTATATGACACTAATGCGCACTTATTCGGATTCTATGCATCCCATACTACATAGGTCCGAGGGCAAGCCTTTAGTCATGCTTCATCTTATAGGGTTCAATCTCTTGCCATGACTTAAATTACTACGGTAACTACGGTAAGTATCCTAGATGTTCTATGATCTACGAGTCCATATCCAGGCAGTCTGGAGGGAAATCTCACACACTGACATGACGCATCAAACAGGCAGACTATGGATAATTCAGCCTCTGCCATGGAACAATGACACCACCTGCAGTCACCAAATACCCCACAAGCGTCGCCACCGGGACGATAATTCCGGAGTAGTGCTCATGCCATTTCATGATGCATCAAGCAGGCAGTGAATCACTCTCACACTGCCAATCCGATGGCCCTCATACTCGTGGTTTTCTCTTACTTTCATCACATCACCACTATGTGTCTAAATCCTTAATTTATTAGAATTATGAACAAAAATCAATTCTCTAGAGTTGGGCTTTCCTCTATACTGGTCTTAATCCTTTATTCAACATGACCCAAGTCTTGGTCTTTTTATTCAATTTCATTTCAATTCATTTCTTTTCAATGCCGGTATGAGGGTTAGCTACACTCTAGTTCTCAATTTCAATTCACAATTACACAAAGATTGAGTCTTTCAAACTCATACGTTCTCTTTTCATGATTAACAATAGTTTTTCCTTTTCATGTTCATAGCATTCATATTCATAATAACCTTTCATAATTCATTAGGATATTTCAATTCACTTCATATACAATTTCATGCAAAAGACAAATAAAGTTCACTTTTCTAATTTGTCACATTCAATCGTCATTCTTTCCATTATCAAATCTCTTTTTCAATGTTATTCCAAAGAGCATATTTATTTTATCACGAGGCAATTTAAAATCTGAGACGTCAAAATAGTCTGGATAGTCGACTCTTGGAGCATAGTCGGTCGACTGTTCAGCAAAAGATTAAAAGACTCAAGAAAATGGTCGGGATAGTTGACTGTTAACTTGGCCAGTCGGCTGTTCTTTAAAGATTTAAAAACTCGGAAATAAAAGATCAGGGCAGTCGACTGTTACATTATAATCGGTCGACTGTTCAGTAAAGATTAAAAGACTGAAAAAAATGGTCGGGATAGTCGACTGTTAACTTGGCCAGTCGGCTGTTCTGTAAAGATTTAAAAACTCGGAAATAAAAGATCAGGGCAGTCGACTGTTACATTATGATCGGTCGACTGTTCAGCAAAGATTAACAGCTAGAAAAATAAATACTCAGAGCAGCCGACTGTTTTAGCCTAACGGTTGACTGATGCTGCGAGGTTTTTTTCAAATTTCCAAAATTCTTTTTCTTTTTGAACCAAAATTCTCCAGATTCTAATGTATACACAATTTACAATAAACTAGTGTTTTAAAATTCATTGCTTACTAATAACACAATGCATTTTTAATTTCATTTGGTGTTCTATGTCCATATTTTCGACGTTTGAGAACACTTTACATTTCTTCATAATTTATAAATCTAATTTCCAAAAATTTACTTTATGTCTCTAATTGATACTTTATCAGGCCACACTCGATCTTGTTCTCTACAATTGGATTGTTCTAATTCAAACAATTAATTCTACAAGATGCATTTCGTCAATTTGTGTCTCACAAGCACAAATTCGTCCCACATTGCATAATTCATAGACATAAAGCATGATGATAAGATTAAATCTAGCATTTCAATTTCACATCTTTGTTCATTAGCAATCATCTTAACAGTAAATCTTTAAACTACTATTTTATCTCTAATCAATCAAACATGAGACTACAATTTATCAATTTCTTCTCAACTATTTTAGCAAACATCCCTAGCATGGCAACTATATTTAGAAGTATTGAGAAACACCCACCTATATTTGAAGAAACGAATGAAACTCCTAGAATGCAAGAACGTACGTAGCCTTCTCCTCCTGGAATGGATTGCAAATTGCTCCTCCTCCTTGCTCCTTGGTGCAACCCGAGCCTTGCTTGAGGGTGATGATGATGTAACCGGCCTCCAAGATAGAACACAGACAACTAATGCTCTCAAATTTTTTTTTACTCTCTCTCAATCTTTTACTCTCTTATACTTCTTTCTTTCAATTAATTTTCCTAGTGTTGTATGCAAGAGAAAAGGAGTATTTATACGAGTTTTAGGGTGAGAATGGAGGGCTAAGATTTAATCAAGGAGTTATGGATTAAGGACCAAGATGAATTGAGAAGTTGTAGTAACTTTCATGATCACATAACCACTCCCCTCAATTACACCCACTCTCCCTCTCTCTTTACCATAAACCGGCCACTTCGTAGAAGGGTGTGCAATGCACACTCTAGTGTGTGCACGTGCCCTTTCTAGTACCCCCCATTATTAATTTGTACCAAAATTAATTAATTAATTATCTACTAATTGTATCAACATGATAAGTGGTGACAATTAAAGATTAATTAATTAGCAAAACTAGGGCCATTCAATTAGCTTAAAGATTAAAAAATAGTGGGCTTTAGGCTCATGGGCCATTTAATAACATACTTTAATGTGTTAAGGTGGGCTTAAATTAGCAAAACACTCTTAGGCTTTTAAAGAGGTTTTTAGAAAAATAGAGGAAAAGAAAAAAAATAATTGTTCATACTACAAAAAGGTAATTTTATATACAAAAATAAATAAATAAATATACAAACGAAATTTGCACGTGCACAACACGTGAAAATCAACATTTTTTATTAAAATGAAAGTTTAGGGTATTACACCAGGTGAGAAGAATATTTGAATTTTTTAAAGTTAGTTTTCTGTTATTTTATTACTGCAACAAGAAACTTATCTTGAATATGGAAAATTTATTCTGCAGGTTAGAAAAAAGACTTCTACACCAAAAGTGTCCAGAGAACAGTGATTTGGATGGGTAAGAAGCAAGAATCTTTGGAGGATGTTCACTGTGGCTATAGTTGGTTTGGATCAATTCATCACCAAGAATGCAACCCTAACAAACGAGAACATGATGCCCATCCCATCTAAGCAATGAAATTCTCTATTTCTCTTGTTGTTCGTGTTGTTGTCCAGTGCAAGGTTGCCTCTGACTTCCCCAAGCTTGTTGAAGGCTTGGGGAAAATCAGACCCTATGGTGGTAAGTACCATTGAAGAATATCGTGAGCACATCATTGCTGGTGCTGGAGAGCTCCACCTCGAGATTTGCCTCATGGATTTGCAAGATGATTTTATGGGTGGAGCTGGGATTGTCAAATCACCTTTTGGGAAACCATGCTTGAGAAGTACTATCGTACTGTGATGAGCAAGTCCCCCCAACAAGCACAATCGTCTTTACATGGAAGCTCATCCTCTTGAAGAAGGGCTCCCTGAGGCCATTGATGAAGGAAGAATAGGCCCATGTGATGACCCCAAGAACCGCTTCAAGATTCTCACTGAAGAATATGCCCAACATTGAGGTTGATATGTGTAAGGGAGTCCAGAAACTGAATGAAATCAAGGACTGTTGTTGCTGGTTTCCAGTGGGCCTGAAAAGAAGGTGCACTATGTGAAGAAAACATGCGAGCAATTTGCTTTGTAATGTGTGATGTTGTCCTTCATGTTGATGTTATTCATAGGGGAGGTGGCTAGGTCATTCATACAGCAAGGAGAGTCATATATGCCTCTCAACTAACTGTGAACGCTAGGCTTCTTGAGCCAGTTTACCTTGAGGAAATTCAAGCTCCAGACGGTGCACTTGGAGGTATGTACGGTGTCCTCAATCAAAAGTGAGGTCATGCGTTCGAGGAGTTGCAGAGGCCCGGGACTCCACTTTACAACATTAAGGCTTATCTCCCTATCATTGAGTCGTTTGGTTTTTCAGTTAAGCACTTTGAGGGCAACCACATCAGCCAAGCTTTCCCACAGTGTATGTTTGATCAATGGGATATGTTTGGTTCTGACCCACTTGAAGCTGGTTCTCAAGCTGCACAACTTGTCATAGATGTTCGCAAGATGAAGGCTTTGAAGGAGCAGATGACCCCACTTTCTGATTTTGAAGACAAGCTTTAAGGTAAAACACACATGTGCACCTGCACTTTGTTTTAATTTGTTGTTTAATGTTCGATTTTTTGCTTACACATCAAACGTCACATACTTTTTCTTCATGGTTTTTCTTACGAATCACTTTTAGCTTTGCTTTTACATCAGTTACGTGCACTTAGTTTTTTCTTCATTATCTTGCTATATAAATCACTTTCTCTTTTGTTTTATACATCAGTTACCTGCACATAGTTTTTCTTTTTTGTTTTGCTTTACAAACCTATTTTGGTTTGTAATTTTCTTTTCTTATTTGTTTGTTGCAGCCTGGTGAACGAGAAAGGTTTTGTAGGAACATGAGTAAGGGACAAGAAATGAGCGCCACTACTCATTTATTGGCTGCGATCTGTTACTGTCAAGCCTTTGTTGTCCTCAGATTTATTTTTGCTTATTATTTAGATTCAAAAAACAGCAATATTTTGTATAAGTTTTCAAGTTTTTTTATAGTGAACATGTGGTACTTTTGCAGCCGTGTACAATATTGCACTCATCATGAGTGGTTTTATGTAATTTTGCATTATCGTAGTTTTTACATTTTCATTTATAAATATCTGTGTTACACTTATTTGGTTTTTCTTTGAGAGTTTCTGTTAAATTTTCATATTGTTCATTCTTGATGGTTATTTTAATGTTTCACTTGGTATATAACTTGAGCAGGTTATTCAGATAATAGCCTTAGGCACAATTTTAAGTTCAAGAAAGTTAGGTCAAAATGCTGACCGATATTCTGAAAAATACAATAATATGAGTTTAAGATTTGCTAATTTGTTCTTTTTTTAATATCTGTTCATATCTTTTATATTTTAGATAAGAAAATTATTTACATGTTATTTTGTATTTACTCAAGATTATATATAATATTTAGTCTTTAATATTAAAATTTAATAATTTTGTGTACATAATTAATATATAGTGATTGTACTATATAATTATTTGAATTCTTAATGAGATTTCTTATGTGATTGATTTTCTCAAAAACAAAATATTGCTAAAATATTTAACTGACACGTCTATCAAGTCAGCGTGGGGTGCACGGAAAATTTCAACTAATTCTATATATATGTAGGAATTTATCTGAATTTTTTAGTAGGTCAAAGTATAAAAATTGATATCTATAATGGGTTTTCTGAAATTTTCAGTTGTCCCGGGCCTACCTGGGCCCCAACGCAGCTCCACCCCCTGCTTCCAGGAACTTACCAATTCCTTATAGTCAAAATGTGTCCCAGGTTAGAACGAGTAATCGTCAATGTTATTAAACCACATAAGCACCATAAAACTAGGGCATTAGGTCAAGGACCTAGATCATATTGCATGCTTCGTACAAGAGAGAGAGATCTGTAGCACGACATAGATGGACCGCTACAGCATGCACCATAGCGTTTGTCGACATTAGATAAGAAGGATAGTCGATCTTAAGCGAAAGTAAAACAGACTTGCATGGAGACAACCGAAGATATATTTTATTGATGGTCCTAAACAACCTCAGAAAGAACGACCAGTTGTAGAAAATGGTTCTGAATGAAAAAACCACTTCGAAGATAAATCAACTAACTAATGGAAGCCAAAATGTAGGAATTTGTCTGACTGACTTTGCTTTGGTCAACATGTTCTGCAAGAATCTATACAATAAATTACAAAGAAAGCTATCAAGTAGCTCTCATTCAATATTCTCTAAAATCAATGGCCTAGATTGATCCTTACAAAACATATTTTTCTGTCCAAAATTTCAAACTCCAAAATTAAAATTTTCTTCCCCAAAACTAAAAAACTTATTACTTTATTACTATCTCTCTCTTCTCTATTCACTTTTTCATATTTCTCTCTCTCTCTCTCTCTCCCTCTCTTTCTCCCATTCTTTCTTTATTATTTAGAAATTTAGATTTTAAGATTTAAAGTTTGTAAAATTTTCAGAATTTTTTTGTTGTTTTTATTGCACATGTTATATTGAAAATAGCAAATATCTCATTAACAGTTAAATTTCATCATTTTCCACACTTAAAGTTCTAAGAAGTTGAATTTTACACCCTCATTTATAATTATTTTTCAACATATACTAATAGAAACATGGACTTTTATTTACAACTAAATATTATCATACTATTCAAACTTGAACTACATAATTGTTATTTTACTGGTTACAGGACTTTTCGTGTGTTGTATCGTTCCGAAAACGTGCCGTAGGCACGTGCCCACAGGCAAATCTAGTGTTTTTATAAGAGGAAACATGTGAAGTATAGTCACCATAATTTTTTTATTTTTATTTTTTGATAAAAAGATGACCGCCGTCATCGTTTCATTAATAATGATTAACGAAACAAAGTAATACAAATAAAAAATGTCTGCCTCGAATTTTTAATTTTGTGTGTAGGAGAATACTCAATTTTTTGCTGACTCGAATTTTGTGTGTGCATGAGATCTAAGTTCAGAGAGGTATGATTGTTTTATTTTTTGGTTTAAAAAATTTTAATTTGGTGATTTATTTGATGAGTTTTTTTATTGGTTTTGATTTAAGGTGTACGCAAGTGAGAGATGGATTATTTTGTGGCCACAATTTAGGCTTCCAAACTATAGCAGGACAGATAAGCTCAACCTAAAATAACTTGGCAAATATGCAACATTAATTTCTTTACAACAAAAGAATATACTATCGTGAAGTGTTTCATTCACTGGATATTAGAAACCATGAATAACATAACATATAAGAACTTTTAGTGTATGTTTGGATATATAGGATTGGGATGAATGGAGTTTATGAGTGAAAGGTGCAAACTCTCTACTCAAGAAAGACAGCTAAGTAAATTTGTTATTGATCAATTCTGTTTTTTTTTTATAAAGGTGCAATGGGGAGACAAAGTGGAGATAAAAGAAATAATTAGCTTGGATTAGAGTTTTGAGAACTTCATGTATTACATTTTAGTTAAAATAATAAAAGAGATATTACAATTGCAAACTAAGTCTCAGACAAATAAATGTTTAAATTATTGGTATTGTAGATACCTTCACACCTACACTTGGGTTACCATTGTATTTAGATATGCTCATAGTGGTTATGGGAATAGAGTATGCTCTTATAAACCTATATGATCACGTTCTTGCATAACTATAACAAGCATCTAAAAGTGATGCTTAAGTTAAATAATGTGCTATTTGAATTGAGGGCGATATAAGCAGATGATCTTAGCGAAGATGATAAAACTTTCAACTTAATATATTCACTGTCAGATTCGTACGAGCATTTGATAATCACCATGTTACACGAAAAATCTTTCAAAGAGAAGCTCTCGGTAGCCGGTGTGATCAAGGGTTTGAAGGATGATGATCTTAGGAAGGAGAATTACAATTTGGCATCTACTTCTATAAGTTGTTTGGCGGTGGATGGTATTTCAATTGAAAGGGAAAGTACACGTAAGGGTGAGATTTAATGCCACAATTGCATAGGGATTGGGCATTACAAGAAGGATTGTCGCAGTGAATGAATCAGAGGGGCGCCAACATAGTCAGTGCCACTGAATCAGGTGATAACTTGGATTGTCTTATTATTTCAAGTTCTATAGATGTGGATTCTGGACATGGACAGCGTTGCATCAGCTCATGAAATTATTTTTAGGGGTCACAAGGAAAAAACGGACGGTTTCTTATTCAAAATAGACTTTGAGAAGGAATACGATATGGTGGATTGGGATTGTGTAGACGAAGTGTTGATGCTTAAAGGTTTTGGGACCAAGTGGAGATCGTGGATGAGAATGTGTTAAAGGGAAGGGAAATTGTTCATTCAACTCAACAGACAGGTGGGTCGAGAAATTAGGTGTTGTAGAGCCCTTAGACAAGGGGATCCACTGTCGTCATTGATCTTAACTTTGATTGCTGATGGATTAGCAGAAATGATAAAGAAAGGTAAGGAGAATATGGTTATGAAGGAGCTAGAAATCAAAGGAATTTCATACACGGTAAATATTCTTCAATATGCTGACGACACCTTGCTGTTTGGTATAGCAAAAACCGAGGAATTTATGGCTCTGGGATTGGTCCTTACATATGCTTCGAGGCGTGGCCTGGATTGAGAATCAACCGTAATAAAAGTAATGTCACCCTATTTGGCGAAGGTCTGTCTACCTTTATTGAAGATAATAAGATGTTGCTTGGATGTGAGACAGGGGAGTTTCCCTTGAAATATCTCGGTATGCCAATCAGGCCAGGTGGCTTGCGATGCGAGGATTGGATGTCGTTAGTTAAAAAGGTGGAAAGAAGGCTGGCATGATGGAAAGGACGGTTTATATTATTCGGGAGAAGAATTACTATGATAAACTCGGTTTTGAGTAGCATACCAACTTATCTTATGTCGATCTATGAACTTCCGAAGTGGGTCATTCAGAGAATAAATAAACGTAGGAGGAAGTTCTTTTGGAGAGGAACGAATGAGGACAATAAAAGGCTACATCTAGTTAATTGGGGACGAGTGTGCAAGAGGAAGGAATTTGGGGGCCTGGGGGTATTAAATTTGGAAGATATGAATAAAGCCTTAATGAGCAAATGGTGGTGGAAAATGCACAGGAGACGTAACACATGGTGGTGTAAATCATTCGAGGTATACTGGAGGAGGAAAATGTTTAGATTTGGGGGGAGAAGCGTAAAAGGCAAAAGCATATATAGCCTATGGAAAGGAGTGGAAAAAGTGGGTGAAATTTACCATGCTAACACTAGTTGCGAAGTGGCTAACAGGAAATAAACTTGGTTCTGGAAGAACAAATGGTGTGGTTATAATACTATTGAATCACTATTTCGTGAAGTGGCTAAGGAGGCTATGAGTGTCCACACCCTACTATCTGATGTATGGAATAATGGAAGACTTAATATTAAACTAAAGAATCAACCGTCTCAGGTGTGTCTAACCAAACTACATCAACTCAAACTTTTCATTCAAGAGGAAGAAAGACAAGCATAAGGCGCAAAGGACATCAGATTGTGGAATTTAGAATCGAGTAGTAACTTCTCGGTTACGTCAATGTACAAGTGGTTAAATGATGGTGGAGTTAGAAGCGGGGAGGGTAGAACGTTGTGGAAGACAAATGCACCGATGAAAATTAAAGCATTCCTTTGGCTGGCGAGTAAAGATGCGATTCTCTTAAAAGGCAACCTGACCGAGCGCAACCTCAGTGGATCATAACTGCTCTAGATGCTTAATTGATATTGAAACCACGGAACATATTCTTTTCTCTTTGTCCTAGAGCTAAGGTAGTGTGGGAGATTGTATGTTTAGGTTTTGGGATAAATGTGTGCCCAACCTCTACTCAAGAGGTCTAAAGAGAATGGAGACTGAGTAAAGCTAAGGAAGTTAACATATTAGCTTGGGATATATCTGTTGCTGCTACTATGTGGGGTCTATGGCTAGACCGAAATAAGTTGTGCTTCTGTCAAATTAACTATAGATTTACGAGAATGATGCATAAAATATTTTCCTTTGTTCTTGCGTGGGCAGGTCAGGCGGGCACTAGGAAAAGGTTGCATATGGACGAGGAGGAGTAGCTTACGAGGGAGGTCGTTCGGACGCCCATGGGCGGTTTATGTATATACTGCTTTATATTGTCTCCCGGTTCAGTTTAAGTTGGGTTTTGATGTACTAGATCATTATAGGATCTTCTACTATTAGTAGTATCGATGTATGTTGGTTCCTATTGTACTGTATTTCATTAATTTTTCATTAATGAAATGGTGACGTGGTCTCCTTATTCTAAAAAAAAACATCTTATCACACTACTTCCCTTTGATTTTGATGGAAATCTTTTTTTTTATTCTTTCCCTTTAATGATTTTACTGCATGGGAACAAAGGTCTTAGACATTGTTTCCTTGTCAAATTATTTGTTTCCCTTTTAGGTTTAGCAGTACAAATACATAAGTTAGCTGACTTTTATAGCAATTGGCATGTGTCTATTGATATACATAGAATGTTTTTTGTTCTAGTTTGACATACGTATGTTTCCACACTTCGTTGTAAAGTTGGTGCGACTGCGATTAACTTGAATGTATTTGTTTGAATGTATTTGTGAGATTTGTGGTGGTTGTAGGATATTGTAGCTATTCGTGTATCCTAGTAATGACTATGTTAGATTTAGTTTATAATAATAACAATTTTAGCAATTAAATCATAATTAAACAGTTAATGAAAGAAAATAAATGAAATCAAGGATTCAAGAAATCGACATGTTCGAGGAACGACATGTATTCACTGCCCTAATAAATTATTGCCGCTTTACATGCGAGGCTTTAGTGGCAAGACACTCCCTAGTGGTAAACAAGTGGAAGGCAAGATAGACTGAATATAAACTCTTTCAAATGCTCAGCTTTATATGTGAAGTAGAGATCATAGAGAGTGAATATAGATAAGAGTTTTGAGGACTTGTAAGGTGTGTGGGTTACTGATATGGCTAAAAGTGGGGATCGGGACCGTTCAAATCGGGCACGAATCTCAAGGCCTTCAGGGGTAAAATGGTAATTTCCACTACAAACGGGTCTGAAATGGGAACTGGGTCTTTCTTCAAAGCCCAATAACCCAAAAACGGATCTGTCCTACTGGGTCAGGGTGATAACCCATTACAAAGCAGCCCAGGTTATTTAAAGAGTAATTCAAATTTGTGATTTCTAAGAGGCGATTTTAACCAAATCTCTTATCATAAAACGATTTAAACTCTACATCTTATCCAAAAACACCAGGACATAGGGATCAATGATTATCTCTAAACTTTCTCTAAAGGCGACTATAAATACCCTTCTCGCCCCACCCTAAGAAAGGTAATCAATATTTTTCCACATAAATGCTCTTTCATAATCTTCCTATTTACTGACATGAGCGTCGGAGGGTTTGTCGCCGGGATCCATCCCAGTGTATCGAACTTTTTGTAGGTCAACGACAGCGACAGGAAACCAGTCAAACGCCGGTAAAAATCAACAGGTTTGCCTTATTTGTTTTCAAAAGAATCCACAAATACATCTGTTTGCTCCCACACCAAAATCAGCAGCAACAGTTACTATGATTAAGGTGGTGGCTTCACATAATCTAAAGACAGCTAGTTATTGATGTCTTTGTTTCCCAAAAAAGTAATGAAGACCCCTCAACAAATGGCTAGATTTAGTTTCTAGCCTTTATGAGGGAACAATGCAATAAATAATGAGTTAGGGAGAATCAATGCAAGATTGAGAACTCCACTGAACAAACAATTATCACAATGAAAAACTTTCATTGAGATCATACTAAATTCATTTGAATTCCACTTTTGCAATTGGATTATATCTCCACCCCACCCCAACCCCCCAAAAAAAGGATATTCAAATAAAGAAAGTTGGTTAAATAGATAAATCACATAAATATGTTAAAGAAAGTTATAGTTGAGCATCTTATACTATAACATTCAGCAGCCTTGAACTTACACCTAGTAACGATCACTTTAACTTGAGGAAACTATAGTGGAGTATGTCGGGAACTAGGTCCCTTGGCCAGGTCTCCGTAAAAGTACACTTAGTATGGAGTATTTGTAGGTCACACGGGCTAGCGTTATTATGGTCATGTGCTCGGTACCACTCATGAGAGTTCTAGGGAGCAGCCCTAATCACACGGTCGCGACCTCATGACAACTCTCACGTAGGTAAGTCCTTAAGAGGTGCAATGTATAAGATATTTGCCTTTAGACATATTAAGAGTATAAAACTCATCATATAATATCCACACATATAAGCACTATATCTATAACCCCCTGTTCGAGTTGTACGTATTTTATTACGTAAAATTTTTTATATTATCAAGAAATTTTTATTTCTTTTCTTCTCTTTGGACTCATTATTGGGCATTATTTCATTCTTATTAGAACTTAAATATTTTTCCGAACCATTCTAAATTTTTGTGAATTTTTCCATTGTAGTTTAAATTTAAACCCAAATTAATCCTAATCCTAATCCTAATCATAATCCTAATCCTAATCCATTAGAAATCCCAACTACATTTTCGGCTTATAAATACTGTCCTCTTTCCGGCCTTCCTTCTCATCCTAACCTAACCCAAAGAAACACTCCACCTCCCTACACCCTAACCTACACTATATATATATATATATATATATATATATATATATATATATATATATATATATATATATGCATGAAGCTCTCCCCCACCTCACTACTTCTTCTTCTTCTTCTTTTCTTCTCTGAAACCCAAGCCCCTCCCGCCATCCTCTTCCTCTGCCTTCTTTAACCCGAGAACCCCATTGCCACCTGCTCCTCATGCTGCCACCTCCTCCACCTCATCTCGAGCTCCACTGACGGCAGCCTCCACTCTCTCCCGCAACCACTCACCCGACCACATCGCCAAACACCGCAGCACCACCCTCCTTCCTTGCAACCACTCGAGCCACCTGAGCTGCACCATCTCCAAGCTCCGACCACCTCTCCATCGCCATAGATCCATCCCCGACCTTATCTCCTGCTCCATCACCTTTCCACTAGTCCATCACCTCCGAAAGACAGCCCCGCAACCCCTTTTCATCACCAACGCAGCAAGCTTCAGAGCTCCACCTTCTTCATTGCAACCCACTATGACTCACTGTCACCGTCAACAACACCCCACATCACCATCATCACTGCCACCGCAATACCTCCCGCACCATCATCGACCGTTGTCATCTTCTTTAACTGAGCTCCTCCTTCACCCTGACCCCATATTCAAGCCTCCCTGACTACCACCATCAGCCTATTGCTGCCTCGCCACTGCACACAGCCGCTCTCCTTCACCTTCTCCCACAACTGCAGCACTCCTTGCTGCACCTCACAAACCTAAACACCGCGATCACCCGCAACACCACCACTGCAACCTTCGACCACCCTCTTCTTCTCCACATCCATCACGACACCATGCACCATAGCCTGTGTGCCTTCGAGATCGACCTCCCAGAACCGCACCTCACTCCCTCACCCTGTGTGCCACCATCCCGACCTCCACCGCAGCACCTTGCTGCACTGAACCTAAACTCGAGCTCTTCACTACAACCCAAAGTCGAACCCAAAGCTAAACTCGAAACCTGAACTCCACTTACTCACTGTTGTAGTTCCAGCTCTTGCTCGCTGGCTTGTTGTTGTTGCTGCCCTTTTTCGCTGTTGCTTTCATACTTGTCGTCGATGTCGCTTCTTCCTCTTACCGTGGTTCTCACACGTTAATAAAAATAAAGGCAAGCGTTTTCTTGAAATCTTAGCAAGTAGCCTAGTTATCATCATATTTGCTTGTCTAGTTACTTATACCATGCTATTAAACCATTCACGCACTTCGAATCGTGTTATCGAATATGGAATAACTCTATCCTGTCATTTTTTTGAATTAATACTCGAAATTCGACCTAATTCCCGATATGAATCCAAGAACTTTGTACATATGAATTGTAACCCTCTGAGTCTAGAATCTAGAACATCTTATGATTTCTCAATCCGATTAGTAGATTGCAAGATATTATAATTTTAGTACTGTAACATCGGAGTATTCAGATTATATGTTTTTAAAATGCATTGTCTAGTAAATTAGTTAATAATGCAACCTACTATTATTATTTTGACCTGATAAAATCATGCTTACTAATAGAAACACATGAGAACGAGATAATTATTTTTGTAGAATTTAATAAAGATTTTATAGTAGAGTTATAAGGCCGAGAACTTGACCTATATTGTTGCTTGAACACAAAACCAGTAAAGAATAGATTGATAGACCTATCTACTATCCTTAGAATGTATTATATGAATAATCGTTGGAACCATAAGAGGGTCTACTTTCTAGAATCTCTGGCGGAACTGAATTCACATTTCCGTAGAAGCGGGAAAGTGAGTTTAAATACATACATGTACTGTTGTCCTAATTATAGTTAGTACGATTTAATTATATGTGTTGTCGTTCTTGTAATAGTAACTTGTACCCATATATAGATTTTTCTCATATAATGCATTTTATACCAATTGACAATTCCATGATAACTACCTCCGATACATGTACCTGTTTCACTTCTCATACCCATGATTACCGCACTTGATATTTTTCTTGATTCTTGATTAACTGTCTTGATATTACCATTCCGCTAGTCGTACCGATGCATGTTCCTAATTAATTATTGTAAAAGAATAACAAGCCGGGGTTATAAAGGTACGGCTTAGTAGTGGACAATATAGGGGAGTATACTCGGAAGGGGGCCCCTATTTTCCGGAATAGTGATTCTTGATTCTTGATTCTTGATTACACGATTCTTGATTACATGATTCTTGATTACATGTCTTGTTTATTGATACTATCACTGGAAGATCCGAGTACATAATCTTATATAATTTACTACTTAAGTCTAAAAATCATATGATTGATATGCACCCGAACTTGTGGTATGGAACACAGGATTACATGCATTAGATAAGTTAAGAAAAATGATAAACTCGAGATTGACACTAAGCATAATTCTTGATTACATGATTCTTAATTCTTGATTACATGATTCTTGATTGCATGATTATTGATTAACTGATCCTAGGTTACTGATTGATTATACTTTGAAGTCATACACTTGTTTACAGTTGTTACTTATATGATCATATTGTTTCAGCTCACTGCTTCCTTCCATATTGTATTGTACTATCTTTCAGTAATTGCACTGCTACTTCTTGTTCATTCCATGCTATATCTTATTATCTTTTTTCTTGTTTATTGCTACTTGCTGCCCGAAGCTTACTCTAATGGGTACTTTCCCATTTTCATTGAGTTAACACTTATACAGATATAGGTGATGATTACATAAGGAACTTTGATGATCAGACTCTCTAAACGAAATTGCTACAACTATTTCTCTACCACCTCATTGTAATAAACTATTTATTGTATTGTTTATTCTCGGATATTTTGACCCGAATTTCTTGTATCTCAGATATTGGTTATTGTATTCTAGCATTGTTCATGTGATTATTATTGTTACCCGTGTTGTTGAGCTTACTAGTATTGTATAGTATGGGTGATATGAGTTGGTATACTTATATCATTCGCTGGGCCTCAATTGTGTGCCCGTACTTTCGTATAGTGGGAAGCGAGGTGTGATAATATCACCATAGGAATGTGGTTGGAGTAAGTATACGTAGATACTACCTCAAAGTAAAGTTAGTGCTCCCACAAGATCTCCAATCCAGCTTCTTTCTACCCTTTGAACTTCTATGGACATATCCAATCGATGAAGTAGGGTTACTTCGATGACTCCTTTATGTGCTTAACCTCATCTCCCTCGATGACTCTAGGATCTTAGTCCTAGAGAGAACCTTAGTCAGATGATCAGAAAGAACATGCTCCGATTTTACATAGTTTAGGGTCACATAATGAATCAACAACTCCTTTATTGACTCATACCTTATCTACATATGTCTGTCAAAATTTTCATTCATAATATCCTTCTTCAGTAAGTCAATAACAGATTATTATCACAATATATAGGAACAACATGTATAGAACTACGTAACGATAAATCAATAAGTAAATTTCTAATTCATCTTGCTTTTGAGTAAGCAGTATCTAGAGCTATAAGCTCTGCTACCATGGTGCTTCTAGCAATTACGGTTTGTTTCACAGAATAATGACATAGTAGCACCACCTAACAACAACATACATCCAGAAGTGGATTTCACATCATGTGAATCTGTTACCCAATTGGCATTAGAGTACCCCTCTAATATGTCAGGATATCTAGTATACAACAATGCATAATTCAATCTACCACATAAATATTTTAAAACTTTATCTAATGCACGCTAATGTTCTTTACTGGGATTACGAGTATATCTACTGAGTATACTCATACATATGCATTGTCAGGTCTAGTTCTATTCAAGATATACAACAATGATCCAATCATTTGTGAATATTTAATTAAGCAACTTGCTCACCATTGTTCTTCTTTAATCAGTGCTTGGGTCATATGGACTAGAAACATGTTTACAATCATGATAGTTATATTTCTTAAGCATGGATTCTATAGAATGTGACAATGACAATCATATACTTTTATATGTTCTAGATATTTTCATGCCAAGTATAACATTCGCTTCTTCAAGATCTTTCATGTCAAAGTTATTAGCAAGATATTGTTTCTCATCATGAATAAGATCAATGGTTTTGCTAAATATGATACTATCACCAACATACAAGCATAAAATAATGTACTTAGAACCAATTCGTTTAATGTAAATACATTTATCATATTCGTTAGCAAAAAATTCATATTGCAAATCGTAGCAATAAATTTATGATGTCATTGCTTAGGAGCTTCTTTCAAACCATACAATGATTTAACTAATCTACATAATTTATTCTCCTGTCCTTTAATAACTAAACCTTCAGGTTGTTCCATATAAATCTATTCTTCTAAGTCACCATTAAGAAACACAGTTTTAACATCCATTTGGTGAATTAACAATTTATGAATAGAAGCTAATGCAAGGAGAGTTCTTATAGTAGTAATTCTAACAACAGGAGAATAAGTGTCAAAGTAATTGATGTTTTTCTTTTGTGTATAACCCTTAACTACTAGTCTAGCCTTATACTTATCGATTGAACCACCAGCTTTCAATTTTTCTTAAATATCAATCTACAACCTACGACTTTACAACCAAGGGGTAGATCACTAAAATACCAAGTGTGGTTTTCTATAACATATCTAAGCTCACCATCTACAGTTTCCTTCCAAAATGGAGCATCAGGTCTAGACATAGCATTAGCATAGGTAGATGACTCACTTTCTGTAAGGTACACAAAATAAATTTCACCATAGTCTTTCTCAACTCTACATTGCTTACTTCTCCTAAGTTCAGCATTAGACTCAAGCTCAAAAGGTAAGGAAGTACACCGTTCGGATGTGGTAGGAATGTCAAGAGAAGAGCTAGAGGAAGGACTTGTTGGTTGAATAAGGATCCTAGTTTTATAAGTAAATATATTCTCAAAATAGGTAGCATCCCTAAATTCTATAATAGAGTTACTAAAGATCTCACTAATGTCAGAATGGATAACTAGAAATCTATTGGCAATACTATCTTTAACATATCCAATAAATATGGCATCTACAGAAATACCTACTTTTACTAAACAACCCCAAACTTTAAGATGGTTAATTCTAGGAGGCCTATTTTCATAAGGAGTCTTATTGGTTGCCTTATGGGGAATCCTATTCAAAATATAACAAGTAGTCATAATGGCTTCATGTAACGCCTCGAATTCCAAATACATGCAATTCGTAGCAAATACAGGATCTTTTACTTCAACTTCGTACACATTTACAAGGAATTTAAAACTTTTTATTTACAACATTATTTGTTACAAATACATAGCAGAAGTTATAACAAGAAATATACAACTTTAACATTCAATAACTTTAATCTGAAAGTAATCATTAGTATCAATTCATCTTTATGCCTTTTGCTAGTCCAAGTCCTGCACTGAAAACTGTGGACACGTCAGTTGCATACAACTGATACAATGCTATAATACAACGATTCTCTTACTTTAGTAAATACAAACTTGAATGCACAACAAAGTGTAAAAAGTGACTACCTAAACATGTCAGTGTATAATATGACCTAATGCCTAATGCAGACATTACACTACGATGCACTAATGCACACTTGTTCGGATTCTATGCATCCCAAACTATATAGGTCCGAGGGCAAGCTCTTATCGTACTCCTCATTATAGGGTTCAATCATTGCTATGAAATACTACTACGGTGACTAATGTAAGATTCAGATATTTTGTGAGTATCTAGTACCATCCCGATAATTCTTGAGAATCGCTCTCCCACCGCGAGTCGTAACCCAGATAATTTTGGAGGCGAAGCCCACACAGCAAGCTATGACCCCAATAATTCTTGAGAGTCGTTCTCCCACCGTGAGTGATTTTCGAACATCACACCTCACACCTCGATAATTCTGGAGACGAAACCTACACCGCGAGTCATAGGTACCTCATCACACCAATACCCTATGAGCGTCGCCTCAATCCCGATGATTCTGAAATACCTTCCACCATGAGTGATTTTGGACATATTGCCTCACACCCCCGATAATTCTGAAGATAATCTCCCACCGCGAATCATATGAGGCCCGCATACTCATGTTTCTCCATACTTTATCACATCTTCCTTTAGTGCATGTCCTTAAGTTTAATTATAATCTTCACAACCTAGAGCTAGCTTACCCTACCGGACTTAAATCAACACGAGAGAAAGTTAGCTCACACTGACACTTCTCAAAGAGAAAGTTAACCCACACTGGTTACTTCTCAAATTTTCATTATTCACAAAATGCCGGTTACTAAGGATCTTGCCTAACCTCTAGATTCCAACAACCATCTCACTATAGAGATCAATTAGGTTATATCTAACATCAACATAAACATTCATTTCTCTTTATCCACTTTCTTTAAATATCCCTTTACTGTTAATGTTTTATGAATCGAAGAATAAAAATGAAAAGAGTCTCTCAAGACTTGAACCCGAGCACAGCCGAGCACCCAGGGAAACCCCCCCTCACACGCTAACCAAGATACCCAAACATCATATCTGATAATATATGGGTTCAAAACCTTATAACTAAGTTCTCTGTTTCTACTCATATTTAACTCCTTCAATAAATTTTGATTTCTATTCTTTTATCTTAAATTAATTGTTCATATAATACACTCCTAGATTTTCAAAAATAATTTCTCACTGATTTTATCTATATTCGAGTGAAATTATACACAAATATTGTAAATAGTAATTTTTGATAACCTTCATAAACATATACTTTTATCTATCATCAAGACTACCTTTTTATAACAACTAACATGAACATATTTTCTTTTAGCCATTTATTTTGAATTTAAGGGGAAATTCACACCTCTCTTTTAACTCATAGTTCACCCCTAACTGTACTTGAAACTTAACAACTCTTTACACACTTATAGTTTGTATGCATGCTTTAATCATGGCATACTACCTGTTGCTGCTAATTTTGGTGTGTGAGCAAACAGATAAATTTGTAGATTCTTTTTGGAAACAATAAAACAAAACTGTTGACCTTCACCGACGTTTGACTGGTTTCTTCTCGCTGCCGTGAACCTGCAAAAAGTTCGATACACCGGGATGGATTCCGGTGACAAACCCTCCGACGCTCTTGTCAGTAATCGAAAGATTATGAAAGAGCTTTATGTGGAAAAAGATTGATTACCTTATTACAGTGGGGGGAGAGGGGTATTTATAGTCGCCTTAGGGACCCGTTTCGAGATAAGAATTTATCTCTACTTCCCGGTGTTTCTGGATAAGATGTAGAGTTTAAATCGTTTCATAGAGATAATCATAAATTTGAATTTCTCTTTAAATATCCTGGACTAGTTTGTAGCGGGGTGCTACCCATACCCAATAGGACAGATCTGTTTACGAGTTATTGGGCTTTGAAGAGAGATCCAGTTCCCATTTCAGACCCATTTGTAGGTAAAATTACTGTTTTACCCCTAAGAGCTTTAAGATGTGTGCCCAATTTGAATGGTCCAGATTTAATCCTATTTTTAGCCATATCACGAACCCCCCACTCCTGGAGACTGAGTTCTACAGTCTTTGAGGAGTATTTTTGTTGTTTTAATGGCGTACAGAATTTTATTTGAGTTCTTAAAGGAGTTTGGATCTTGCTCGAGGTGTAACGGTGTCAATCTGAGCTTGTAAAATGCCCAAAATTATTCTCAGATTCTATTTTTCTTTTTCTAGGTTTTTTCTAATTTTTTTCCTATTTTAATCTGTTTTTGAATTTTTATTCAATTTTTGAATTTAAATAATTAATTATCGAAAATTTTAATTAATTATTCTAATTTAATAATTATTATTTTCAGAATTTTAAAATTATTTTTTGTATTAATAATTATTTTTAGAATTTTTAATTAATTTTTTCGATTTTTAATTAATTTTTCAGATTTTTTAAATAATTAATCCAATTAAATAAATAAATTAAATATTACCTATACACATGGCGTAATCCTGTGCGTTGATCACGATCAGAGGGCGCACATCTCAAAGCGGGGTGTTTTTCTCTCATTTTACGCTCGGAACACCTTTTGTTCAGTACCCGTCGTCGACCCACCAGACGTTGCCACGCGGTCGATCAACATTGACCGTTGACCTCCACTTGCCCCCGCCTTTTTTTCTCTTTTTTCCCGCCTTTTTCCTTCTTCTTCGTCATCGCGTCGTCTTCTTCGTCTTCGATGTCAGTGGAGAGGAGAGCTCACGAAGCTTGTGCGAGGGAGCTCAAGCTCGGGGCTCGACGAGGCGGTTGAAGCTCGGAGTTGGGCGGAGCTTTTATCTGATGCTGGTCCGAAAAGAGCTCATAGAGGAATTGGTCCCACAAGGACAACCCAAGAATACTGTGAACCTGAGGAATACTGGGTTCTTCTCCGGAGCTCGATGTTCACATAAGTCTTATACCAACCCCATCGCTCTGGATCCACTGAGTTCCAGAAACAGTGACTCATAAAGCCCCAGGCCATACGTGCACGAGATAGATTTTTAACCACGGATATACGATCGGTAAACGCAGGCACCCTGGAGGTCAAAATCCCCCGCTCTTCGAGGATGTTGACAGGGGTGGAGCTTGGAGACAGGCGAAGGGGGAATTAGCGAGGAGTGGAGGTGAGCTCGTAGACAGTGGAGTTCGGAGTTAAGGTCACTTTAAATGGGTTTGGCGATGGTGGGTTTTGGCGCGAGAGGGATTCAGAGCTCGGTGTTGGAGCTCATTGGTGTGGAGATAAGAGGGAGGAGTTCGGAGCTCGTGGGTTCATTGAGAGTGAGGTCGAAAATGGTGATGCTGGAGCTCGGAGACAGTGAAGGGGAGCTCAATGAGGTAGTTGGAGTTCGACGAAGCTCTGAGCTTTGGCTACTTGTGGCGAAGGTGGAGGGTTGGAGCTCGATGTTTGAGAAGTTGAGCTTGTTGACGAGAGCTCAACGGCGGAGAAGTTCGACACTGAGGCGTTAATTGAGGGGAGCTCGTTGATGAGAGCTCGACGATGGAGGAGGTGGGTTCGAAGCTCTTCTAGAGGGGAAGCTCGATGCTTCGATTTTTTGGCACGGAAGAAGCTCGGCAAGGGAGCTCGGTGTTGGAGCGCGAAGGAATTCTTCGGCGAATGTACTGAGGTCGAGCTCGACGATGGAAGGAGCTTGCGAACATAGTGGTAGGAGCTTGGCGAATGTGGAGTTGGTCGAGGAGCTCAAGCTCGGTTGCAGAGGAGCTCAGCAAGTTTGGTGATGGGTTCGAGCTCGGCATTGGAGCTCGTCACTATGGAGACTGGCAAAGAAGTGCTCGAGCTCGGCGGTGGCTTGTAGTTGGAGCTCGGCATTAACGTTTGGCGTTGGGGGGTCGAGGTCGAGCTTGACAGAGCTCGTGAAGGTGGACGAGGAGTGATTGGCGAGGTGTTGGTTTTTTTTTCTTTTGGTTTTTGGCGGGAGAAAATGAAGGAGAGGAAGAAGAGGGGGATGAAGGAGAGTTGCAGGTTTGCAGGTGTGAGATCCGTACCCGCGGACCCGTTAAGTGTCTTGGCCTTTGGATTTTGCTTTCGGGTTTGGGTCATAAACCCGACCCGATTCGAAGCTCTTCCTCTTTCACGAATCGAGAGTGTATTTGCTTGGATTTTTTTAGTAGAGAATTTGTGGTCGTTGATCTTGATTGAGAACGAATTGCGATGAGACGTTTCCCCCCGTTTTCACGCTCGGAGCCGCGTTTGCTCGGATTTGACTCTAAGGGACGTGGCTCGATCTGAGCCATTGGATCTTGATCGAGCGCGCTTTTTGAAGCAACATTTCTCCCAATTTCATGTTTGGGACCACATTTGCTCGGATTTGACTCCGAGGGACGTGGCTTAATCTGAGCCATTGGATCTTAATCGAGCGCGCTTCTTGAGGAGAAGTTTTTTCCTTATTTTTTGTTCGACGCAGCTATGTTGTAACCCACTTTCCCGGTGCTACAGAGGTCAGATCAGGGTGTGTGACCTCTCATTTCAAAGCTGACTCGAAGATCTACAATTTCTCTTTAGATGTCAGTTGAAGAATTATCCTTCTTCGTGGTCAAAATAGTCCCGTAACATCTTTGTCTTCATGAAGTTGATAACTGCTTTGGTCTTCGAATCTTCGAAGAGGAGCTCCACTCCTATGGGCTAAGAAGATGAGCTAGGAAGACCCTCGTAAGACCCATGGGAAGATCCGTTCTTGGAGGTAAGTGCGAGGAGAAACTCTAGGAAAGAGTTTTGATCTCCACACTCTCTTGGAAGAAGGCTGCTCAGGAGGCGAGCGGAGCAGAGAGCTTCACCGGGTTCTAGGAGAGAGCCGTTTGGGAGACAAGTTTGAGGAGCAACTTTAGGGGAGAGTTGAGCTCTGAACTCGTTGAGAAGAAGGCCGCTCAGGAGGCGAGCGGAGCGAAGAACTTCACCAGGCTCTGGGAGAGAGCCGTTTGGGAGACAAGTTTGAGGAGAAACTCTAGGGGTGAGTTGAGCTCCGAACTCTTTGAGAAGAAGTTCGCTCGGGAGGTGAGCGGAGCAAAGGACTTCACCAGGCTCTAGGAGAGAGTCGTTCGGGAGAAAAGTTTGAGGAGTAACTCTAGGGGAGAGTTGAGCCCTAAACTCGTTGAGAAGAAGGCCACTCGGGAGGCGAGCGGAGCAAAGAGCTTCACCAGGCTCTAGAAGAGAGCCATTCGGGAGACAAGTTTAAGGAGCAACTATAGGGGAGAGTTGTGCTCCGAACTTGTTGTTTAAGAGAGTTTCAACAGTTATGGGAGCAATTTCGAATGGCGAGCTACTTTATACTCGCTCGTTCACAAGTAGCTAAAGCGGCATCGAACCAAGTGTTGGACTCCGAACTTGTTGTTAAGAGAGTTTAAACAGTTGTGGGAGCAATTTCGAATGGTGAGCCACTTTGTACAAGCTTGTTCACAAGTAGCTAAAGTAGCATCGAACCAAGTGTTGAACTCCGAACTTGTTGTTTGAGGGGGCTAACGAGTTGTAGGAGCAATTCTGAATGGTGAGCCACTTTGTACAAGCTTGTTCGCAAGTAGCTAAAATAACATCGAGCCAAGTGTTGGACTCCAAACCCATTTTTTGAGCTTAGTAGGTTGTGGGAGCAGCCCTGTAGGAGAAGCTGGACTCCGAACTTACCATTAACGAGTCGTAGATGTGACTCAAAGAGATAGAGATGAGGCAAACGCAATAATTTTCAATAGAAAGAAGCTAAGTTTTATTGAAACAAACTAAGTGGTCATTTCAATGGGGCGAGCCATTATTACATGCTTTTGGCCGTGTTAGAAGCATCGGCCTTATTGAAACTGAAAACCTACTTCTACGATAGGGTGAAGGCCTCTTGGAAGGAGTTTGGTTCTCCCCCCATTGGACCTTCATGGATAAGGTGGAGGACGGCCCCAGGTTTAGAATCTTGGAACTCGGTGGACCTCTCTTTTCGCTTGCAGGCTCCTCGGGGTGGAAGATCGGCCCCGTCTTTTCGGACGAACTTGGCCAGGTGTCCTCGCTGTATGTATTCTTCAATCTCCTCTTTAAGAGCACGACAATCATCCGTGTCGTGGCTGTGGTCCCTATGAAAGCAGCACCACTTATCCTTATTTATTTTCTTTCTAGGGATATTCATTCTAGGGGGACTGCAGAGTAGCCCTTCCTTATCCACCTCCATAAGAACTGCTGATATACTAGAATTGAGGGGGGTGAACTTCTCAAAACGATGAGCTGGGTGGCGTTGGCTATTGTCATCCCTCTGGAATTTCTAGGACCCTTCTTTACTTGTATTCTTCCGTTTGTTCCCGGAAGATGATTCCTCAAGTGTGGGGAGGGGGGGGTTGAGAGCCTCTTCAGCTCGGATGTACTTCTAACTCCTAAGAAGGAGTTCTGAGAAGTCCCAAGGAGGCTTCTTGGCAAGGAACGCCTTGTGGTCGACATTAGTGACGTTGTGCCAGAATGCCACCGAGGTTACTGATTGGTTGAGGGAGGCAATAGACCGGGCTTCGGCGGTGAAGCGTAGAACGTAATCTCTTAGGCATTCACCCTTTCTTTGGCTGAGGTTCACCAAAGATGCACTTGTTTTCTCAGCCCGACGACTGCCCACGAAGTGGGTGAGGAAGAGCTTCTCAAACTATTCGAATGAGAAGATGGAGACTGGGGTTAGACGGGAGTACCACTCTCGCGCTGGTCCCCTCAATGTTGCTGGGAAGGCCTTGCAGAGGACCTTGATGAATCATCATGAGAGTTTTAAAACTCTCGATATGATCGGCCGGGTCCGACTCCCCATTGTAGGATTCAAAGCGGGGTGGCCTAAAGGCTTCGGGGACCGGAGCTTCCATGATGGCCCTAGAGAAGGGAAGTTTGCTGGGGAGGAACCTATTGGTCCATAGTTCTTCTTCGGGATTTATCTTGTTAAGGCGCCTCTCCATGTCGTGGAGACGGCGGCGGACCGAGTCATCCGTTCGGTCGGATCTAGTCGACCCTCGGGACTCTCCTTCATGAGTGGCGGAATGATGAGGGTTAGGGGCACACTGATCCTAACTCGTGGCAATATTAAGAGCTCGCATGATATCTTATTTGAAGTTCTGGAGCTCGGCCTGAGTGACTGGTGCCCCTCCAGCTCAGTGATGCCTAGGTGTGGCTCGGCTTACTGGAGTATGACTTCTCCGCCGATGACGTTGATGGGACTCTCTTTGCCTCCTTACGAGAGAGGATCTTCTGGTCCTCGGTCTACGGGGGTCTGGACTCTCGAGACACCTGGGTGCTCAGGTTGATGGACTCCCTCAAGGGCTCGCCATCTAGCAAGTTCAAAGGGTCAACCCTCTGCTGGCAGTTAACAATTACTTGAAGGAGATCCTGCTCGGGAGGGCTTTGAGAATTCCTAGAGTCAACTGAAGGATTGTGGACCAAGACATGGTCATGAAGAGGATGTTGCTCTGGACGGCTTTGATGAGAGCCCCCCTGGGCAGCCCCTCGAGACCCTAGAGGGGCCTGTTGTGGAGGAGGCTGCTGAGGAAGAACATCTTGGACTGGAGGAGGAGGAGGAAGAGGAGTGGCTCTTCGGCTAGAGGCCGCTGCCTTCCCCTTCTCTTTTGGATGCATGGCTTGAAACTACTTTCACTGATGAAGGTTGGATTGCTTTTTCGTTTCCCACAGACGGTGCCAATTTGTTACTGCAGATTTTAGTGTGGGAGCAAACAAATGAGTTTTTGGATTCTTTTTGGAAACAATAAAGCAAACCTATTGATCTTCACCAACGTTTGAGTGGTTTCTCGCCGCTGCCGTGAACCTGCAAAAAGTTTGATACATAGAGATGGATCCCGGCGACGAACCCTCCGACGCTCTTGTCAGTAATCAGAAAGATTATGAAAGAGCTTTATGTGGAAAATGATTGATTACCTTGTTATGGTGGGTGGAGAGAAGTATTTGTAGTCGCCTTAGTGACCCGTTTCGAGATAAGGATTTATCTCTACTTCCCGGTGTTTTTGGATAAGATGTAGAGTTTAAATCGTTTCATATAGATAACCATGAATTTGAATTACTCTTTAAATATCCTGGACTGGTTTGTAGCGGGCTGCTACCCATATCCAATAGGACAGATCCGTTAATGGGTTATTGGGCTTTGAAGAGAGACCCAGTTCTCATTTTAGACCCGTTTGTAGGTGAAATTACCGTTTTACCCCTGAGAGCTTTAAGATTTGTGTCCGATTTGAACGGTTCAGATTTAATCATATTTTTAGCCATATCACTACCATATGCCAACAATACTACAAAATACTCTAAATAGAATTTCAATTTGATAACATAACAATTCTATATTGAAACTTTCAACTAGCGTGCATTATTTCTCATATTTCATTAGTACTAAGAATTTTAGATAACAACATAACATGCATCACAAAAGTAACTAAAGAACTCATATCAATTGTCCATTTCAAGCATAAACTACCTAGGCATGCATTCTACAACAATTTAGAAAGTAAAAGAGACACCCACCTTTTTCTTGATGCAAAATGTAAATAGAATTCCTAAAAAAATGCTCCAAAGCTCTAACACAAAATGGCTGTCTCCTCCTTAGTAAAAACTGAAATCTCCTCTAGCAAAATCCGAACTCCTCTCTTGCCTTCTCTTTTAATTTTTGTTTGATTCTTTGCGTTGTTCATGTTAAATGAAGGGGGTATTTTTAGCAATATTGTGTGGTTGAGATGAGTCCCACTACCCAAAATAATTCCCCACTCACCCACAACACTCCCCCACTCTCCCCTCTCTCTCACATATGGCCGACCAACCCTCTAGTGCACAACAAGTGCACGTGCACCCTTTGCGCACACTACTTCTCATATAAATTATATTATTTATTAAATTAAATGTAGGTGTATGTTACATGACAAGTGTACTAAACTTTAAAATGTGTATTTAAATGTAGAATTAATCATGGGCCTCAATTTGTAATTAATTTTTAGTAGGATTCAAAATAGATTTAGGCCTATTGGATTAAAATAAATAAATCATACAAGTGTGACAAAAAAATGAGAAGAAAAATGTGTATGACTCTTAGAATTTTTTTTAGGAACCAAAGTGCACAAAATTTTACGTGTAATGTATGTGCAAAATATTAAAATTAATTTTTTTTGGAATGTTACACTTCACCCCACAAATTACTAGAAGGACTAGAACTAGCAAGCATAGATTTCACTATATCCATCAAATTATATTCTTCCTCGTCACTTATCACATGTTCTTGACATAAATGAGTTACTTTATTTGAAGTATATTTCCTTCCTCGTTCAGATCTAAGAATCTTTATCTTCTTTTCAAGTTTATTTTCAACTTTCACTTTATAAATCTTAAAGTGTTCAAGCACTTCATCCTTATTATTAAGAAAATATATAGTAAAATCTAGAATAATCATGAAATGAATGTAACAAAATACCTTCAACCACATCTAGTGGGAATTCTATTCAAATCACACACATCACTATGCATAAGTTCAAGTGGATCCGAATCTCTAACAATATTTGGAAATGATTTTCTAGTGTGTTTATGTTGGGCACATATTTCACACTTACTATTTTGGTTCAAGTCAAACTTAGGCAATATACTTGTATGCATCATTCTCTTAATAGAACCTAAGTTTACATGACCAAGTCTACCATGCCATAAACAAGAATCGTTTTCAACATTCAAAATAGTAGGAGGATAATTTTCATTAATAATATTAGAGGTTACATTAAGCTTAAACAATCCATCACATAGGAAACCTTTTCTCACAAAAATATCCTTCTTATAAATTACAAACTTGTTGGATTCAAAAACAATCTTATATCCAATACTAAGCAAAATAAATCCACTAATTAGATTCCTCCTAATGGTGGGAACATGCCAAACATTAAGAAGAGTTAAAGTCTTTCCGAATGTCATCTCAAGATCAATTCGTTCTTTCCCTATTGCATGTGATGTGGAGTCATCCCTTAGAATCACATATCTTCCACTCGATTCCTAAATATAGAATATGAATTCTTCAATCATGTTGACCTAAGGTTTGGAAGAACTCTGGTCCTTGAGAGGTCCTTTAAGGGACTCGATTTTCTTGAAGTAGCATTCTTTGCCAAAGTGACTGGTCCTCCCACACACATAGCAAACTTCTCTTTGAAATTTGGTACCTTTGAAGGGTTTTTGGTTTCTACTATGGTTATGGGAATGGTTGTTTCTAAAGTTCTTCTTGAAATTCTTCTTGAACTTGGGACTGAATGGTTTCTTAGTTTGGCCATTTGGATTTTCGGTTAGGCTTGGGTTCTACTTTGGTCTTATCTTGCCTATGTCTATTTTCAACCCGTGCTCTAATTATGGCTTCTTGAAAGGTAAGGTCAACTTGTTCATGTCTAAGTTTTTTAGCAAAGGAAGACCAACTAGAAGGGAGTTTGTCAATATGAAAAAATATTTATAATCATTTGAAAAAATAGAACCTTTGAATTCCAGGTATTTAATATGGTTTTGGAACTCATGCAATTGGTCATTAATAGATTTATCATCCACTAATTTAAAGTCAACCAAAAATGATGCACTAAACCTATGGGTGGCAACATAATCTAACCCATATTCGACTTCAAGAGCATCCCAAAGCTTTTTGGCTGAATGTCATACAAGCTATCAGATAAGGCACAAAGAATATGTTGCAAGAAATGAAACTCTATATTTCTTTAGGAGCTTTAGATTTGGAAGTCCACGCGGGAATGGTTGAGCCACTGCTTTGAGGCGTGGGGGTCTCATTCACAATTTCACATGGTTGAGGGTAGCGGGAGCTGTAGCATCCCGAATTTTCAATATAATATCTCAGAAATACGTGGCATAATTTCCAGCATCAATCTCAATTGTAATAGTAAACAAAGCCAAAACATAGATAAAATTTTCAAACTTTTATTACATTAATTCATTACAAAACACATAAACAACTTGAATTACAATCTTTTCTTTTACAACACATTCTTTTACAATTTACATAAGCCATATCATCAATTCTATCTCATGCATCCAGATCCCAAGCTATAGGCCCCTAGCTGTAAAACTGAGGCTAGAGATAACCCTAACCCCCAAAACTACAGGGGTCAGCCATAACGGTGTGAGTGACATCAAAAGAAATGCAACATAAATAAAGCATAAAAGATAAAGTTATAAACAACATATATTAACAATAATAACAATGGAATATGAAGTAACAACAAATAAAACATGAAAACATCAAGTGAAAGTAGACTAACTGTTAAGTGTTGAAAAAATAGAAAACAACATGCATAAAACCAAGTCAAGAAAACATCAATACTATATACTGACTCTCTAATGCATACTTGTCGGATTCTATGCATCCCACAATACATAGGTCCGGTGCAAGCCCTTATCGTTCTCCACTTTATAGGGTTAAATCCCTCGTTATGCAACTAATCCTACTATGGTGATGGAAACAAGATCCAGAATACTCCGCGAATAGGCATCACAACCCTTGATGCACAAGCATCATGTAAGAATAGCTCAACAAAACCGGAAAATCACCTCTATGCCGTGTACCCCACGAATAGGCTTGCGAGGCCCTCGACGTGCAGATACACTAGGTACATCTCGTGAATAGGCCCGCCGACCCTCAACACGCGAATGCACCCTGCATGCTTCGTGAATAGGCCTGCAGACCCTCGACACGCGAACATACAAATGTCCTCTCGAGACAGAACAACACACAAGTCCTGGGACTTGTCCGTTGGACCCAAACCAAAAGCGTATACTTACGTTTTCCAAGTTCCATCACATCTCCACTAGTGCCTGTCCTTTAAGTTGGTTATTATTAAAAACAAAAAAAACCATCTTCTCTAGAATTAGTGCATCCTGTCGGACTTAAATTTCATAATAACAATCCCAAGACCCCACTGGTCTAAATCCACAAAATTTCATCTACCGGTTCACAGGACTCCCACTCAACTTCTAGAGATTCATAACTCAACCATCAATACCAGGTTGTGTCAATATAGAGAACTTCGGGTTACAATCTAATTATAATATCAAAACTTCAGGTTTGATTATTATTTTTAGAATTTCAAATTTTAATATATAAGTAATAAAATTTCGAGTTATATATATGAAATTGAAATTACAGAGTTTCAAATTATAAAATAAAATGCGTACGGGGCTTCTGGTCCAAATTAAATTGAAAGCATAGAACTTCAGGTTCTAAAATAAAATACATACCGAGCTTCTGGTCCAAATTAAATTGAAAGTATAGAACTTCATGTTCTAAAATAAAATACTGATGGAGCTTCTGGTCCAAATTATTAGACTAGTCTATACTTGTCTGATTATTACAAAAACTTTATATGATTCTGTAGACACATTAAAGAATTTCATATAAAATTTTCAGAAATTTTCAATGGTTGAATTTAAGTTGTCATTTATCTATGAGAAACTACATTAAATTTTTAAAAAATTACAATACGTTCAATTTAAAATCCAAATAGGTTACATAATATATGAAAACCAGTCATCTTGGAATGTTCTATCAAATAAAATTAGTTTCACATTCATATGAAATGTTATTCAAAATAAAATTTGACGGATGTTATAATATTTAATGAAAATGTCAAGATAATAAGGAATTCGTTTCTCACAAACCTACCATTGGATCAATCTGAATTTTGGATATGTTTCTCTCCAATATGATGTGCTCATGCTCTCAAAATTTGAGGTCGTACCTATTTTGGGAAGGCACTCAACAAAGAAAATCGTGCTGATAACGTGTCACAGATATAAAGAAATACTATTAAAATATAAGGAGATAAATAGACGAATTTCTTATTCTATTTTTGTATTGCTCATAGGTGGAGTGCTCCACCTATTTATACGGATACAAAAGATCTCATAAGTTACAAAAGAGAGAAGTTGAATAGGTGAGAGATGAGTTACAAAGTCATGGAGATGGTGGGGGAGGAGTTACAAGAGCATGGAGATGGTGGGGAGGAGTTACTAATTCATGAAGATGGTGGTCATTCACTAATAACATTTACAACAAGATTTAGTTTATAAATAAAAAAAATTTAGCAACTAAATCATAATTAAATAGTAAATAAAAGAAATAGAAACGAAATTAAGGGTTCAAGAAGTTGGCAAGTCAGATGAAAGGCATGTATTCACTGCCCTAAGGAATTATTGTCGCCTTACGTGCCAGGCTTTAGTGGCAAGACAACACACCCCCCCTCCCCCACAATAAAAAAAAAAAAAATTCAAACCGTAGTATCCTCTTGGCACCAACAAGTAGAAGACAATATAGACCCAATTTAACTCCTTCAAATGCTCAACTTGTTTGTGAAGTAGAGATCATAGAGAGAGAAGATAGATGAGAGTTTGAGGACTGTGTATGTCAATTGGATTAAAACCCGACCCAATTGGACCCGTTAGTCTTAACATATCTTTCCTCAGGCAATTTTAGGCGTTTAAGGCATTTTCATATATGTTTTCACACGGTCTGTCATGCCCCGCTTCCCAAAAATACAGAATACGGGCACGCAACACAAGTCCAGCAAATGAATATAATCATCCTTAAGCTGTTTCAGAAATCTTTACAACACATCACAGACAATATATCAGAGCAGGAAGCAAAGAGTGGAACCAACATGCATCATTGAAATAATTTCACCAACAGGAATTAATTGAAATCAAATATCATGTTCTCAAATAAAACAGAGTCGGGAAAACAAATATTCCGGGTCACATCGCCCAAATACAAATAATACTCAAGTCTCAATTACAGAATAATTCAAGTCTCACGAATACAGAAAAATGTTCTATAAGGAAACAGAAATAATAATCAGCAACTAATATTGCAAGCCACCAGTACCTTCTTGAATCTGTCCACCATAATCTGCAAATCATCGAATGCAGGAAAAAGGAAAAGAAGAAAACACAGTACCCGTCAATGGCAAGTCCGGGTCACAAATAGAATAGGATACAAGCACATGGACACTATCTAACCACAGGATATATTAACAGGTATAGGTAAACATATGTCAAGTATCAACAGTTAAAACAGGTAACATGTATAATTATCAGGTATTTAGGTAATCAGGTAATCATGTATCAAGTATCAGGAAAACAGGTAACAGGATAATCAGGTAATCATGATAATCAGGTTATGTTAAGTCTAATCTTTTTATTAACTATCTAGGTAGCACGACATGCATCCCAAGTTTTACTACATAGTTGCTACAACAAACAATTTTGCTTAATAAGATTTTCATAGTGGAGTCCATAGGGCAACGTACTTGGGTACAGGAAACAGGCAGAACCAGTGGCTCTTTTCTACTCTACACCTTCTTACATAAGAAGCAATGTAGACAGGGTCAGTAACAGGTAAACAGGCAGGTAGGACACTAGTCCTCTTCCAAGTACACATTTCTATTTTTTCCACTAATAGAATCTTCCCTTAAACTCCGGCTTAATTACTTTATCATTAAGGTCATCAACAGGCATAAGAGTGTGCTAAATGATGTCAAACTAACAGGTTATAATCAGGTTTAGACTCAGGGAATTAGATCAGCAAGTATAGGTACCAAACATTCACAAATACGAGCAACTTAGCGTATGTTTATAATCAGGACAGCAAGACCAGTCTGTACAAAAACAGTGATCCAAAGATCTACAGGCATGCAAATCATGATCCGTCGAAGGATCTGGAAACTAGACATCCACACGCTTCTAACGAATATAATAATTTTATATACTAGTTCATAACATCTCAGCTTAAAAGTCATTTCAACACAGATTTCCGGTACACCCAGAAAACAGGGAAATAACTTAAACCACATGAAAACAGCAGGTAAAGTCATCATTAAATCCACGAAAATTCTGGGGTAATCCCCTATATGTATAGTCTCAAAATATAAATTTTCATATTTTTCCAGAAAGTATAGATATGTTGTCAAAAATGAAAAGTAACACAAAACACGGTTTTGATGGATCTGGAATTCCTCAACACTGCTGTACAAAATTGAACACAACTTGCAAACAGCGCATCAAAATTCACTTCCTCCAAAACGGGGTGAAAGTAGACACAATTAATCAACTTTCATATCTCACATAATATTTCCATACAGTAAATAAAAATAGGGTGAACACGGCATTCAACATACAACCACACGCAGTTTACAGCAAAAGTGATCTCTAGAAAAGAATATAAGACATCGCTCAAAACTCATCTTTTAATTATCACAAAAATCAGGGAACTACCTAACATCATGTTGAAACACTGGAAAAAATATTATGGTATGATATTGGGTATAACCTAGATCTTGAAAATAAATTGTCCACAAAAACTACCCCGAACTGAATCTGGAAACTACCAATATACAGTCACTAAAATAATCACAACTAATTCATACGAACTCCAAACAGGGTGAAACCAGTGGGATTAGAAATTAGATTCAGTTCTCTACAAATTACTCAGAAATAGCCATGTTGAGATTCGGACTCTAATTCAGGTAAAAACAACAATCAATCCAGTACAACCCAAATTTCCAGATTTCTCACATCATCTTAGAATCGTCATAACTTCTACAAAAATGATCCAAACTCATCCAAATTCAAAATGCAGCCTACCCATTATCTAAATATCATATTTAAGGATTTCTAACATGTCAAAATCTAATATTTCTCATATGGGTGTTCAACATATATCGGGTATACAATATGTCGCATACGCGATCAAAATCGCGTTTGGGTGAATCCTAAGGCATAAACCTATCAAACTCCATGTCCTAAGTCATCTATGGCCTATTTTGAAAAATAGAGACGAAACCCACAAATAAAAACATGATCTTTGGCCGTCTCTAGTCTCAAACTATCCTATGTGTGAACTTTCGACTTGTATCAACCTAAGAAATTTAAGTACAAGTTACTTGCCTCTTTGTGACGACGAACGCGACGAATCCAAGCCTTTCAAAGAAAACCCACGAGCAAGATGCCTTCTAACGCGATTTCGAACGAAACCCACGAACAAAACGCGCCAACGGTTGATCTCTTTGACACACGAACCAAAGTGGGAGATGCCCACAACTCAAATCAGCGAAGAAAGGTGTTGTTCACTGACTTGGGGTCGTATGGTGCTGATTTGATGCTTGGCCGGTCACAAAAAGAGGAGAGACGAGGTATTTTATGAAGCGAAGTAGTATAAAAGGATGATGGAAGAGTCTATATTGGTTGGCTATGGTTGGAGAGACCAAGGGAAGGTCGGCCTGGGGTAGAAGAAGGCAGGCCGGGAATATCTCAAGTGGAGGCCGGGTGCAAGTAGGAGAGGGAGAGAGAAAAATATTAGGGTTAGGGATTAATTAGTATTAGGGGTATATATAGGAGATCAAATGTGGGTTAATGGGTAGTGGATATCAATATGAAACAATAGGTATATAATTGGGTAATGGATATTGGGTAGATTTCAAATGAGGATACAAAGTACAATGAATCCTATGGCTCCTAAAAATCTCCTTAAGGCTAAAAATCTCAAATTGGTCAAAACTCTCCTAAAAATTCACCATGACCCTAAAATAATATTTATACATGAACGAGATCAAGAAATTGAGAAAAAGAGCTCAAATGCATAAATTTTTACGTGCACAACACGTAAAATCAAACAACTCCAAATATAAATAAGATTTGAAAATCCAGGTAGTTACAGTACTCCCTCCTTAGAATAGTTCCGTCCCCGGAACTACACTTAAAGAGTGAGAAAACAAAATACAGCAAGAAGAAAGAAAGAAGAAAGAAAAGAAGATACAAATCAAACAAAGAGCTCAGGATGGTCTTTCATCATCCTCTCCTCAGATTCCCAAGTAGCCTCTTCAACCAATTGGTTTCTCCAGACTACTTTGACCATCAGTATCATCTTGTTCCTCAAGACTTTTTTCCGACGATCGACAATCTCAACCGGAAGCTCAATGTAACTCAGATCCAACTGCGAACCCTCCGGCACTTCGGGCAAATGATGACTCGGATCTGGAATTTAACCTCTCAGCATAGACACGTGGAAAATATTGTGTACCTGAGACAACTCTTCTGGCAACTCCAACCGGTAAGCAGTTTTCCCAATCCGCTTGATTATCTTATACGGGCCTATGAACCTCGGGGCTAACTTCCCACTCTTGCCAAAGCGAATCACACCCTTGCTAGGTGAAACCTTCAGAAAAACAAAGTCACCATCCTCAAACTCAAGGTCCCTCCTCCGGTTGTCTGCATAGCTCTTCTGCCTAGTCTGAGCATCCACCAACCTCTTCCTGATCAGATCGATCTTTTCAGAGGTCTGCTACACGATCTCAGGCCCAAACATCTGCCGCTCCCCAACTTCAAACCAACAAATAGGTGTTCTGCACTTTCTGCCATACAGAGCTTCGTACGGCGCCATCCTAATACTAGTCTGAAAACTGTTATTGTAGGTAAACTCCACCAGAGCTAAGTGCCTTTCCCAACTGCCTCCAAAGTCTAGTACGCAACACTGAAGCATATCCTCAAGAATACAGTTAACTCTCTCGGTCTGCCCATCGGTCTGCAGATGAAAAGCAGTGCTGAAATCCGTCTTGGTACCTAAGGCTGTCTGAAGACTCCTAAAAAAATGCAAAGTAAACTGCGCATCTCGATCAGAAATAATGATTAACGGAACACCATGAAGCCTGACGATCTCTCCAACATATAGCTCAGCCAACTTGTCCATCGAAGCAGTGAGTTTCATCGCTAAGAAGTGAGCAGACTTGGTTAGTCGATCGACTATGACCCAAATCGTATCATTGCCCTTTGAACTCTTGGACAAGCCCGTGATGAAACCCATACTGATGTTATCCCACTTCCATTCCGGAATAGGTAACGGTTGCAATAAACATCCGGGTTTCTGATTCTCGGCTTTGACCTGTTAACAGATCTCACACTTCGCCACGAACTCGGCCACATCCCGCTTCAAACCTGACCACCAAAAGTGTTGCTTAATGTCCTTATACATCTTGGTACTCCGAGGATGTACAGACAAAAGAGTAGCAAGTGCCTCCTGAAGAATGATCTCCCGCAATTCTGCTTGATCCGGAACACACAACCTCTCTCCGAACCACAACACCTCATCCCTGATCTGGTCTCTGACAACTTGCCAGCACCAACCTACTTCTTCATCTTTTGAATCTCTGCATCTTCCTTCTGAATTGTGATAATCCTTTCATTCAGCATTGGTTGAAGCCTCAACCGAGCTAAAGACAATCACAAGCCTTCCAGAACAACTTCAATACCAGCCCGATCCAGCTCCTCTGCAAGATGTCTCTGAGTTGTAATCAAACTAGCTAGAATGCTCTTGCAACTAAGTGCATCAGCAAAAACATTAGCCTTCCCAGGGTGGTACTTAATCTCTGGACGAATGTCCTCAAGCACCTCCAGCCATCTCCTTTGCCTCAGATTCAGATCCTTCTGCTGATAGTTGTACTTCAAGCTTTTGTGGTCTGTGTACATGTTCAGCTTCTCACCATACACGTAATGTTTCCATTACTTCAAGGCGAAGATAATCGCAGCTAACTCTAGATCATGAGTCGGATAATTCTTCTCATGTGGTCGTAGTTGCCTAAAACCATAAGCGATTACTTTCCCTTCTTGCATTAAGACATAACCAAGCCCACAATATGAAGCATCGCTGTAGACATCATACTCAATACCTGCTCTAGGCAAAGCTAAAATAGGTGCAGTAGTCAGCCTCTCTTTCAACTCGTGAAAGCTCGCCTCGCGCTGCTCAGTCCATTTGAAGTTCACATTTTTCTTAGTCAGACCAGTGAGTGACACGGCTATCTGAGCGTAGCCCTGAATGAACCTCCATTTGTATCCAGTTAGTCCAAGAAAACTCATGATTTCCTTCACTGTAGTTGGCCTTGCTTAATCTTTCACCGCCTCTATCTTTTGCGGATCATTTGCCACTCCCTCCTTAGAAAGGATGTGACCTAGGAATGCCACCTCAGATATCCAGAAATCGCACTTAGATAACTTGGCATACAACTCATGCTCTTGAAGCTTCCTCAAAACTACTGCCAGATGCTCCGTGTGCTCCTCCTTCGACTTGGAGTACACAAGAATATCGTCGATAAACACCACGACGAAAGAATCAATAAACGACCTCAGAACTCTGTTCATCATATCCATGAAAATTGCAGGTGCATTCGTCACTCCAAATGGCATAACTAAGAATTCGTAATACCCATGTCGAGTTCTGAATGCAGTCTTATGCACATCTTCAGTCTTCACTCGAACTTGATGATATCCTGATCGAAGATCTATTTTAGAGAAAATAGTTGCTCCTTGTAGACGATCGAACAAGTCATCAATTCACAGAATAGGATACTTGTTCTGAACAGTGACCTTATTCAGCTTGCAGTAATGATGCACATCCTCATCGAACCATCCTTCTTCTTACCAACAGCACAGGTGCTCCCCAAGGTGATGCATTCGGTTGAATAAAGCATTTCTCCATTAGTTCCTCAATCTGCCGTTTGATCTCATCCTGCTCCATAGACGCCATCCTATATGGTGCCTTGGAAATAGGGGCACTCCCTGGCTGAATAGGGATGCTAAACTCTACATCACGATGCGGGGGTAACCCAGGAAAATCTTCCAAGAATATCGTCAGATAATCCCGAACCACTGGAATCTGTTGCACCTCTGCAGGAATCCCCTTCTTCTTGCTGATAGCAGTAACTAAGCCTGAACATCTCCTCTTCCCTTGGAAAGTGACTTCAGGTCCACCTGGAGCCTTCACTATTACTTCTTTGGTCTTGCACTCGATGCTTGCATTGTACACCGACATCCAATCAATACCAATGATAACATCGACTCCCAAGACATTCAGTTCGATCAGATCAATCCCGAAAATTCTACCTCCAATCATGATCTCGCAGTCCGCATAGTACCGATCAGTGGTTAAAGTTTCCCCTGATGGAGTAGCTACTGCTAAAACCTTGCCTGGAAAGACTTTCGGTTCGACTCTCAAAACTTTGGAAAATTTAGGTAACACAAAAGTGTGAGAGGACCCGGTATCGAACAAAACAACAGCTTTCTTTCCATTCAACTAAAGTTCTCCTGTTACATAACACATCCTCGTTACATAACAATTCGCTATAAAAGCGGGAAAAAGAAACAACAAAAAACACTCTTAAACATCCTCCCTCATACCAGTGATGACGTGATCCACCTCATCAGCATCAGCTTCAATCGAGACAAATACTCGCCCCTGCTGGTACGGCTTCTTCCTAGCCTGCTGAGTTGGTCCCTTTCGGACGACATCTTGCAGCTTAGGGCACTGGGATCGGAAGTGACCTGTTTCTCCACAGTTGTAACAAGTCACCACAGGAGGTCTCACCCATGCATTCCCGGGTCTTCCTACCATACTGACCGTGTTCGCCCCATTCGGTTTGAACCTTTGGGCCGGCAGCTGTCCCTTGACATTTCCAGCAACTGCGGGCCTCTTCTCCACATTCCAGTTGTTCCTCCTATTCTGAACAGCGTGGAACTACTCCATGTTCGCCTCCGTGGCTGCACCTCGTTTGACCAACTTGTCAAACCTCCTGATACCGGGGGGTATCATCCTAGATCTCAGACTTGGACTTAAACCATGCTCGAACTTTCGAGCCTTCTTTGCCTCATCCATCACCAATTCGGGAGCATACCTCGAGAGCTGATTGAACCTCATCTCATACTCTCTAACCAACATGCCGCCCTGCTGTAGCGCCAGAAATTTCATGGCTTTCTTCTCCTGGATGTCTGATGGAAAATAATGACTACAGAATTCCTCCAAGAATTCCTCCCAGCCGAGGACAATATCTTCCATCGTCCGCTTCATCGACTGCCACCAAACAACCGCATCCTTCTCGAACTGCAGCACCGCCAACTTCACCTTGCTGCCCTCCGGAGTCTCCAAGACTTTGAAGATAGTCTCGATCTGTCAGATCCAATTATCAGCCGCATCAGGGTCTGACTTTCCTTCAAACACCAGTGATTTCATCCGTTTGAATGATTCCACGAGTTTGATTGCTTCGGGTACTGGATTCACAGGCACCCTCCCTTAGTTCTGATTCATGGCAACAGCATTGAGTGTCTGATAGATCCTCGCTAATTCCGTTTCCAAGTCCAGACCTTCACCATTCCGAGCTCCTCTTCTAGCCATATTCTGATGCAAAAGATCCATTAAATTTGATGTAGAAAATATGAATTTAAATCAACTTTTCATTTTATTGAATTTCAAACTTTATGCATTCGAATTTAAAACATTCCTGACATCAAATGAAAGCAATAAGAAGATACAACGGTCTAGTTCTTACAGTTTCTCTTGGCTTCACGAAGCTCTTCCTGTAGTTCCTCCACTTCCTCCTTCAGTACATCGTACATATTTTTTCTCTTCTCTAGTTCCCAAACACGATGACTGAGCGTGGCAATGCTCTCCTTGCACTATGCACACTGCGCCTGCAACAGCTCTGCTCTCTCCCTCTGAGTCTCAACCTACCTCTGAAGAGACACAATGTGACAACTCGGAACTGGTTCTTCCTCGTCAGAGGAATCATCAGATGAATCCGGAGGCGGAGTGATCTCCCTGGACTCAAGCCATTTCTCTTCGAATTCTTCGAGATCTTCTTCGTCTAAATTAGCTTGCTCGGGTTAGTAATCCTCCTAAACTATGTGCTAATCGTCACCTCCAGCTGGGTCGAAGTGGTCTGCCATCTTAGAGAAAGAAGAAGAAGAAGCATATATCATAGAGCAACACAAATGTAAGTGATTTACATTTAAATCTGTAACGCCCCGAACTTCCTATATGGAGGATTCGAGACATGAGCCAGGACCTTTACATTCAATTAGTCACAATACACAGATTTGTGGAGAATTTTAAAACTTTTTACTACTACACTATTACAGACCGAGTGGTTCCATTGATTCCACATTACATCAGAGTATATAAAAAATGAAAGATGACAATATCAGGCACTTCATTTGTAAGCCATGCCTTTACTGGAGTCCTCGCGGTTGGTGATCCTGTATCCACGACTACGATCCAATACCTGTACTTCTACACTGCGGTACCTATTGAAGTGGGGACGTCAGTATTCACTGACGCTTAAGGGCTGATCATATAGCAGCGAATCTCCAAAAATAAACATATAAAACATGGTAAAATATGTCGGTGTGGTTTAAGTGTTCGTGAGTGCAATGACTAGAATCTAATGCAATGTCAACTTATCTAGGATGCTCCTATTCTAATGCAAGCAAGTCTCCGGAACAGTATGCATCCCATACTACATACGCCCCATCTCAAGCCGTTTCTCCAATTATAGGGATTTGAACCCGCGTTATGAATTACTAATTGTACACAACCTGTTCCTGACAGATACTGCATGACTGATGAGGTTGCAAACGTGGTCAAGTCCCACCAATGCAGTACGCTCATGGTGTCTATGTTTGCCACTACTACCCGGTACACCGGACCTCACTCAAAAACCAGACGAACACGGGGTCTCTCCGAGCGCAGTATAGCATACAAAGCCTATCCTGTGTCGCCCCTAACTCATAGACCGTGATCTATGGCCTGTTCGCTCTCTCCTGGACAAGGACCCGACGAAGTTCCGGGGTCCATCCCCCTAGCTCCGCCGCCTTATCATGGCACTTCAGGAATTAACAGTGTGCGATACGCATCCCGTGCTCCCAACTCGTGAGAAGGCACCGTACGTATCCCTTTGACAGGAAGGTACAACCCAATAACACCACCTAAGGTCGGCCCCAAGGACGAGTTGGTCGTAGGGTACCCCCCCTACTACCAACTCCTCTCCTTCTGGCAAAATGGTTAAGTAAGAATCTTTATGCGTTACTAACCTAACAATGTCACTAACCTAAACGACCTACGAGACTTTAACTAAGAAATTCTTGATTTTATCATGGTCCCTCCCTATGGCCTGTTGATCCAAGACATTAGCGACGGGATCTCCCTTACTCATCACTACCCCTAACTTGGATCTCGTCAACACCCTAGGCCCGCGATCAACCCACACCAGTTAAGATCCGTCGGTGCCCAAGGTGAGATTTCATCCTAGTTCCCAAGGCGGTAAGATGCGAGTCTTGATGATCAATGACCCCTAGGGTAGCTACAAGACCCTAGACGAGCTTTCACCAAGCTATCCACACTAGTAACTTTCTCAATCCCTTAATTTCTCATACAAGGAAGATGAAGAATGTTCTCATGATAGGCTCCAACTTTAATTAGAACCTCACACTACTAGAACTCATGGGTTCATTTTGCCCTAAATTGAACTAGAACTACATACACTAGATTCATGAGTTCTTTCTCAAGTTGAGCTAGAATCACATAGAACCTACGTGAATGGGTTCTTATCAAATTAGCTAGAGCCATCATGGAGCTAGTTTCATGGGTTTCTTTTTAAGAGTTGGCTAGAACAACCATGGAGCATGAGTTCATTTCAATAGTTTAATTAGGTTAGCATGCGAACTATATTCATGGGTTCTTCTCTTAGAATCATTAACTACAACAAATCTTTAGCATGGTAGTTTTCTCTTTTTTTTTTTTGACATAGTCACCAACTCAAGCATGATTTCAAGCATGGTAATCCTACTTACTAACTCAAGCATGGTAAGCTACTAGATTGTCACATAGCATGAATGGGTTCCTTTTGACATAGTCACCAACTCAAGCATGATCCAACACATCTCAAGCATGGTAATCCTACTTACCAACTCAAGCATGATAAGCTACTAGAATGTCACATAGCATGAATGGGTTCCTTTTTGACATAGTTACCAACTCAAGCATGATTCAACACATCTCAAGCATGGTAATCCTACTTACTAACTCAAGCATGATAAGCTACTAGAATGTCACATAGCATGAATGGGTTCCTTTTGACATAGTCACCAACTCAAGCATGATCCAACACATCTCAAGCATGGTAATCCTACTTACTAACTCAAGCATGATAAGCTACTAGAATGTCACATAGCATGAATGGATTCCTTTTTGACATAGTTACCAACTCAAGCATGATCCAACACATCTCAAGCATGGTAATCCTACTTACTAACTCAAGCATGATAAGCTACTAGAATGTCACATAGCATGAATGGGTTCCTTTTGACATAGTCACCAACTCAAGCATGATCCAACACATCTCAAGCATGGTAATCCTACTTACTAACTCAAGCATGATAAGCTACTAGAATGTCACATAGCATGAATGGGTTCCTTTTTGACATAGTTACCAACTCAAGCATGATTCAACACATCTCAAGCATGGTAATCCTACTTACTAACTCAAGCATGATAAGCTACTAGAATGTCACATAGCATGAATGGGTTCCTTTTGACATAGTCACCAACTCAAGCATGATCCAACACATCTCAAGCATGGTAATCCTACTTACTAACTCAAGCATGATAAGCTACTAGAATGTCACATAGCATGAATGGGTTCCTTTTTGACATAGTTACCAACTCAAGCATGATCCAACACATCTCAAGCATGGTAATCCTACTTACTAACTCAAGCATGATAAGCTACTAGAATGTCACATAGCATGAATGGGTTCCTTTTTGACATAGTTACCAACTCAAGCATGATCCAACACATCTCAAGCATGGTAATCCTACTTACTAACTCAAGCATGATAAGTTAACTACTTATTACAAAACTATTTCCTTTAGGGATTACATGTCCCATTTATTACAATGACTAATTTACCAAATTACATGTTCCAAAAAATATAATCAACTCTTATTGAGTTAAAAAATAAACTTATTTAACTTGAATCCTACAATTCCTACATCAAGAAAACTTACTCTTTTTGATGAACAAAAGTTAGTAAGACATGATCTTTATAAAGTAGGAAACTACATAGAACAATAATCAATTCTTAATGAGTTATAATTAAACTTATTTAACTTGAATCCTACAATTCCTACATCAAGAAAACTTACTTCTTTTGATGAACAAAAGTTAGTAAGACATGATCTTTATAAAGTAGGAAACTACATACAACAATAATCAATTCTTAATGAGTTATAATTAAACTTATTTAACTTGAATCCTACAATTCCTACATCAAGAAAACTTACTCTTTTTGATGAACAAAAGTTAGTAAGACATGATCTTTATAAAGTAGGAAACTACATACAACAATGGGATTTGTCTTTGATTAGCAAGTTAAGTTCTACAACCACCAAAATGGGTATGTGACCATTCTTACTCACTTAGCCTCATATGCACATGATACTTAGTCCAAGATGTTAACTTTATGTTTAACAAGGTAACCAAAAATAACAACTACCACATGACAAGTTCATGGTCCCATTTTTTATGAACCTTTTTGTGAGTTCCATCCTTCCAACTTTTCCTTATGCATAAAATTAAGTCCAACTAGTGAAATTTAACCATGGAGACATCATAACCATAAATAAGCTAAAGATCTCATCTTTATGTTATTTTCTCAAGTTCTACCATTCATACTTTTCATAGGATCCTTTTGATCCATCTTGCTACTTACATGCACATAGTTTAGTCCAAGTTGTTTTAGACAACATAAAGCATACATACACATATTTAGGCATAAGTAGAGAACAAATCTAAACAAATAACACATAAGAAAGTAGAGAAACCCCCACCTTTTCTTTTCAATAGGAAGAACTAGCCTAGCAACCTTCTCCTTCCCCTTTGTTTTTCTTTGAAATCTCCAAACTACAAGAGAACTCTAGGGTTTTTCTCTCTTTCTTTTTCTCTCAAGAAATGGTAAATGAGGCAAGGGGTGAGGGGGGGGTTATTTATAGGAGGGAGGAGAGGGTGGAAAGTAAAAATGTACATTGGCCTTTTGCAAAAAGCCCCTTGGGGCTTTGTGTGGCCGGCCAACCATGGAGGGGGGGGGGGGGGGGGGGGGGGTGAGGTGGCATGGTGAGGTGGAGGTGGAGCCTTCTAGTAGAAGTCTCCTTTAATCCCTTATGTAGTCCTAATTAATCCCATTTCTATGCTTAAACCCTTAATTAAAACCTAGCCATCATGACAAAAGATATTTTCTTTGTGTCCAAAACACATACTACATAATTTATACGAATGTAAGAAATCGATACAATAAGCGCACGTGTAGATTATTAAGCGCACCAATAATTTTTGTTTGTAAAACTGCACAAACTGTATAAAAATAAATTGATTCTGCAAAAATAATTTTTATTATCGGGTCAGGAGTTTCTAGTACCAAAACAGTATATCGTACATGCATATGGACTGGTATATATATACAAATGATGATTAATAATTTAAGCTAAGTAATACCTAAAAATATTTCAATTCCGAAAAATAAAATAAAATAATAATAAAATAATAATAAAATAATAATAAAATAATAATAAAATAAAAATATTTATTATTTCACAGGGCGGGATATTACAATACTCCCTCCTTAGACTAGTTCTGTCCTCAGAACTGTTACCAAGTGGGAGGGACAGAAAATAAGGGCAATACTCAAAATAACTCGGGAAAAGAAAGCTTCATCCGATCTTCCGGTTCCCATGTGGCTTCCTCCACGAATTGGTTTTTCCAAAGAACCTTGATCATCGGAATAGTTTTGTTCCTCAGCACCTTATCCCGACGATCAATAATTTTTACCGGTTGTTCCTTATAGGTAAGGTCCACCCGTAGGTCCTTAGGGATGTCTGGCAGTTGGTGATTTGGATCCGGTACGTACTTCCTTAGCATTGAAACATGAAATACATTGTGTACTTGGGACAATTCGGCTGGTAGCTCTAGCCTATAAGCCGTCTCTCCGATTCTCTCCAAAATTGGGTATGGTCCAATATATCTCGGTGCCAACTTGCCACCCTTTCCGAACCTGATCACTCCCTTTGTAGGCGAGACTTTCAGGAATACTGAATCGCCTTCTCTGAATTCTAAATCTCGTCTACGATTATCGGCGTAGCTCTTTTGCCTGCTTTGTGCTACTTTCATCCTTTTTCTGATCAACTCGATTTTCTCGGATGTTTGCTGCACTATTTCAGGCCCAAACATCTGCCTCTCTCCAACCTCGTACCAGCACACGGGTGTCCTACATTTCCTCCCATACAATGCTTCATATGGAGCCATCTCTATACTTGCTTGGTAGCCGTTATTATATGCGAATTCTACTAATGACAAGTGTCGTTCCCAGCTTCCTCCGAAGTCCATTATGCATGCTCTAAGCATATCTTCGAGAATCCTGTTGACCCTTTCTGTCTGCCCATCAGTCTGTGGGTGGAATGCTGTGCTGAACTCTGATTTTGTCCCTAAAGCTTTTTGCAGACTTTGCCAAAATCGGGATGTAAACCTTGCATCTCGGTCAGAAACGATCGATACTGGTACTCCATGTAACTTTACAATGCCTTCGATGTAGACTTCTGCCAGCTTCTCCACGGACCACGTCGTTTTCACTGGAAGAAAGTGTGCAGATTTTGTCAAACGATCTACTATAACCCAAATTGAGTCGTTCCCTTTCGAACTTCTGGGCAGGCCAGTGATGAAATCCATGCTGATGTTCTCCCATTTCCACTCTGGAATGGGCAATGGTTGCAGTAGACCCCCTGGTTTCTGATTCTCAGCCTTAACTTTCTGACATGTAAGGCATTTGGCTACGAATCCTGCCACATCCCGTTTCATCCCTGCCCACCAAAAATGTTGTTTTACGTCCTTATACATTTTTGTGCTTCCTGGGTGAACTGTGAGTAAGGTGGAGTGTGCTTCCTTCATGATATCTTCTCGTAACTCATCAACCTTAGGCACACACAACCTGCTCCTAAACCAAAGCGATCCGTCCTTCATGCTGAAATCTGAGGCTTTCCCTTCGCTGACTTGCTGCTTTAGTGCTTCGATCTCTGCATCTCCTATCTGAGCCTTCTTAACTTGGTCATTCAGACTTGGTTGCAATTCCAGACGTGCCAAAACCGTGCTCAAACCTTGAACAATCAATTCAATACCGGCTTGTCTGATCTCGTCATTTAACTCTCTCCTTGTTGCAATGAGCGTGGCTATGCTCCGTTTCCTACTGAGCGCATCTGCTACGACATTGGCTTTCCCTGGATGATATAATATCTCTGGCCTGATGTCTTCCAAAACCTCCAACCATCGCCTTTGCCTGAGATTCAAATCCTTTTGCTGGTAGATATACTTCAGGCTCTTATGGTCGGTGAACATCTCCACCTTGTTCCCATAGACATAGTGCCGCCACAACTTCAGAGCGAAGATTATCGCTGCCAGTTCCAAGTCATGCGTTGGATAATTCTTCTCATGTGGTCGAAGTTGCCTTGATCCGTATGCTATGACCTTCCCCTCTTGCATCAGAACACATCCAAATCCTAAGAATGAGGCATCACTGTAGATTACATAATCTTTATCTGGCTGAGGCAGCACCAAAATGGGTGCAGAAATCAATTTGTTCTTCAGCTCCTGAAAGCTCCTTTCGCACCTCTCAGTCCAATCAAAATTCATGTTTTTCTTGGTCAGTGCTGTAAGTGGTACAGCAATTCTGGCATAGTTTTGGATGAACTTCCTGTAGTACCCTGTCATGCCCAAGAAACTCCTGATCTCTTTTACAGTTCTCGGCTGAGGCCAACTCCTTACTGCCTCAATTTTCTCCGGATCTGTAGCCACTCCCTCCTTAGAAAGGATATGGCCCAAGAATGCTACTTCTGACTTCCAGAATTCACACTTTGACAGCTTGGCATAAAGTTGATGCTCCCGTAGCTTGGTCAATACTGCAGTAAGATGATCTTCATGCTCCTCTTCTGTTTTTGAGTATACCAAGATGTCATCAATGAAGACAACCACGAATGAATCGATGAATGGCCGCAAGATACGGTTCATCATATCCATAAAGATTGCGGGAGCATTGGTCACCCCGAAAGGCATCACTAAGAACTCGTAATGACCGTGCCGAGTTCGGAATGCAGTCTTAGGTATATCTTCTTCTCTGACCCGTACTTGATGATAGCCTGAACGCAAATCAATCTTTGAGAATACAGCCGCTCCCTGGAGCTGATCAAACAAGTCATCGATCCTGGGAATGGGGTACCGGTTTCGAACAGTAACCTTGTTCAACTCCCGGTAATCGATGCACAATCTTGAGGTCCCATCCTTCTTCTTCACAAGTAGCACGGGTGCCCCCCAGGGTGAAGCACTTGGCCTGATGAATCCTTTCTGTAGTAGTTCTTCAATTTGCTCCTTTACCTCCCTTTGCTCTACTGGTGCCATCCGATATGGTGTTTTTGACACTGGCGCGCTGCCTGGCTGGATAGTAATGCTGAACTCGACATCTCTGTGGGGTGGGAGTCCAGGTAATTCTTCCAAAAATAGGCGGGGAAAATTCCGCGCAATTGGTATCACCTTGACTTCACTTGGCACACGTATTCCAGTCGTAGCGGCCAGAATTTCTCCCTTCTGCTTCTTCTTCCCCTGGAACACAAGCTCTGGTCCTCCGAATGGGGCGATGACTACCTTCTTCTCCCTGCAGTCGATGCTAGCCTTATGCCTTGTCATCCAATCCATTCCAATGATCACGTCCGTCCCTGCAAAGCCTAATTCTAGCAGATCTATACTCAGGGTCTCCCCATCAAAGTGGAGTTTGCATCCCTTATAGCACAAATTCGTAGGGAGAGTTGCTCCTGACGGGGTAGCAACCAATAAAACTGATTCCGGAGTTGCCTTCTGGGTGCATTTCAGCTTCTTAGAGAATGCTTCGGACACAAAAGAATGCGATGACCCACTATCAAATAAAACAGTTGCCTGGATTTCATTTATATTAACCCAACCTGTTTACAAAAGTGGTTACATAAAACACATCTTATGCCTAAATATTCAAAATACTATAATAGCTTGGCCATAATTCTTCACCTACCGGTGATGACCCCCTCGTCCTCATCAGCATCCCCCTCGGTAAGTGCAAACACTCGCCCTTGGCGGGCAACTCCTTTCCCCTTGTTGTTTGCTTTTGGAGCTGGCCCACTGTTGCCCCTCCAACGCTGGGGACAGTCTGCCCGAACATGGCCAACTCTTCCACAGTTGTAACAGATGCGGGTATCGATCTGAGGGTTCTTCTTGGGGCATTGACTCAGAAAATGTCCTGGCTCGCCACATAAGAAACAGCTTCCTGGCTTGGTGCCTCCTGTTGGGCCAACAGCCCTTGGAAATTTCTGATCTCGACCCTGGTTCCTGAATCCTGATGCAGGTGCAGGCCTCTTCCCTTTATTCCATCCTCCGGTGGTCGCTTGCAGTTCAGGCCCCCTGTTCATATCTAGCTCTGTCGTAGCTGCACGGCGGACCAGTTTCTCAAACCTCCGGATGCAAAAGGGTATCATTTTGGTTCTAAGTATAGGCCTAAGCCCCTGCTCGAACCTCTTGGTCTTCTTGACCTCATCTTGCACCATTTCAGGAGCATAGCGGGAAAGCTGGGTGAATTTGGTCTCATATTCTCGGACTGTCAGGCTTCCCTGCTTCAGATTGAAGAACTCCATAGCCTTCTCTTCTTGCACATCCAGTGGGAAGTAGTGTTGCCTGAACTCTGCTAGGAACTCTTCCCAGGTAATGGGCCCTTCGCCTATGCCTCTCTTCACCGACTGCCACCAGACCCCAGCATCCTTTTCTAGCAGAATGCTTGCCAACCTGACCTTGCTGTCCGCGGGTGTCAGCATTACCTCGAATACGGTCTCCACTTGCCGAATCCAATCATCAGCCGCTGTCGGGTCTGCCTGTCCTTCAAAGATAGGTGGCCTCATCCTTCGGAATGATTCGACCATCTTAATGGGGTCGGTGGTTGCTGCTCCTCGGTTACCTCCGGGTGGCCCTTGGTGCTGTATATTATTTCTGCTGGCCTCGGCTAGGTCTCCCAGTGCTTGGTACATACGGGCAAATTCTGCCCCCATATCTAGCCCGGTGCCATTTCCACCACTACCTTCTCCTTCGGTTGGGTTGCCCCGACCGCTTCTTGTTATGCGAGACATCTGGTAGAAAAGGATAATGAAATATACATAGCATTATATTGTGACATTGCAATATTTATATTTATCCAATCTCAACATGCACACAAGACTAATAGAAAACATAAAGCTAGATTTCATTTCATCATAATAACTTATCTTACACAAGCATTATCTTCCTTACATTCATATCATATATGTAGGAAGCAAAATATCAAAATAACAAAACAACCTATGGCACCTATCTTCCTTACATTCATATCATATATGTAAGAAGCAAAATATCAAAATAACAAAACAACCTATGGCACCTAATGGCCTACTCAGTACTACTGGTGTCTTCCGCTGGGTTCCCTCCAGCAGGTGGTGGTGCTAGTAGTGCCTGCAGCTGGGAGATCTGTGCCTGCAGCTCTGCGAGCCTGTGCTCCATGCGTGCGCAGTGCACACGGTAGGCGTGCCTCTGGATCACCACCCTGCGATCGGCCCTCTCCCTGGCCCTCCTTAACACCCCCACTTCCCTCTCATTGTGGAGGGTCACAAACTCGCAGGCATCCATCCTCTTTTCCAGACAGACGTGACACCAACCCCATGTCTGAACATCCCGAAGGACTTGCTCAAGGACCTGCTCTATTGGGGTAGGATGGGGTGGTCGAGGGGGTACGCGCACTGGGATTGGGATCCCCATAGGGACATCCCCTGCTGCGGCCGCTGCGGGGGCCCCGTTGGCCACTCCGGCCCCAACTGTCGATCCTTCCCCCTCTGAGATGGGCTCTAAGCCTGAGTCCACCTCGATCGCGATCCCGTGTGCCCATCCATTTCCTTGGGGAAATGCTCCGTTCGCCATCCTGCAAGGAGTGGACACGGGAATTAGCATAGGTATAGAAATATCATAAAGCATAAGTTGAAGGTACAACAATATGAATTACAATTATCTACAACAAGCTAAAAAGAACCCTAACCCCTATAAGGTATCTAAGTCTATTCTCCATCTATGTTTGGACTATAAATTGAAGTCGGCTCTGATACCATCTGTAACGCCCCGAACTTCCTATATGGAGGATTCGAGACATGAGCCAGGACCTTTACATTCAATTAGTCACAATACACAGATTTGTGGAGAATTTTAAAACTTTTTACTACTACAATATTACAGACCGAGTGGTTCCATTGATTCCACATTACATCAGAGTATATAAAAATGAAAGATGACAATATCAGGCACTTCATTTGTAAGCCATGCCTTTACTGGAGTCCTCGCGGTTGGTGATCCTGTATCCACGACTACGATCCAATACCTGTACTTCTACACTGCGGTACCTATTGAAGTGGGGACGTCAGTATTCACTGACGCTTAAGGGCTGATCATATAGCAGCGAATCTCCAAAAATAAACATATAAAACATGGTAAAATATGTCGGTGTAGGTTTAAGTGTTCGTGAGTGCAATGACTAGAATCTAATGCAATGTCAACTTATCTAGGATGCTCCTATTCTAATGCAAGCAAGTCTCCGGAACAGTATGCATCCCATACTACATACGCCCCATCTCAAGCCGTTTCTCCAATTATAGGGATTTGAACCCGCGTTATGAATTACTAATTGTACACAACCTGTTCCTGACAGATACTGCATGACTGATGAGGTTGCAAACGTGGTCAAGTCCCACCAATGCAGTACGCTCATGGTGTCTATGTTTGCCACTACTACCCGGTACACCGGACCTCACTCAAAAACCAGACGAACACGGGGTCTCTCCGAGCGCAGTATAGCATACAAAGCCTATCCTGTGTCGCCCCTAACTCATAGACCGTGATCTATGGCCTGTTCGCTCTCTCCTGGACAAGGACCCGACGAAGTTCCGGGGTCCATCCCCCTAGCTCCGCCGCCTTATCATGGCACTTCAGGAATTAACAGTGTGCGATACGCATCCCGTGCTCCCAACTCGTGAGAAGGCACCGTACGTATCCCTTTGACAGGAAGGTACAACCCAATAACACCACCTAAGGTCGGCCCCAAGGACGAGTTGGTCGTAGGGTACCCCCCCTACTACCAACTCCTCTCCTTCTGGCAAAATGGTTAAGTAAGAATCTTTATGCGTTACTAACCTAACAATGTCACTAACCTAAACGACCTACGAGACTTTAACTAAGAAATTCTTGATTTTATCATGGTCCCTCCCTATGGCCTGTTGATCCAAGACATTAGCGACGGGATCTCCCTTACTCATCACTACCCCTAACTTGGATCTCGTCAACACCCTAGGCCCGCGATCAACCCACACCAGTTAAGATCCGTCGGTGCCCAAGGTGAGATTTCATCCTAGTTCCCAAGGCGGTAAGATGCGAGTCTTGATGATCAATGACCCCTAGGGTAGCTACAAGACCCTAGACGAGCTTTCACCAAGCTATCCACACTAGTAACTTTCTCAATCCCTTAATTTCTCATACAAGGAAGATGAAGAATGTTCTCATGATAGGCTCCAACTTTAATTAGAACCTCACACTACTAGAACTCATGGGTTCATTTTGCCCTAAATTGAACTAGAACTACATACACTAGATTCATGAGTTCTTTCTCAAGTTGAGCTAGAATCACATAGAACCTACGTGAATGGGTTCTTATCAAATTAGCTAGAGCCATCATGGAGCTAGTTTCATGGGTTTCTTTTTAAGAGTTGGCTAGAACAACCATGGAGCATGAGTTCATTTCAATAGTTTAATTAGGTTAGCATGCGAACTATATTCATGGGTTCTTCTCTTAGAATCATTAACTACAACAAATCTTTAGCATGGTAGTTTTCTCTTTTTTTTTTTGACATAGTCACCAACTCAAGCATGATTTCAAGCATGGTAATCCTACTTACTAACTCAAGCATGGTAAGCTACTAGATTGTCACATAGCATGAATGGGTTCCTTTTGACATAGTCACCAACTCAAGCATGATCCAACACATCTCAAGCATGGTAATCCTACTTACCAACTCAAGCATGATAAGCTACTAGAATGTCACATAGCATGAATGGGTTCCTTTTTGACATAGTTACCAACTCAAGCATGATTCAACACATCTCAAGCATGGTAATCCTACTTACTAACTCAAGCATGATAAGCTACTAGAATGTCACATAGCATGAATGGGTTCCTTTTGACATAGTCACCAACTCAAGCATGATCCAACACATCTCAAGCATGGTAATCCTACTTACTAACTCAAGCATGATAAGCTACTAGAATGTCACATAGCATGAATGGATTCCTTTTGACATAGTTACCAACTCAAGCATGATCCAACACATCTCAAGCATGGTAATCCTACTTACTAACTCAAGCATGATAAGCTACTAGAATGTCACATAGCATGAATGGGTTCCTTTTGACATAGTCACCAACTCAAGCATGATCCAACACATCTCAAGCATGGTAATCCTACTTACTAACTCAAGCATGATAAGCTACTAGAATGTCACATAGCATGAATGGGTTCCTTTTTGACATAGTTACCAACTCAAGCATGATTCAACACATCTCAAGCATGGTAATCCTACTTACTAACTCAAGCATGATAAGCTACTAGAATGTCACATAGCATGAATGGGTTCCTTTTGACATAGTCACCAACTCAAGCATGATCCAACACATCTCAAGCATGGTAATCCTACTTACTAACTCAAGCATGATAAGCTACTAGAATGTCACATAGCATGAATGGGTTCCCTTTTGACATAGTTACCAACTCAAGCATGATCCAACACATCTCAAGCATGGTAATCCTACTTACTAACTCAAGCATGATAAGCTACTAGAATGTCACATAGCATGAATGGGTTCCTTTTTGACATAGTTACCAACTCAAGCATGATCCAACACATCTCAAGCATGGTAATCCTACTTACTAACTCAAGCATGATAAGTTAACTACTTATTACAAAACTATTTCCTTTAGGGATTACATGTCCCATTTATTACAATGACTAAATTACCAAATTACATGTTCCAAAAATATAATCAACTCTTATTGAGTTAAAAATAAACTTATTTAACTTGAATCCTACAATTCCTACATCAAGAAAACTTATTCTTTTGATGAACAAAAGTTAGTAAGACATGATCTTTATAAAGTAGGAAACTACATACAACAATAATCAATTCTTAATGAGTTATAATTAAACTTATTTAACTTGAATCCTACAATTCCTACATCAAGAAAACTTACTCTTTTGATGAACAAAAGTTAGTAAGACATGATCTTTATAAAGTAGGAAACTACATACAACAATAATCAATTCTTAATGAGTTATAATTAAACTTATTTAACTTGAATCCTACAATTCCTACATCAAGAAAACTTACTCTTTTTGATGAACAAAAGTTAGTAAGACATGATCTTTATAAAGTAGGAAACTACATACAACAATGGGATTTGTCTTTGATTAGCAAGTTAAGTTCTACAACCACCAAAATGGGTATGTGACCATTCTTACTCACTTAGCCTCATATGCACATAATACTTAGTCCAAGATGTTAACTTTATGTTTAACAAGGTAACCAAAAATAACAACTACCACATGACAAGTTCAAGGTCCCATTTTTTATGAACCTTTTTGTGAGTTCCATCCTTCCAACTTTTCCTTATGCATAAAATTAAGTCCAACTAGTGAAATTTAACCATGGAGACAACATAACCATAAATAAGCTAAAGATCTCATCTTTATGTTATTTTCTCAAGTTCTACCATTCATACTTTTCATAGGATCCTTTTGATCCATCTTGCTACTTACATGCACATAGTTTAGTCCAAGTTGTTTTAGACAACATAAAGCATACATACACATATTTAGGCATAAGTAGAGAACAAATCTAAACAAATAACACATAAGAAAGTAGAGAAACCCCCACCTTTTCTTTTCAATAGGAAGAACTAGCCTAGCAACCTTCTCCTTCCCCTTTGTTTTTCTTTGAAATCTCCAAACTACAAGAGAACTCTAGGGTTTTTCTCTCTTTCTTTTTCTCTCAAGAAATGGTAAATGAGGCAAGGGGTGAGGGGGGGGTTATTTATAGGAGGGAGGAGAGGGTGGAAAGTAAAAATGTACATTGGCCTTTTGCAAAAAGCCCCTTGGGGCTTTGTGTGGCCGGCCAACCATGGAGGGGGGGGGGGGGGGGGGTGAGGTGGCATGGTGAGGTGGAGGTGGAGCCTTCTAGTAGAAGTCTCCTTTAATCCCTTATGTAGTCCTAATTAATCCCATTTCTATGCTTAAACCCTTAATTAAAACCTAGCCATCATGACAAAAGATATTTTCTTTGTGTCCAAAACACATACTACATAATTCATCCGAATGTAAGAAATCGATACAATAAGCGCACGTGTAGATTATTAAGCGCACCAATAATTTTTGTTTGTAAAACTGCACAAACTGTATAAAAATAAATTGATTCTGCAAAAATAATTTTTTATTATCAGGTCAGGAGTTTCTAGTACCAAAACAGTATATCGTACATGCATATGGACTGGTATATATATATACAAATGATGATTAATAATTTAAGCTAAGTAATACCTAAAAATATTTCAATTCCGAAAAATAAAATAAAATAATAATAAAATAATAATAAAATAATAATAAAATAATAATAAAATAAAAATATTTATTATTTCACAGGGCGGGATATTACAATACTCCCTCCTTAGACTAGTTCTGTCCTCAGAACTGTTACCAAGTGGGAGGGACAGAAAATAAGGGTAATACTCAAAATAACTCGGGAAAAGAAAGCTTCATCCGATCTTCCGGTTCCCATGTGGCTTCCTCCACGAATTGGTTTTTCCAAAGAACCTTGATCATCGGAATAGTTTTGTTCCTCAGCACCTTATCCCGACGATCAATAATTTTTACCGGTTGTTCCTTATAGGTAAGGTCCACCCGTAGGTCCTTAGGGATGTCTGGCAGTTGGTGATTTGGATCCGGTACGTACTTCCTTAGCATTGAAACATGAAATACATTGTGTACTTGGGACAATTCGGCTGGTAGCTCTAGCCTATAAGCCGTCTCTCCGATTCTCTCCAAAATTGGGTATGGTCCAATATATCTCGGTGCCAACTTGCCACCCTTTCCGAACCTGATCACTCCCTTTGTAGGCGAGACTTTCAGGAATACTGAATCGCCTTCTCTGAATTCTAAATCTCGTCTACGATTATCGGCGTAGCTCTTTTGCCTGCTTTGTGCTACTTTCATCCTTTTTCTGATCAACTCGATTTTCTCGGATGTTTGCTGCACTATTTCAGGCCCAAACATCTGCCTCTCTCCAACCTCGTACCAGCACACGGGTGTCCTACATTTCCTCCCATACAATGCTTCATATGGAGCCATCTCTATACTTGCTTGGTAGCCGTTATTATATGCGAATTCTACTAATGACAAGTGTCGTTCCCAGCTTCCTCCGAAGTCCATTATGCATGCTCTAAGCATATCTTCGAGAATCCTGTTGACCCTTTCTGTCTGCCCATCAGTCTGTGGGTGGAATGCTGTGCTGAACTCTGATTTTGTCCCTAAAGCTTTTTGCAGACTTTGCCAAAATCGGGATGTAAACCTTGCATCTCGGTCAGAAACGATCGATACTGGTACTCCATGTAACTTTACAATGCCTTCGATGTAGACTTCTGCCAGCTTCTCCACGGACCACGTCGTTTTCACTGGAAGAAAGTGTGCAGATTTTGTCAAACGATCTACTATAACCCAAATTGAGTCGTTCCCTTTCGAACTTCTGGGCAGGCCAGTGATGAAATCCATGCTGATGTTCTCCCATTTCCACTCTGGAATGGGCAATGGTTGCAGTAGACCCCCTGGTTTCTGATTCTCAGCCTTAACTTTCTGACATGTAAGGCATTTGGCTACGAATCCTGCCACATCCCGTTTCATCCCTGCCCACCAAAAATGTTGTTTTACGTCCTTATACATTTTTGTGCTTCCTGGGTGAACTGTGAGTAAGGTGGAGTGTGCTTCCTTCATGATATCTTCTCGTAACTCATCAACCTTAGGCACACACAACCTGCTCCTAAACCAAAGCGATCCGTCCTTCATGCTGAAATCTGAGGCTTTCCCTTCGCTGACTTGCTGCTTTAGTGCTTCGATCTCTGCATCTCCTATCTGAGCCTTCTTAACTTGGTCATTCAGACTTGGTTGCAATTCCAGACGTGCCAAAACCGTGCTCAAACCTTGAACAATCAATTCAATACCGGCTTGTCTGATCTAGTCATTTAACTCTCTCCTTGTTGCAATGAGCGTGGCTATGCTCCGTTTCCTACTGAGCGCATCTGCTACGACATTGGCTTTCCCTGGATGATATAATATCTCTGGCCTGATGTCTTCCAAAACCTCCAACCATCGCCTTTGCCTGAGATTCAAATCCTTTTGCTGGTAGATATACTTCAGGCTCTTATGGTCGGTGAACATCTCCACCTTGTTCCCATAGACATAGTGCCGCCACAACTTCAGAGCGAAGATTATCGCTGCCAGTTCCAAGTCATGCGTTGGATAATTCTTCTCATGTGGTCGAAGTTGCCTTGATCCGTATGCTATGACCTTCCCCTCTTGCATCAGAACACATCCAAATCCTAAGAATGAGGCATCACTGTAGATTACATAATCTTTATCTGGCTGAGGCAGCACCAAAATGGGTGCAGAAATCAATTTGTTCTTCAGCTCCTGAAAGCTCCTTTCGCACCTCTCAGTCCAATCAAAATTCATGTTTTTCTTGGTCAGTGCTGTAAGTGGTACAGCAATTCTGGCATAGTTTTGGATGAACTTCCTGTAGTACCCTGTCATGCCCAAGAAACTCCTGATCTCTTTTACAGTTCTCGGCTGAGGCCAACTCCTTACTGCCTCAATTTTCTCCGGATCTGTAGCCACTCCCTCCTTAGAAAGGATATGGCCCAAGAATGCTACTTCTGACTTCCAGAATTCACACTTTGACAGCTTGGCATAAAGTTGATGCTCCCGTAGCTTGGTCAATACTGCAGTAAGATGATCTTCATGCTCCTCTTCTGTTTTTGAGTATACCAAGATGTCATCAATGAAGACAACCACGAATGAATCGATGAATGGCCGCAAGATACGGTTCATCATATCCATAAAGATTGCGGGAGCATTGGTCACCCCGAAAGGCATCACTAAGAACTCGTAATGACCGTGCCGAGTTCGGAATGCAGTCTTAGGTATATCTTCTTCTCTGACCCGTACTTGATGATAGCCTGAACGCAAATCAATCTTTGAGAATACAGCCGCTCCCTGGAGCTGATCAAACAAGTCATCGATCCTGGGAATGGGGTACCGGTTTCGAACAGTAACCTTGTTCAACTCCCGGTAATCGATGCACAATCTTGAGGTCCCATCCTTCTTCTTCACAAGTAGCACGGGTGCCCCCCAGGGTGAAGCACTTGGCCTGATGAATCCTTTCTGTAGTAGTTCTTCAATTTGCTCCTTTACCTCCCTTTGCTCTACTGGTGCCATCCGATATGGTGTTTTTGACACTGGCGCGCTGCCTGGCTGGATAGTAATGCTGAACTCGACATCTCTGTGGGGTGGGAGTCCAGGTAATTCTTCCAAAAATAGGCGGGGAAAATTCCGCGCAATTGGTATCACCTTGACTTCACTTGGCACACGTATTCCAGTCGTAGCGGCCAGAATTTCTCCCTTCTGCTTCTTCTTCCCCTGGAACACAAGCTCTGGTCCTCCGAATGGGGCGATGACTACCTTCTTCTCCCTGCAGTCGATGCTAGCCTTATGCCTTGTCATCCAATCCATTCCAATGATCACGTCCGTCCCTGCAAAGCCTAATTCTAGCAGATCTATACTCAGGGTCTCCCCATCAAAGTGGAGTTTGCATCCCTTATAGCACAAATTCGTAGGGAGAGTTGCTCCTGACGGGGTAGCAACCAATAAAACTGATTCCGGAGTTGCCTTCTGGGTGCATTTCAGCTTCTTAGAGAATGCTTCGGACACAAAAGAATGCGATGACCCACTATCAAATAAAACAGTTGCCTGGATTTCATTTATATTAACCCAACCTGTTTACAAAAGTGGTTACATAAAACACATCTTATGCCTAAATATTCAAAATACTATAATAGCTTGGCCATAATTCTTCACCTACCGGTGATGACCCCCTCGTCCTCATCAGCATCCCCCTCGGTAAGTGCAAACACTCGCCCTTGGCGGGCAACTCCTTTCCCCTTGTTGTTTGCTTTTGGAGCTGGCCCACTGTTGCCCCTCCAACGCTGGGGACAGTCTGCCCGAACATGGCCAACTCTTCCACAGTTGTAACAGATGCGGGTATCGATCTGAGGGTTCTTCTTGGGGCATTGACTCAGAAAATGTCCTGGCTCGCCACATAAGAAACAGCTTCCTGGCTTGGTGCCTCCTGTTGGGCCAACAGCCCTTGGAAATTTCTGATCTCGACCCTGGTTCCTGAATCCTGATGCAGGTGCAGGCCTCTTCCCTTTATTCCATCCTCCGGTGGTCGCTTGCAGTTCAGGCCCCCTGTTCATATCTAGCTCTGTCGTAGCTGCACGGCGGACCAGTTTCTCAAACCTCCGGATGCAAAAGGGTATCATTTTGGTTCTAAGTATAGGCCTAAGCCCCTGCTCGAACCTCTTGGTCTTCTTGACCTCATCTTGCACCATTTCAGGAGCATAGCGGGAAAGCTGGGTGAATTTGGTCTCATATTCTCGGACTGTCAGGCTTCCCTGCTTCAGATTGAAGAACTCCATAGCCTTCTCTTCTTGCACATCCAGTGGGAAGTAGTGTTGCCTGAACTCTGCTAGGAACTCTTCCCAGGTAATGGGCCCTTCGCCTATGCCTCTCTTCACCGACTGCCACCAGACCCCAGCATCCTTTTCTAGCAGAATGCTTGCCAACCTGACCTTGCTGTCCGCGGGTGTCAGCATTACCTCGAATACGGTCTCCACTTGCCGAATCCAATCATCAGCCGCTGTCGGGTCTGCCTGTCCTTCAAAGATAGGTGGCCTCATCCTTCGGAATGATTCGACCATCTTAATGGGGTCGGTGGTTGCTGCTCCTCGGTTACCTCCGGGTGGCCCTTGGTGCTGTATATTATTTCTGCTGGCCTCGGCTAGGTCTCCCAGTGCTTGGTACATACGGGCAAATTCTGCCCCCATATCTAGCCCGGTGCCATTTCCACCACTACCTTCTCCTTCGGTTGGGTTGCCCCGACCGCTTCTTGTTATGCGAGACATCTGGTAGAAAAGGATAATGAAATATACATAGCATTATATTGTGACATTGCAATATTTATATTTATCCAATCTCAACATGCACACAAGACTAATAGAAAACATAAAGCTAGATTTCATTTCATCATAATAACTTATCTTACACAAGCATTATCTTCCTTACATTCATATCATATATGTAGGAAGCAAAATATCAAAATAACAAAACAACCTATGGCACCTATCTTCCTTACATTCATATCATATATGTAAGAAGCAAAATATCAAAATAACAAAACAACCTATGGCACCTAATGGCCTACTCAGTACTACTGGTGTCTTCCGCTGGGTTCCCTCCAGCAGGTGGTGGTGCTAGTAGTGCCTGCAGCTGGGAGATCTGTGCCTGCAGCTCTGCGAGCCTGTGCTCCATGCGTGCGCAGTGCACACGGTAGGCGTGCCTCTGGATCACCACCCTGCGATCGGCCCTCTCCCTGGCCCTCCTTAACACCCCCCACTTCCCTCTCATTGTGGAGGGTCACAAACTCGCAGGCATCCATCCTCTTTTCCAGACAGACGTGACACCAACCCCATGTCTGAACATCCCGAAGGACTTGCTCAAGGACCTGCTCTATTGGGGTAGGATGGGGTGGTCGAGGGGGTACGCGCACTGGGATTGGGATCCCCATAGGGACATCCCCTGCTGCGGCCGCTGCGGGGGCCCCGTTGGCCACTCCGGCCCCAACTGTCGATCCTTCCCCCTCTGAGATGGGCTCTAAGCCTGAGTCCACCTCGATCGCGATCCCGTGTGCCCATCCATTTCCTTGGGGAAATGCTCCGTTCGCCATCCTGCAAGGAGTGGACACGGGAATTAGCATAGGTATAGAAATATCATAAAGCATAAGTTGAAGGTACAACAATATGAATTACAATTATCTACAACAAGCTAAAAAGAACCCTAACCCCTATAAGGTATCTAAGTCTATTCTCCATCTATGTTTGTACTATAAATTGAAGTCGGCTCTGATACCATCTGTAACGCCCCGAACTTCCTATATGGAGGATTCGAGACATGAGCCAGGACCTTTACATTCAATTAGTCACAATACACAGATTTGTGGAGAATTTTAAAACTTTTTACTACTACACTATTACAGACCGAGTGGTTCCATTGATTCCACATTACATCAGAGTATATAAAAAATGAAAGATGACAATATCAGGCACTTCATTTGTAAGCCATGCCTTTACTGGAGTCCTCGCGGTTGGTGATCCTGTATCCACGACTACGATCCAATACCTGTACTTCTACACTGCGGTACCTATTGAAGTGGGGACGTCAGTATTCACTGACGCTTAAGGGCTGATCATATAGCAGCGAATCTCCAAAAATAAACATATAAACATGGTAAAATATGTCGGTGTGGTTTAAGTGTTCGTGAGTGCAATGACTAGAATCTAATGCAATGTCAACTTATCTAGGATGCTCCTATTCTAATGCAAGCAAGTCTCCGGAACAGTATGCATCCCATACTACATACGCCCCATCTCAAGCCGTTTCTCCAATTATAGGGATTTGAACCCGCGTTATGAATTACTAATTGTACACAACCTGTTCCTGACAGATACTGCATGACTGATGAGGTTGCAAACGTGGTCAAGTCCCACCAATGCAGTACGCTCATGGTGTCTATGTTTGCCACTACTACCCGGTACACCGGACCTCACTCAAAAACCAGACGAACACGGGGTCTCTCCGAGCGCAGTATAGCATACAAAGCCTATCCTGTGTCGCCCCTAACTCATAGACCGTGATCTATGGCCTGTTCGCTCTCTCCTGGACAAGGACCCGACGAAGTTCCGGGGTCCATCCCCCTAGCTCCGCCGCCTTATCATGGCACTTCAGGAATTAACAGTGTGCGATACGCATCCCGTGCTCCCAACTCGTGAGAAGGCACCGTACGTATCCCTTTGACAGGAAGGTACAACCCAATAACACCACCTAAGGTCGGCCCCAAGGACGAGTTGGTCGTAGGGTACCCCCCCCTACTACCAACTCCTCTCCTTCTGGCAAAATGGTTAAGTAAGAATCTTTATGCGTTACTAACCTAACAATGTCACTAACCTAAACGACCTACGAGACTTTAACTAAGAAATTCTTGATTTTATCATGGTCCCTCCCTATGGCCTGTTGATCCAAGACATTAGCGACGGGATCTCCCTTACTCATCACTACCCCTAACTTGGATCTCGTCAACACCCTAGGCCCGCGATCAACCCACACCAGTTAAGATCCGTCGGTGCCCAAGGTGAGATTTCATCCTAGTTCCCAAGGCGGTAAGATGCGAGTCTTGATGATCAATGACCCCTAGGGTAGCTACAAGACCCTAGACGAGCTTTCACCAAGCTATCCACACTAGTAACTTTCTCAATCCCTTAATTTCTCATACAAGGAAGATGAAGAATGTTCTCATGATAGGCTCCAACTTTAATTAGAACCTCACACTACTAGAACTCATGGGTTCATTTTGCCCTAAATTGAACTAGAACTACATACACTAGATTCATGAGTTCTTTCTCAAGTTGAGCTAGAATCACATAGAACCTACGTGAATGGGTTCTTATCAAATTAGCTAGAGCCATCATGGAGCTAGTTTCATGGGTTTCTTTTTAAGAGTTGGCTAGAACAACCATGGAGCATGAGTTCATTTCAATAGTTTAATTAGGTTAGCATGCGAACTATATTCATGGGTTCTTCTCTTAGAATCATTAACTACAACAAATCTTTAGCATGGTAGTTTTCTCTTTTTTTTTTTTTGACATAGTCACCAACTCAAGCATGATTTCAAGCATGGTAATCCTACTTACTAACTCAAGCATGGTAAGCTACTAGATTGTCACATAGCATGAATGGGTTCCTTTTGACATAGTCACCAACTCAAGCATGATCCAACACATCTCAAGCATGGTAATCCTACTTACCAACTCAAGCATGATAAGCTACTAGAATGTCACATAGCATGAATGGGTTCCTTTTTGACATAGTTACCAACTCAAGCATGATTCAACACATCTCAAGCATGGTAATCCTACTTACTAACTCAAGCATGATAAGCTACTAGAATGTCACATAGCATGAATGGGTTCCTTTTGACATAGTCACCAACTCAAGCATGATCCAACACATCTCAAGCATGGTAATCCTACTTACTAACTCAAGCATGATAAGCTACTAGAATGTCACATAGCATGAATGGATTCCTTTTTGACATAGTTACCAACTCAAGCATGATCCAACACATCTCAAGCATGGTAATCCTACTTACTAACTCAAGCATGATAAGCTACTAGAATGTCACATAGCATGAATGGGTTCCTTTTGACATAGTCACCAACTCAAGCATGATCCAACACATCTCAAGCATGGTAATCCTACTTACTAACTCAAGCATGATAAGCTACTAGAATGTCACATAGCATGAATGGGTTCCTTTTTGACATAGTTACCAACTCAAGCATGATTCAACACATCTCAAGCATGGTAATCCTACTTACTAACTCAAGCATGATAAGCTACTAGAATGTCACATAGCATGAATGGGTTCCTTTTGACATAGTCACCAACTCAAGCATGATCCAACACATCTCAAGCATGGTAATCCTACTTACTAACTCAAGCATGATAAGCTACTAGAATGTCACATAGCATGAATGGGTTCCTTTTTGACATAGTTACCAACTCAAGCATGATCCAACACATCTCAAGCATGGTAATCCTACTTACTAACTCAAGCATGATAAGCTACTAGAATGTCACATAGCATGAATGGGTTCCTTTTTGACATAGTTACCAACTCAAGCATGATCCAACACATCTCAAGCATGGTAATCCTACTTACTAACTCAAGCATGATAAGTTAACTACTTATTACAAAACTATTTCCTTTAGGGATTACATGTCCCATTTATTACAATGACTAATTTACCAAATTACATGTTCCAAAAAATATAATCAACTCTTATTGAGTTAAAAAATAAACTTATTTAACTTGAATCCTACAATTCCTACATCAAGAAAACTTACTCTTTTTGATGAACAAAAGTTAGTAAGACATGATCTTTATAAAGTAGGAAACTACATAGAACAATAATCAATTCTTAATGAGTTATAATTAAACTTATTTAACTTGAATCCTACAATTCCTACATCAAGAAAACTTACTTCTTTTGATGAACAAAAGTTAGTAAGACATGATCTTTATAAAGTAGGAAACTACATACAACAATAATCAATTCTTAATGAGTTATAATTAAACTTATTTAACTTGAATCCTACAATTCCTACATCAAGAAAACTTACTCTTTTTGATGAACAAAAGTTAGTAAGACATGATCTTTATAAAGTAGGAAACTACATACAACAATGGGATTTGTCTTTGATTAGCAAGTTAAGTTCTACAACCACCAAAATGGGTATGTGACCATTCTTACTCACTTAGCCTCATATGCACATGATACTTAGTCCAAGATGTTAACTTTATGTTTAACAAGGTAACCAAAAATAACAACTACCACATGACAAGTTCATGGTCCCATTTTTTATGGAACCTTTTTGTGAGTTCCATCCTTCCAACTTTTCCTTATGCATAAAATTAAGTCCAACTAGTGAAATTTAACCATGGAGACATCATAACCATAAATAAGCTAAAGATCTCATCTTTATGTTATTTTCTCAAGTTCTACCATTCATACTTTTCATAGGATCCTTTTGAACCATCTTGCTACTTACATGCACATAGTTTAGTCCAAGTTGTTTTAGACAACATAAAGCATACATACACATATTTAGGCATAAGTAGAGAACAAATCTAAACAAATAACACATAAGAAAGTAGAGAAACCCCCACCTTTTCTTTTCAATAGGAAGAACTAGCCTAGCAACCTTCTCCTTCCCCTTTGTTTTTCTTTGAAATCTCCAAACTACAAGAGAACTCTAGGGTTTTTCTCTCTTTCTTTTTCTCACAAGAAATGGTAAATGAGGCAAGGGGTGAGGGGGGGGGTTATTTATAGGAGGGAGGAGAGGGTGGAAAGTAAAAATGTACATTGGCCTTTTGCAAAAAGCCCCTTGGGGCTTTGTGTGGCCGGCCAACCATGGAGGGGGGGGGGGGGGGGGGGGGGGGGGGGGGGTGAGGTGGCATGGTGAGGTGGAGGTGGAGCCTTCTAGTAGAAGTCTCCTTTTAATCCCTTATGTAGTCCTAATTAATCCCATTTCTATGCTTAAACCCTTAATTAAAACCTAGCCATCATGACAAAAGATATTTTCTTTGTGTCCAAAACACATACTACATAATTTATACGAATGTAAGAAATCGATACAATAAGCGCACGTGTAGATTATTAAGCGCACCAATAATTTTTGTTTGTAAAACTGCACAAACTGTATAAAAATAAATTGATTCTGCAAAAATAATTTTTATTATCGGGTCAGGAGTTTCTAGTACCAAAACAGTATATCGTACATGCATATGGACTGGTATATATATACAAATGATGATTAATAATTTAAGCTAAGTAATACCTAAAAATATTTCAATTCCGAAAAATAAAATAAA